>JANRGV010000053.1:957712-1049404 GCA_024734035.1 Alethe castanea
GGGCCCAGGGGGTGTCCAGACCCCATCTTTTGGGCACAGGGGGTGTCCCGACCCCCTGTTTTGGGCACAGGGGGTGTCCAGACCCCATGTTTTGGGCACAGGGGGTGTCCAGACCCCATGTTTTGGGCACAGGGGGTACCCAGACCCCATGTTTTGGGCACAGAGGGTGTCCAGACCCCATGTTTTGGGCACAGGGGATGCCCAGACCCCGTGTTTTGGGTACAGGGGGTGCCCAGACCCTGTGTTGGGTACAGGGGGTGCCCAGACCCCATGTGTTGGGCACAGGGGGTGCCCAGACCCCGTGTTTTGGGTACAGGGGGTGCCCAGACCCCATGTTTTGGGCACAGGGGATGCCCAGACCCCGTGTTTTGGGTACAGGGGGTGCCCAGACCCCATGTTTTGGGCACAGGGGGTGCCCAGACCCCCTTATGGGCACACGGGATGCCCAGACCCCGCTGGCTGTGCCCCCCTGGCTCGCAGTCACCCTGTGAGCGGTGGCTCTGCAGGTGAAGGTGCCCGTGTTGGATCTCTCACTCTGCTGCGTGCTTTAGCAAGTTCAGATCCGTGCCATGTTAATTGTCAGGACTGGGAGGGTGGGAGCAGATTTCACCGGGGGCAATGGAAGAGATCCAATGAATTTCCACTCTGTTTCACCGCTTGGCAAACCAGCACTTACTGTCACTTTGCATAAATAGGTTTATTTCAGAGGGTCAGCCGGCACCACTCCCCCCTTCCCCTGCTGGCCCACCCTCCCCTGAAGGAGAGGAGGCCGACGAGCATTTAATTTCCCCAGCAGCAGGTGCTTGTCATCCATCTGAAGAAAGCTGCCAACATCTGGTGCAATTGCCTCGGCAAACGCAGTAACAAGGCGCCTGCAGTTCAAACGCAGAGAGAGCATTGCCTCTTTAATGATAACAAGCTGTTGGCTTCCCCTCTGAGATGAATTCATCTCACAGATGTTTGTCTAGTTTTGGCAATCTTATCACTATAGCTTTGGTGATTATGCTCAACTGGAGACTATTACTATAAAAGAAGTTTGAACTTGTTCCATTTTTGCGTTATTTATTTATTTAGCCATTTATTTCTCTGCTTTCTGGATATAATTTGTATCAACAACTGTACTGTTGGTCCCATTACCCAAGGACCCTCACGATTTTTATTGCATCTGCTGAACAGTAGCTTGCTACTTGACTCCCACCCCTGGCAAATGTCTTTCAGCCACGCTGACGTTTTTAACATTCCCCATCAACAGCTTTGTGGTTTGAACCCTCTATTTAACACTACATTTTCTGGGATTCCTTGGCTCTCTGTCTGTCTGTTCTCTCTAATAACGGCAATATTCTCACTATTCCTGCAAAGTGTGAGGCGCCAGGAATATTCTGGATATTCTGTTTGGACGGCAGCGCTCTGGTGACCTTGGCAGGGCTTTGTAACGACAGCACACGAGCGTCTTCATTGTTGGATCTTAAACATTTCCAGCCTCAGCCTGATCACAGGGAACAAGGGGACCTGCAGGCTGAGAGCTCCAGTGCCTCTTTGCTCTTGTTTGCTTTTCTAACATGCCTGGGGTGTTTTTTAGGGAGGCAATTTCTCCCCGAACGTGTGGAATTTAATTCTGGTAAATAGGATTTATTTTTGGAAACGTGCTTGTGAATAGGTGACTCATGCCTGAATGAAGATGTGTCACTGTTGGTGGGGACACCATGTATATAATTTCTTAGGCTATAAATAGATGCCTGTCCAAGTGCTGGTGACATGGAGATGCTTCTCAGCGACTCGTTAGCTCAGCCTGGCTGCTGAGGAGAGTGTTTGGAGTGTCAGTCTCTCCTGCTGGAGCAGCAATTTCTGCTGATGCCTATGGAATAACATCAATAGATCTGTGAAATCCTGGGAGTACTTTAATTGGCACCAGCACGCTCCCGTGCTGCCGTCATGGGATGTACTCGTGTTTCTTCTCTCACTGCAGAGGTGGAGAAACTGAGTTTTGGGGTGTTTGGGTGCTTGTCAAAAGCCAAGGGTACCACTCACAGGATCCTGAGACTCAGAAACTGGGTTTGCTTATTTATTTATTTATATTGCTGAGGAACCTTTAAACTATAAACACAGAGATCGGAGCTCGCTCCCATTTTCAGATCCTGGAAGGAGCAGTTCCTTTTTCTCATTGTTGATGCTGAACTGTGGTTCCTTGTTGATGTTTGCTCAACACCACTTACCCACCAACACAGCACATATGGTTTAATGGCTGTCTTTTTTTGTGCTTCTGCTGTAGTTACAGTATTATTAAAAATCCATTAAATTTTGATGTACATCATAAAGTATGTGCTCCTGTGAATGCGAGCACAGATAATTATTTCTGATGAATAAACCAAGAGGACAAGTATGTAAGAAGTTCATCCTGCAGCTTTCAATTTTCATTATATACATCTCCTGCAGGGGCAATCGTTGTGATGTTGCAGCTGGTTATTTCCATGGCCTGGCTCTCCCTGGAGATGGATGATGACAGTGCAAACCTGAACTTGCAGAGTGCCGGTGTTTTTGTGGATAAATGGTTAAGCAGGAGGGATAACCCTCAGGAAGGCAGAGGGTGTGAAGGGACTGAGACACAGCAGCAAATTCTCTCTGTTGGTTCCTTGTGCCTGGGCTTTGTGGAATCTTGGAAAGTAACCCAATTATTTCTCATTAAAGTAACCCAGAAATGTAGCAACAAGCAAGGTGTCATTGCTAAAACACCACCAGGAAGCCAGGCAGGCTCTTCTTGGTATCCAGGGCCTGAAGGAGGCAAGGGAATCATTAAAAATAATGCATTATAGTGTCCATAAAGTTTCCTGCAGTATATAATGGCCCACAGGGGCCTCACCTAGTTTTCCATATATGATATGGTTACAGCATCTCATTAACTTTCCCATAACACCAAATACACTTCTCTTGAACACCCCCTTCAGGCTTCACAGGTTTTGCCAAGTATTTCCTAATAAGCAGGAATTTCAATATTTATCATGCTTGCCTTTTTTCCCCACTGGGCTGAAGAAGTGGTTGGCCTCTCTCCTGCCCCTTTAATTTCCCATTCCTGAACGCTCTGGGCAAACCCAGCTCTGACAGGGTCCACTCCTCTCGCTGAGAAGACTTCCCTGAGTTTTCCCAACTCTGATTTTAGGAGTTCCCCTGCTATTTCTTCTGTTTAAGAGCATGTCTGCACCCAGGGATTAGTCTTGGTATAGCACATAAACTCTTGCAGAGACCTTGTTCTTGGAAGCAGCACACAGCCCTTAACTATCCCAAATGAGTCCTAGAGAGATCCCACCAAATTCTTTGTACCTGAGGTCTCTTTGCACTTGGATGTTTGTGCTAAAACTGCCCTGATGGGCTGTGTGTGGTGACCTGGTTGCTTTCTGCCCTGGAAAGGCTCCTTTGGGGCTGGGCACTGCTGCAGGTTGAGCTGAGTTCAGCTAGGCTGGTCCTGGGGGAAGATGATGTTTTGAGCTGGCGTGGCCATCAGATGAGCTCAGGGATGAAGGGAGGGATGGAGTGATGCCTGTGCTGGGTTTAGGAGTTCAGCTCTGCCGACGTGGCACTGATTTCCTGTGTTATTTTGGTCTTATTCAGGTCTCTGTCCAAAATCTGGGACTAATAGAGTGGCTTTCCTCTTGCACTGTAACTGCAGGCTGTTCCAGGGGGTGAGCTGGCTGCGTGCAGCACCTTGCCTCGACCTTGATCAAAGTCACAGTGCTGTGAGACACCAAATGATGACAAATAAATTCACCTTCATACAGTTTAGTCTAGCTGGCTTTGTTCCTTCATCCTGAGCCTGCCTGCAAAGGGATCTGTTTACTTTCCCCGAAATGGAAGAGGCCCTGCTACACAGTCCTCTTTCAAAAATAAACCTTTGAAAAGGAAAACAAAAGAGCAGGAACAAAAATCAGACATTGTCCGATTATACAGAGCAGATCCTGATTCTCAGTTCCAGGCAGCTGGAGCCAGAGGTTTGTTTAAGGGTAACGCAAATTCTACCATTTTTGGATGGTTTGAAGCTCTCTGCCTCTCCCTCCTGTACTTTTAGAAAACAATCAAAAAAGAGAACTGCCCATCCTGTCAAAAAGAAGAGTTGCAGAGATTCAGTGCCCAGGATGGCAAAAGCAAATGGAGGGACAAAAGCACTTCCCACCTTGGTGCTCTGCCTTCCTGAGAGTGGCCTTGGAGCTGTGGGGAGATGCATCTCTAGCAGTTTGCAGCCATGTTTCTCTAGTAAATAAGTGCTAAGTGTTGGTTATTCCCACCCTCAGAAGGGCTGAGAGGGATAACTGAAAACCTCTGTAATGCCAGAACTGCACTGTGTTCATCAGTAATTAGGGTAGGGGCTCCTGGTGGGAAGGAAGTTTTGTGCTTGGTTGACTCACAGGTCGTGTTTTCCATTTCTTTGCTGTTTAAGTGGAGAGGTTTATATACTATTCCTTGACATAAAAACTTGCTCTGTAAAAGGTACAGAAGATGCAGGCTGAGATAATGCATCTTTTGGGGCTGGAGGCTCACTTCTGACCTCTGTTTACATGGTGTAAATCAAACTGCGGTAGAGCTGTGCAAACAGGCCAGGGCAGCTTTGCAGTTTTGCCTTGTCCTTTGGGGATCAGGGCAGGGCTCTAAAAATGGAAGAATTGGAGGTAACTGGGGTTGGTTTGCACACAGAACATGTGAGTGAAGGTGGTCCAGGTGTCAGCAGCCCTGGAGCTGTGCTTACCTGCACGAGCTGTGAGTTGCACACTTGGTTTTGAGCAGTGTGGGCTGGGAGAAGCATCTTTAGGAAGAAATTCTTCCTGTGAAGGTGGTGAGGCCCTGGCACACCTGCAAGTGTCCCAGGCCAGGTTGGACAGGGCTTGGAGCCACCTGGGACAGTGGGAGGTGTCCCTGCCCATGCAGGGAGTGGAACAGGATCTTCAAGGTCCCTTCCACCCCAAACCATTCCCTGGTTCTGTCCCAGCTGAGTGAAGGCTCTGTCTGTGCTCCTCCATGTGCCACTCCCTGGCCCCTGTGGCCTGCCCAGGCAGGGTTTGGGGTGTTGGTGCTGGCAGCCCCAGCCCCAGCAGCGTGTGCAGCCTCCAGCTGCAGCTGCCTGTGTGCCACAGGGCAGGAATCCCTCCCTTGCTCTGAGTGCTGCTGAAATATTCATGCAGAACAAATCATCCCATTTGAACTGAGCACCACACAGAGGAGGGGCAGTGGGCTGTGATGCTCACTGTGGTTTGTGCAGGGAAATGTGCCTGCCCTGCTGCTGGATGCTCCTGGCACAGTGCCCTGAGCCAGCTGGGCACGAGGAGGATCTGTAGTAACCTGGAGGTTTGGGTCCTTAATCCTCCCTGGCTCCTGGGAGCTAAGGTGCAGTGAGAAAAGCAGCATTGCTATTTTGCATCGTCTGTGACTGATTGGGAGAGTACTTGGAAAAACTTAACTGCTCTTGTGACTTTCTCACACTGGCTGTTTAAATCAGTTATTTTTCCCAGATGGTAAATCTAGGAGACTTCCTCAGCAGCCTGGTGGTAATAATAATACTTATATAGCACTTTACATATTCTAAGTGCTGTCCAAAAGCTGATCTGTCTTGTGTTCTGCAGTGATGTATAGTTAAACTTGAAGGATATTGGCCTGAATTTGTAGTTATTTATCAGCCATCTATCTGTGGGCGAATTTACTTTTCTGATGGCTTGTGCCATGTGAGTAAACTCATTTCTCCTGCGGATCTTGACATTAATTCCAGTCTTTCATCTTGGTAGTGGAGATGATCTTTAAGCAGAGCACAGAAGAAAAATGTCATTCTGGCTATTGCAGTGCCAAAAAAAAAAACGGACGAGCACGGCTTTGGAGAAATATTTCAGCCTGTATAAAGTATAAATGAATGTAGAGCCTGAGGAGGAGTGTGGTTTGTCCCTGGGGAGTGACCCGGCTGCTGTGTGGCTCAGGGATGGCCATTGCCCCTCTGCCATCATCTCTCCAAGGCTTTAGAGGTTCTTTAAAGGAGTTTCCAGGGAGAGCTGGGTGCGGGCAGAGGGGGCAGCTTTGCACACCTGCCTGCAGTGAAGGAGTTTGTTTTCATTCCCTTGGTGGTTTGTGGCAGTCCCAAGGACAGCCTGTGCCATGCAGAGCTGTCCCCAGCCCTGTGTCCCTTTCCTGGTGTCACCTGGGCAAGGTGGGAGCCCACAGAGCTGATGTGGAATGTGGAGGCACAGGGGCTGGCTGGAGGCTTGTGGGAGACTGCGGGAAGGAAAACATCCTCAGTGCAAGGGGCCAGGGAGAGAGCCAAGTTCCTCGAAAGAGGACCTCGCAAGGAAGGCGCAGATGACACGGAGAAGTAATTAAAAGGAAAGCCCTAATGGGACGTTAGGGGGAGATGCAGCTGGAACTTGAATAAGCAAATGTAAAGAGGGAATTAAGTTTGTAAGCTTTCCTCTGAGTAGCTGCTGGGGAAAACAGGGCAACAGCTTCTGCTGATGTAAATCAGCACCGAGCTCCAGCCTGTGAGGGGGGCTCCTTTGATATTTACTAGTCCAGAACCTGGAAAACACACAGGGAAATGCTGTGGCATTCTGCAGAGGGGATGTGAAGGACACCTGATTGCAAAGTGAAGGATATCGACTACAAAAACAGAGGGAAACTGTCGGTAATGTAGTTTGCCGGGGGCAAATTGATAGTTTGCGATAAGTAATATTAATTTAAGTGTATAATGCTTTAAATTATCTGGATAATTTAATCTATGTGATTTTAAAGAAATTATTTATCAGCTCTGATCTTGAATAAAAATAAAACAAACCAAATGAAACAAAACCCTTCAATTAATATTAGCACTTTCACTCTGGAGAGTAATACACAGCAGAGACGTTTATTTTTAGCTGTGAAGAATTTGCATGTGTGTTTCCAGATGTGTTCTCAGACTTGGTGCTGCTTAAAATTCAGCTACCACAGTACGTAGATGCCAGTTTTCTTTTCCGTAGCATTTTGTCTCTGCCACCGTGGATGTAATTTTTTTTTTTTTTTTCTTTTTTCTCTTTTCTCCCAGCAGAGGTGGTGGAGGGGGGTGTGATGATTAAGGCAGCCGGTAAGTCTCTTAGCTTGCTCTGAACTTTCCTCCCTCTGCCAGGAGTGACCTATTTAGCCGAGGCCCTTTGATGCGGGTGGGGAGGTCGGGTGAGGTCAGAGCGCTGGCCGTGCCAGGAATGCCGGCAGCTCGCAGGGGCTGAGCAGGCGGCTCTTTGAGCCCGCCCTCCCTGCCCGAGCGTTTGCTCTCCCTCTGAATGCCCAGAACGCCCAGGGACGGTGCTGTGCAGCGCAGAGCTCCTCCTGAAGGGCTGGCAGCGAGCCTGGAGCGGGCAGAGCCGGGGCTGGGCTCCCTCTGCTTGCTCAGGGCTCAGAGCATGCAGATGGGAGCCCTGCCTTCCCCAGCTCCTCCTCCTCCCCAGCACGGGGCTGTGCAGATGGGTGAGATCCTCCAGCCTCTTCCATCCCTCTCGTTGCCACCTGCAAGAAAGGGAAGGAGGGAGACTGCTCCTCTCAGCTCGCTTGTCCCAAAGTAAAATCCCAGCTGAGCAGCTTAAAATAGCTGGAATGAGCCTGGAGAGAGCGGCATCTGTCTCACAGGAACACTGCCTGGTCATCAGGCTGGGTAAATCAGGGCTGGGGCCGTGCTTGTGTGAGAGCCAGGCTGCTCTCACAGGGGTGGGGAGCAGTGGGGATGGCAGCAGGGCTGGCTGCTCCTGTCCTGTCCATCTGCCAGCAATTGGTGACTCTGATCAGGGACGTGGCAGGTCACAGTGCCCAGGGCTGCCCTGCCAGCCTCTGCCTGCGGGGCCACTCTCACATCTCAGAACTGATCCAGCTTAAAAAGGAGGGGAAAAAAAGATTATGGCAATGATACCAGCACAGTGAGCAGTGTGTTTTACCTGGTGTGCTTTCCTCCCTCCCGCGGCCGTGCCGGATCCAATGGCAGCGCTGCTTCTCCTCGGGTGCAGCACAAAACAGATTTTTCTAGTGGCTGAATTTAATCACTTAGATGCAGAACACTGATAGACTGAATCAATTTAATTCCTATTTCTCATGACTGGGAGGGGAGAGAGGGGAGGAGGAAGGTCGTAACAATTTAGCAAACAACAACTTGGCTTAAAAATCTAACCAGTAGGTCAGTGTTGGTTTTCTTTTGGTTGGGGTGGTTTTGGGGTTTTTCTAAACCTGCCCAGGCCAAGAGACGTGGCAGCCCTGGGAAGAGAGGAGCACTGAGTGCAAGGTGGGAGAGGTGGTTTATTGGTGTGTGAGGTCTGAAGTGCTGGGGCTCCCACAGAGCTGTGGGATCAGCTCCATCAGGGAGCAATGTTGGTGCTCCCCCCTCTTTTTTTATTTTTTTGAGGGAGCTGCTGGAAAAGGCCTCTCGTTGTTGGGCTGTGAATGTCTGGAATGGCATGTGGTGTCTGAGCATTTGTTTGCTTCAGAGTATCACGGTGCTGAGCTGTGGGGTGCCTGGGTGGTGCCAGAGCTCTTTGGGAGGCTCCAGTCACCTGCTGAGGCACAGTCCTGCTGGGGAGCAGAGGGATTTCATTGGAAATGGAGCAGTGTGTGAGTCTCCTTGCAGTACAGGGCCCTGCTGCTCCTCGGGTCTGTGCATTTAGAGCTGCACCCCTTCCACAGGAAGCCCAGAGGGTTGGCAGTGCTCTTGTAGAGTCTTTTCCAGGGGAGTTGGCTCTGCAGGCCATGGGCAGGTTCTGTGAAGGGGTCCCAGGACTGGCCTGGGTGAGCTGTCAGTGTCACATTCACCTTTAACAAGCATCCAGCCCTCCCAGAAGAAATCCCAGACCCATCAGCAGAGTGTCAGCCCTGGGTGTTGTTTCAGAAGGATCTTTCCCAGTTTCTCCCACAGCTCTGACCCTGCTGGGTGCTGTGGGATGTGGGTGCCACTGTCACCTCCTGGGGGTGCCTTGTGGGTGATGCTGTGCTGTCCTGTGCACAGCCCTGACCCCACTGCTGCCATCCCCACGACACACACAGCGCTGCTGGAGTGCTGACAGCAAACTGGGCCAGCCTGGCAGCAAACCTGGTCGGCTGCCACAGCCATTGGCCCATCTGCACAGTGGTAAATAAAAGCTGGAGTTGAATTCCTTTCAAGTTTTATATAATATTCGCTGCAATATGGAGTGGAGGGGGAAATCCCTCTTAGGAGCAGTTCTGCCAGAATACAAACCTCAACTTCTCTTTTGTCGGGGGCTGTGCAGCAGAGGAGCAGCGTTGTTAGAGAGGAGAGAAATCTGGGGTTCATCACAGCCTCCCTGCTGCTGTGTGAGGCTGGGGCACGTCCAGAAGCAGCCCCAGCCCTGCTGAGCTGGGCTTTGCTGGGCTGTGTTCAGTGGGAGGCCGGGGCAGTGGCAGGAGCAGTGCCAGTGTTGGGCTCAGGGGTGTTTGCTGCCTGCTCTGCTCTCTGCTCTGCTCTGCGTGTGCAGCTGGGCAAGGACGTGAACCAGGGCAATGACAGAGGGAGCAGGAGGGGAGGAAGTTCAGCTGTGCTGAGCCCTGGTCAACTTAAAAATAGACCCAACTATTTATAGCCCTGGCAGCCCACTGCTCCCCCAGTGCTCCAGCCTGCTGCAGCCTCATCTCACACAGACACACAGATATTTATTTACACACACACATCTGTGGGCACACAAAACCCTCCTGCCTGCCCTGGGCAGCACCCTGAGGGTGTTGGGGAGCCTGGCAGTGATTTGGGTGCTTTTTCCCTTCCTGCCTGTGTTGTGAAGTGCCCAGTTCCTGGGTGGGTGGCCTCGTGCCACTGCTTCCCTTACAAACCCCTGCTCATAAAATACCTGCTCCTAGCTGAAGCTTAATCAAATTAGGTCTGAATTATATGGGGCCCCAGGACAAAGTTACGATTTTTTTCATATGCATTTAAAAAAAAAGGAAGGAAGTGTGTCTAGGGACTGTTTCCTGTGAGATTGTCTGTCCAGCACTGAGGACTTTTCTGTTCGTTATCTGCATGCCTGTGTTCAGTTTAATTCTATGACCTCCCAGGCAGGGCTGATATTTTTGGTTTTTACTTGTGCAGTCCCTTGCATGTTCAGGCCTGACCCGTAACTGGTGTTTCTGCAATGGAAATGATCAGCAGAATAGATAAGCTTTGATGGATGGCACTGTTGGCCAGAAAAGGCAGCACCCCTGGGAATAGCAGGGAATTTAGGAGGCTCCTGGGCTGTTCTGGGTCTGGCATGTCAGAGTGGTACTGCTCCAGCCTTCCAGCAAACCCTGACTCTTCTCAGTGCATTTGTACCTCAGGGCCCCTTTGCCTGGATCAGACATGAAGTTCAGTAAGAATTGTGAGGGAGTTTCTTGTACTTGAAATGAAACCAACTGGTTTTATTCCAGGGAGCATGTTGAGGGGAGATTAATGTGTCTCCATGTACAATGCCTGTAAGGGCAGTTGTAGGTTCTTTTTGGACTTGATTTTATTTTAATAGAAGACTGATTCTATTTTAATGTTTCAACTTTGGGCTTCCAGTTCAGACTTGAAAGCTGAAGCTGCTCTTTCCCTCAGTAGTATGCACTTAAGGGTGGAATTTCTGCTTTAGTTTTCAATCTCCTGTGCTTTTGTCATTTTTTTTTATCACAACCTTATGTGTTCTTTAAACAGTTTTTTATTTAATCATTTATTCTTTTAAGTGGGCTTAATTGTATAAAGATTATCGTGCATAAAGAGACGTCTATAATTAGAAGGGGGGATTGGTGCTGTTAGACAGTGTTTTAGTGAGGAAATTACAGTGTTCATAAACTGTTTGGAGAATGGAGGTAGCATATATTAGCACTCAACAGGTTTTATGTAATCCTAAGAGAGGATTGACTCTTGCTCACTTGGATGAGTTTTAAGCTCTTCTCCAAGCTTAGTGCTCCCCTCTCTTCCCTCTCTTTCTCCTGGTGCAGAAGTGGAAACAGCCCTGTAATCTGCTTTTCCTTTTTCCTTGAAAGCAGGAATTTCTAATAATAATTGAGAGTTTTGTATTGGTTGGGCTGTGAGGAGATTTGCCTTTGGCTGCTCCACTGCCCTGACTCTCGTGCCCCTCACTTGTGGCTGGTGGGGGACCTGGGATGGAATGCCCTTGGGACAGTCCAGGTGGTTTCCAGCTCCAGGGATTCAGCAATGGGATGCACTCAAGGTGCTTTAAAGCACCCTGAGATTCTTCCACACCGAGTTCTGGCCAGCTCTCCTGGAAAGAACACATTGCTCCTCTTCTTGCTTGTGCCTCCTGTCACAGTGTGCGTGCGTGAAACTGCAAATAAACACCCAAAGCTGTCGTGGTGCTCCATTGCAGGGAGGGAATTGATTGGGAAGAATTCCTCTGCACATCATCTGTGAGCCGAAAGGAGCAGGGGAGGCTGGTGTGCCATGGCTTGGCAGCCTGCCTGCAGTCCCTGGATTGTCAGAAATTCTGCTCCCTCCATCTCCTCCCCCTCCCCATTGCAGTGACACAGCCACGGGGGACCATTGATTTCTGCTCTCCACGTTGTTAATGAAAAATTCCTTGTTGGCTCCTGGTTCTCTAAATCCTTTGAGACAGCTGCAGCAGTTCAGATACTTGAGGAGCAAACATGCCAGGCTGGGTGATGTATGACTTAGTGAACTTTAAAGGGACAAAAGGGTTGGCTTTGGTTGGCCATAAACCCGAGCGAGGCTCTTATCCATGGGATTATTGCGTTTTCTGTAGCCGGTTTGCTGAGCATATTTTGATAACTCAGTACACAGTTTCCTTTTCTGATGGCATACAAGATTTATTGTGGTTCTTAATGCTTAGTAATTGTATTTTGAAGTTCAGTGTCAGCCAAACAAGAGCCATGAGTCTCAGTGATGCTAAATAAAGCCTTCTCACGGTTTCCCAGGGCTCCACGTGCAATCCTTGTTTCCTTGGCTTTGCCAAGTTCAAGCCATTAATTTTGAGGGAAGTATTACTTTTAGATCACCTTGTAATGCTTTGCTGCCACATTTTATGTTCCTGGACAGCACGGTAGTGGAACGCTCTCCCTTTATGAAGTGCGGGGTGCAGATGGCAACTCATTAAAAACTTCAGTGATAATCACCCTTCCTATGGAATTACCACTTAAATCTGGTTAGTAGAGGAGGAGGAGCAGTGTCACAGAAACGTGCTGCTTCTGGGTGATTTAAAAGCATATGGGATTGAGTGTTTTATGTGTGCCCCTTGTCAGGAGCCCTCAGAGCAGATTGCCAGAATTGTTGAGCAGTTACAGTTTAATGGAGGTACAGGAGCTTTTGCTCTTGATCCCTTTGACAGTTAAGCTGTCATCTCCAAGTGCTTTTGGGGAAAAAAAAGTCTTTTGAATACAGTTTTTTTTTCAGAATAAATGGAGGCAAGAACAAGTATGTGAGGCAGCTGGTGAGGAGCTTTTTGGTCATTTCAAGGTTGGGAAGCATTCTTTGGGGAGCAATGCATCATTGTTACGCGGCCTCCAAGCAGAAAAGGTACTTGCTTGTTTGTCCTCACTTGTGCAGATGGTAAGAGGAATGGTCTCAAGGGCCAGCTGAGAGCTTGGAAGTGCCTGGCAGTTCGAAAAAATATTTGGATTCAAGTCTCAGCACTGTCACAGATTTTACTTTGGGACTTTGACCCAGTCACTTAGTCTCTGTCTCGGTTTCCCACCTGTGGAATGTGGCTGAAGTGTCACTGCTTGCCCTGGAGATCATGAAGTATTTGGGTGTGAGCAGGACTGAATATTGACTGTGAGTAGAGAGAGGGTCTTTGCATGTGTTTTGAGACATAGAGCTGTTGGGTGTAACTGAGGAGGTGCTGATCTCCAGAAGCAGGTAATGATGTCTCCTCTTCCAGGCAGCTGCATCCAGGTGAAGAGGGCACCAACATATTTCAGCCTAGAGGTGTCTGGAAAGCTCCCCAAATAAATCACCTTGCCTGGGTAACTCAGGTGCAGGAAGGGTGGGGATTGTTTCTCACTGTTCTGAGGACTCTTGTTGTGGTGTCCCCACGTCCCCTGTCTGTGTCTGCCTTTCCATGAATTCCCTGGAGGGCAGCCAGTGGCTGGGCTGTGCTCTCCACTCCTGCTGCTGGCTGCAGGGCTGCTGGCAGCCAGAATTTGGCCACTGTTTCCTCTGAGTCACATCTGTCTGGTCCTCCTAAAGCAAACAGAGAAGCTTTCCTGCTTTTTTGGTGCTGCTGGGCCGAGCGCCGTGCCCAGGTCTGTTCCCTGCTTGGCTCCTGCCTGCTGGCCTGGCTGTGCCTCCAGCAGCACTGGCCAAAGGCTCTCACCTTGCGTGCCAGGGAGCTGGGATGCTTGGGAGAAAAACCCAAAATGCTTCCAGCAGTACCCTGCCTTCAGTCAGCTGTTTGGTGGGAACACCTTGATGTAGGGTGGGACACAGCAAGATCTTTAAATATGGCCCTTCCTCCTCATTAAAGCTGTGCTTGAGTTGGTAATTGTTTAGTGCATTTAAATGAGTTCCTGATTCTGCCCTTATTTCCAGCAGAGCCTGGCTGTGGCTCAGTCCCTGCTGGCTCTGGCCTGTCACTCAGCCCCTTGCTGGGCACTAGGTTTAGGTGTCTTTGGGTGTTTTTTGCTTATCCCCTAGTTCATGTTCTGCCTCCTTGTCAGCAGTCACACCCTGGCAGCCCGAGCCTGTCCTGACAGTGCTGATGGGGACGAGGGGCAGCAGAGGTGGCTGGGGCAGCCAGGCTCCCTCTGGCATTGCTGAGGGTCTGAGAGCAGCTTTGCCCTGCCCAGACCTCTCCTGGCCATGGGGTGGAACCAGGACCCAGCTCCCCTTGCTCTGGGATCAACCTCGTTTCTCTGAGCTCACACTTCAGCCTTTCTGCTCTGGATTTTACAGCTGCATTTTCAAAAGCAGACCAAGGCCTTTTTTTCTGTCTCATCTCCTCTTTAAGAACCACTTGAGCTGTGGGGGACACTGGGCACATGTTTACTGGTGAAGTGTTTCCCACTGCAAATCACAGGAGAGTTACTTGGAAGTCCTTGAAAATAACTGACTGTAGCTTCACCTCATCTCCCCTCTGCCCCTCGTACCTCACACAGTGCTGCACATTTTACATTCAGCACCTGAGAATTCAAATGCACATCAAATATCTGTGAGTTGTTGAGGGACCCAGCTGTGAGGAGCCCTGGTGAATGTTGAGTGCTCAGCATTGTCCGAACCAAATGGACACGAGGGGTTTTTTATTTGTATATTCATATGCAGGACAGTGAAGAAACTAAGGACCCACCCTCCTGGAAGGGTTTTGTCTTTTGAACAAGGCACATGAGCACAAAACCCTCGCTGACATTGGTGTGCAGTTGTTCCAGCACAAACACACGTGTTCCTCCAGCAGCTGCGGGGCTGTACTGGCTGTGTGTGCATGCTGGAAGCACTTAGTTCTGCTTTATTACTACCACTACCCCAAAAAAAACAGGAGAAAAGAACATCTGCTAATGCATAGCTCAGAAAAAAAAGCTGCAGAGAGGGAGGGCCACTCTCCTGGCTCTTCTGAACTCGGTGAGAAGTTCAGGGATGGTGCTGGGGCCGTGGGGAGCACTCACTCACTCCCAGCCACAGTGTGCTCTGCACGTTGGGGTTTATCTGTGGTGGTGGTTTCTGTGTAATAATAGCATGTGCAGATTAATTTTTAATAGAAATCTGTAGCAGCTCGTGATGCTGGAATATGGTGTGTGTGTTGACAATTGCTATTTTTGGTGGAAGCAAACCCCGAGGCCTTTGCAGTGCTGTGTGTGCTCAGACACTGCTGTCTGCAGAGGGGGAGTGAGGAAAGGGATTCTTCTCTCAGATCTGATGGAAAACTTAGGGTCAGGGCTTTGGACCAGTGATTGCAGTACTTGGCTATTAAGTTCCTTTTGGTCTGCCCATCTTTTTAAGTGCATTTAGCTCCCAGGTGCACAGATGGGGGCCAGTGGGAGTGATTTAAACAGAGACCCCCCCCCGCTTTTGGGTGCTTGCTGTGAAATGCTGGTCCCAGAATGTGTCCAGGAATGCACTGGGCATTGCAAGCACAGTGTTTTGTTTGGTTTTGCAAAGGAAGCTCAGTTTACCTTTAATTGTTTCGTGCATATTTCCAACAGATGCAGTTTATTTTCTTGTCAGTGGCTGCCCGTGCTGGGAATGCAGGAAGTTGGGAATGTGGCAGGCTGGATGCTGCCATGTCCTAGGCCAGAGCAAACCTCCTTCCTCTGCCTCCTCTGCCTTCCTCCTCTGCCTCCTCTGCCTTCTCCCCTTGCACATGGCTGGCCCCCAGAACTAGGCTGTTCAATGCCTGGCTGCTAATTGCTTTAGAAATCATCACTTTCAAGCTCTTGGTGGGGGACTTTTGATTTTTATGAGGCTTTTTAGTGGAGAGCAAGAAACTTTGATGTAATTTGAGTGTGTTGGTGCCAGGTGCTGGGCAGTGCCTCGTGCTCCTGTTGGCTCCCAGGTACCCAGAGCTGCCTGTTCTCATTGCCCAGGTGTATTTGTAGCACGTTTCTCCATGGTCTTGGTGCATTCAGCTGGCCAGGGGTGTGGGGTGCAGGCTCCATGGAGGGCTCCCACGTGGCTGCTCCTTGTCCCCAGGTGACCAGGGTAAATAGACACACAACACGTTATTTATTCATTCAATAATTGCCTGTTCTTTTGCATTTCCATGTTCCAACTCTTGCTGTGTTTCAGTGATTTGTTCTCTTTGCCTGGAAGTGAAAATTCCTCCTAGCTGTTTTTCTAGGAATTGTTTTCTCCCTCTTCCTGATGACAGTACAGAAGCTGTTGGAGGCTGATACCTCTAGACAATGTGTGGCTGTTTCCAGATGCTTCAGCCCCTGCAGCAATAGCTGTGGGGAGTTCTTGGGTTTCTGCTGGGGCTGTGCAGGCCCAGCTTTTATTTTTACCCTGACAAAATTCTGCAGGACCCTTCCCAAAGTGCTGGGAGCCAGCAGCCACAGTTCTGCTGCCTTTCCTTGTGGAAGGGTTTGGATCTGAGTTCTCTGACTCCTCGCTGCTGCCCCAGTGTTTCTGGAGAGGAGAGCTGGCACAGGAATAATGCTTCAGTGTTCCACGGTGAAGGTGAAGCTTGCCAGGGCCCCGTGTGCGTGTAGCTGCGGCTGTCATTTATTAGTCCGTCAAGAGGGTTTGTTTTCCCAAATAACCCTCTGAATTATTCTGTGTAATTAACTCATGAACTTATTTAAAATGATAAGGGGGTAGGGAGGAGGAGAGGAAGCGTTGTGGAGCTCAGCAAACCGATAGGATTGCATCACTTTTCCCCACTGATGGCAAGGTCGTCTCCAACAGCTGTTCCAGCGTAATTACCCAGCCCAGGCTCCATGCTTGGAACAATTGAAAAATTACAGGGGTCACTGGCTTGGTGTCTTAAATTTTAATAAGTACATAAAAACAAAGTGCTGAGTTATTAAAAATTAATCCTGCTAAGCGGTTGTTGGGGCTTTTTGGAGATGGGAAGCCTTGAGGGTGTCCATTTGTCCACCGGGGCCGGAGCAGCGCGGGTGGTTATCTCTCCAGCACCACTTTAATGGGAATGTTAAGTTTGATTATTAATTTAATCAAGGTCATATTTTGTTTATGCAAAAGCAGAATGAACTGTGGCCCTCAGTAATCCTTTCTGTGCTCGCTAGCTCAGCCTTTGTAATTCCTGTAAGCTGCTCTCAGGCAGGAGTTGGGATATTCACACAGTTCAGTGGGTATTGTGCAAGTGTTGATTATTGCACGCAGCTCCAGCTCCTCCTAAGCACAGAGATGTGCTATTAGCACGGAACCTAAATCTGCCAGCATTAACATTATAAGCCTAATTTTTCCCCCCCTTTTTGGGGCTTTGAATCCTGGTTATAAAACTTGGATCAGAGCTGAGAGCACAACGAGTGAGTGCATTCCTCCAAGAGCTCTGGGTGTGTGCACAGCCACCAGAACTTGCCACAAAAGAAAGTTGAAACCCTTCCCTGGCCCACCTGGCATTGTTTTCTAAAGCAGTTCAATATAAAGGGCATGCAAAGCAGGGAGGATAGGCTGAGCCTGGGGGTGGGCTTTGGAATGAGAAGTTTATTTCCTTAAGTTGTGTGCAGGAATTTGTAAAGGAATCCAGTAGGAATATTTACTTTTATTTAAACATAAATAAAGAAGATACAGGCTATCTGGTGCCCCAGGGATAGCTAGAGAAAATCATGAGGGGCATTAGACATATAATCTGAATTTTCAGATAGCTGTACAATAGGATATTGGGTCTTTTTCCTTTATCCTGAGCACAGGCCTTTGAATTAGCCAAGGCTATTGCTGGCCAGCTTTCCAGCCTGCATAATGGGACTTTTTTTTTATATAGCAGGTCTAAAACTTTCCTGAAAAACAGTGAAAACTTTGGGGACCTTTTGGCTAAGCTGCACCTTGAAGGAGGAGAGCTCTGGAGAGAGGGGCATCCTCAGGCTGGAGCTGACCTTGCTCTGCTCCCTCCCAGCGTGACCTTGAGCTGCTGAAATCCACAGCCAGGAATATTAAGATTAAAGTGATGCTGATTTTCGTTTTCTGTAATTCACTGGGCTGTAATTTATGGCTGTAACTCACAGCTGAGCAGTGCTGAGAGCCAAATGGTGGGGTGCCCACAGGGCACCCCTCTTTCCCTACACCCCAAAGAAACAGTGAGGAGTTCTTTCCCCTCTTTAGTAAGGATTAGAGGGCAGGGCTGTGCAGGGCAGGAATCTCCCTGTCCCTTTCCCTCCCTTTCCCTGCCTCCCCTTTTGTGAGCAGCGAGGTGAAAGAACAGCAGAGAGCCTTATTAAGATGTTTTTAGGTAACGTTTGCTCAGCTGCGAGATGGCAAAAGATTTTTCAGAGTCTGTTAGGCAGCTGGTGCTATGGAATCTTAAGGTTGATTTGAAAAATTGGCACCTAATGGTTTACAACTGGAATAAATTTCCAGAAATTGGACAGGGGAGAGGAACTCCTGCCTGTTGTGTGGCGTGGTGAGCACCAGTGAGGGGCCACTGCTCCCTCCCAGCACTGCCCGGGATTTTTCCCTTCTAATTAGGGAATGTGGGGAGTTCAGATGAGCTTCTGTTTATTTCTCTGTTTTGACAGAGCTGTTTGATGAGGAGAGGGCTGCTGGGGAGAGACTCTCCTCCTGCCTGGAGTCTCTTTCTCCCTTTTCCTCCTCCTGCCGCATTTTGTAAAGGCCAAATCCTGAGAATCCCTGAAAAATTAATGGGGCCTCAATAGGTGCTTTGCACCTGCTGCTCCCCACTCTGGGCACCTCCTGCTGGTCCCTGCTGGGCAGCCTGCAGGGAAGCAGCTCCAGCAGCTGCTCTTTTGTGCAGAGCTGACCCCGAGCAGGGTCACCCCGGCCGCGCCGCAAATGTCAGGGCAGCTGTGTCCCCATCCTGCTCCCTGGGTGCCAGCACCCCACCAAACCCCATCAGCCAGCTGCTGAATAATTGAAGGAGTTGCCTCAGAGGAGCTGGGCACGGGGGAAGGGTCTCTGCCTTCAGAAAACATGAGAAAGTCTCTCGTTCTGCTATTTGAAATATTCAGAGGGATCCTGGAGGGTTCTGAACCCGTAAGCACCTGCTTTTTTGTCATTATAGAAAGGCCCTGTGTGGCTTTCGTCATTATTATGCAATTTCCAGTTGGATGGTACTTGTTTTCCAGCCTGGATTTAGAATGAGAGGTGCTGGAAAGCTTAGTTTTTAGGTTGGACCTGGTGAGTCAGTCACCTCTCCCCTTTTGTCTCCTGAGGTCTCAGGACAGAGAGACACCTGCATCCCTGTCCAGGGTTGGTGCCTGGCTGACGGTGCTTAAGTCTTTTCCTAGAAAACTTGAAACGTTCCTGGTTTGCTGTAGTGACTTGTCTCATGCAGGGAGCCCCCAGAAGAGCCCAGGCCTGAGTGCTGAGCCACGTTCCTGTTCCTGTGCCCTGCACTGCTAGGCTGGCTCTGCTCCTGCATCTCCTGGACTTCCCTGCCCTCCAGGATTTCCAGAGAAGGTCAAAGACCTCCCTTTTTCCCTAAGTAGGTTGGGGTTGTTTTTATTCCCTTTGTTAATGGAACACCAACACCCTCAAAGGAAAAAACAAAATAAAGTGAGAAGTCTTCTCCATTTGGCGGTGTGTAAAGGCTTTTTAAAGCTAAACAAGAAAACCAATTATTTTTCTAACTGCTTTACTCCTTCAAATCTTTCACTGTAATGGAGATTTAGAATCCATCACTGTTTAGCTATTATTTCTGTGTAAAGAGTCATGCCCTATTGCACCAAGCAAACAGTCAATTTTTTCCATTATACTTCGCTGCAAATAACAAGGGTATGGAATAAATGACCCATTTTGGAGCAGATCTCTCTCCATGTGGTGCCTGGAGGAGGGCAAGGAAGGGTTAAAGCATTCCTGGCTGTTCTCTCCATTGCTGGGAGCTGCCACATGCAGGGCCAGGGCCACCACTAGCCCATGTCCATGTCCCCAAGTGCCACATCCACACATCTGTGCCAATGCCTGCCAACCCACTTGGTGGAGAAACTTTTCCAAATATCCAAACCTAAACCTGCCCTGGCACTGCCAGGGGTCAGAGCCTTTGCTAGAGGCGCTGGGGCAGCGTGTGCAGGGTCCCTTGGGTCCCCAAATTTGCAGGGTCCCTTGGGAGGGCTGCCCTGGCTGCCTGGGGAGCAGGCAGGGATCAGGAGGGTGATTCTTCAATCTCCTCGTGGCTGTCTGACTTTTATTTAAATGCAGGAGCCTCGCAGGCGGGTGTGTGTTGTGTGAAAGTGTACTGCACAAATATGTAGCCAGCAGCTGCTTTTTTAAAATTAAACAGACACTTGAGGTTAAAAATCCCCAAGTTCAATGTAAACTTCCTTCTGTGCTATTAAGTTTGGATCCCATCCAAAAACTCGATTATTTTATTTTATGTCATTGAGTCTGTTTGTTTACATTTTGCATTTCATTCACATTTCACTGTTGGGTTTTGCTTCCCAGCTCAGGCTTCACTGCCAGGGAGCAGCTCTTGCCTTGGAGCTTTCTGAGAGGGAGGGCACGGTGTGAACACAAAATCTTGGTTTTATTCCATGACTTTTCCTGTCTTTGGAGGCATTTCAGGGGCAGCAGTGTTGTGGCAGCCCTGCAGGGCTGGGCAGTGGCTCTGGGTGTCTGGGGCACTGCTGGGTTCTGGTGCCCAGGGCTCTGGGAGCTGTGGAGCAGAGGAGGATCCAGCTGTCTCACAGGAGCAGCTGGAAATGACAGTGAAGGCTGGAATAGCAAAGTGTGATAAATTAATGGACTAAAACACCGTAAGGGACTCGTTAGAAGAAATAGCTTCAGGAGAAGCTGTGAGGAGGATTGGAGTGTGAAGGGGAACAGGCTCTGCCAAAGGCTTGGGTGTTCCTGGGGAGGAAGGGAAGTGCTGGTGCCTTTAGACAATCTGATCATTAGGAGAAATTGATCCTGATGGGGAAGTTACAGCTTTTGAGATGGCTGAGGGAAAAGGGAGGAAGCTGGAAGAGTTGATTCAGGCTGGCAGAAGAGGGGTGATGCCTCTCCCAGTGTCTTGGGATTCAGCACCTGCAGAGGATTATTTGTCTGAGGAGCAGAATCAACAGGGGAACCAGAGGAAGTAAGATTAATAGATTTAGCCTGGAGGTTGAAATTAAGTTTAAGACTATCAGTAAGTGAAAGGAATAGCATAGACTGTTGCTTAAAACAGTGAAGGTCTATAAGACACAGAATGTCCCTTCCAGTGCCACATTCCCAGGATTTTCACACTCTTATTTCATTCCTCTTCTACAGTGTTTGACTTGCATGACTAAGTAAAGACTTTTTTCTTTCTTCTTCCCCCACTACCCTTTCTTTTAAAACGATTTTTATATAGCCTGTTCTCAATTGAAGCTTCTATTGAGAAACAAATGCTTCTGGTTAGCTTCTGTGTGGAATCTGTCCAGCTTTAAACCATTGCCATGGGCAAAATTCATTGACAGAAAAAGAAAATCAAAACAAGCATTCCCCAAGACAGGGGACTTCTTTAATGGGAAGGAAATTGGTATATTTAGGTCTGTGTGTACTAGATGCACGTCCGTGGCACACGGGGACATTCCAGGCAGTGCCCTGGGGCTGTGGCCCTTTGGGGAGGTTATGTAAAGCCCAGCTGTGGCTGCAGGGAGCCAGGGCAGTACCTGGGCTGGGAAATGGGAAATGTGTGCTGGGTTTGCAGTTCAGGAATGCCCTGTGCCCATGGATGGTGCTGGCTCTGTGACAGAGCAGCTGGGGGAGAGGCTTTGGAGTTTTTTGGTGATGTGGGGTTTGTTGTTTGTTTGTTCTTTCAGCTGCCTTAGCTCAAGGGAGCACGATTTGAGTCAAATCTCCCGGGTAGCTGTGTCCTTGTCATGCAAGCCTGTGTTCCTCTCTTTTCCCTTCCCTTTGGGCAGGAGCTTGTTGCAGCTTCCCTTCCACACTCTGCCCCTGGCAGTGCCTGCAGCCCCTGCCTTTGCTCACAGCATCCTGTACCAGAGAAGGGAGAGCACTCAGCAGGCTCCATTTCATCTGCCAGATGTTGTTCTGTGCTCTCACTGACCTTGACCAAAGGCAGCTGCTCTGGAGGCAGAGCCCAGCTCAGATGTGTCCCCTGGCAGGGCAGGGGCTCCAGGCACAGGAGCTGGCCTGAGCAGGGCTGGGCTGTCCAAGGGGTGCAGGAAATCAGGGAAGGCAGAGGAGAATCTCCTCTGCTTTGTGAATCCACATCTGCCAAAGCTCAGAGCTGGACAGCTGCTTCCTGCTGCTGCTCTCCTCTCTCCCACCTTTTCTGTGATTCCAGAACAACATATTGAGGGGCTTGATTGTTCTTGTTCTTGCTTTTGTTTTTCCAAGGCAGTGAACGTGTTTTAGACAAACATAATGAAACAATTTAGAAAAATAAAAGGAATGGAAATAACCTAGTATAACGTGGCAGAGAAAAACCACTCTTGGCATCATCAGCTGTGCTCTCGGTGAGGCACAAACTATCTCAGCATGTCAGAGACACTTAAATCTGCTTCATCTGAGGAGCCCTTTGTGGAGGCAGCACTGCAGTGCATCCACTGCTGGTGGGGTACAGAGAGGCTGTGCTGACTCCTGCTTTGGTTTGGTTTGGTTTCTCACAGGATTGTTCTGGGCAGAATTTTATTATTGTTTCAGATCTGTCCGACTTTTAATCCATCCTCTTAAAGAGTGCTGGGAGTAAAGAAGCAGTAATTAAAACCCTAAAGCCCACACCAACCTCCCACCTCACTGTTGAGTTCCTTCACTGGAAGGTTGGAAGAACTGGGCTCTGGTTTTGATTTCTGGGCTTTGATTTCCTGAATTACCTCTGGAACGCTGGGTTTGGGAAACCTTGTCTGTTTGGAGGTGTTTGCAGTGTGGATGTTTGTGGGGGCTTTGGAAGGAGGATCATTTTCTGATCTGCCTAGAGAAACAACTGTCTTCTATCATGGTTATTGCTGGGGAGTCTTAATGAACTAAAAGACCTCCTGTCACAAGAGTCCTTAGCAAGATGTTTGTATTTTTTTTTTTTAAAGGGAAGAAAATGGTTTCTTCTCCTTTTTTATTAAACAGTAATGCAGGTTCAGACTGTGTTCTGGTGAGTCTTTAATTGGCACAAAAGGGCAGTTTAGCTTCATCTTAAGGAGGAGTTGTCAAACAAGCTGGAATTGTTTGGCACTCAGAAGCACACTGAGCCACAGGCCGTGATTTGCATCTTCTCCTCAAACATCTCATAGTGCTGAAGTTACTTCATTGGCACCAAACGAGCCTCTAATGAAGACACTTCTCCAACGCTGATGCTGCCCCTGCAAGAAATAGATTTCTTGTCAGAAATGTAATTTCTGGGCTGGAGGAGACAGATTTAACCCCCTGTGTGCTGTGAGGTGGCAGCTGAAGGAGCTGCCTTGGCAGGAAGGTGCTCGTGGAGCAGGGGCAGAATGGGCCAGACTGGGATGTGCTCTGTGCCCAGCCCAGGCTGTGCCTTGTCCCTCCCTGTCCCCATCCCCTGCATCTCTGAAGGTTATAAACCCCCAGATCTTGTTTTGATCAGCGTGCGGATGTTCTGGAGCATCTTGAATTGAATCAAAGCAGCAAGAAATTGGTTTTTGCAAAGAAGCTTCTTAAATGAAAGAATTCCATTATGTAATTTATTTTTTTTTAAAATCCATGTAGTAATTCCTTTAAATTCTGCTGTGTGTCTCTTGTATAACATAATGGTTTGGGTCATTACTGGGGCATATTTCATTAACAATGTTTTTTACTTGCTGAGTGTTTCCTGGGGTTCCTGCTCCTGTGCTGTGCTGCAGGGCGTGGTGTGGGTCAGTGATGCTCAGGAGGGCAGGTGTGGTGTTTGGTACACTCAGGTGTGCTGGATGCAGGTGTGCAGGTTCTCCCAGGTGGAACTGGCAGCCCTGAGGGTCTGGGGTGCTCCAGGAGCCTCTTCCCCACCCACCTGAGCCCTGCTGGTCAGGAGTGGGGCTCCTTCCATGTGTGCTGTGCTTTGTGCCTGCCCTGAGCCCTGTTCCCCACTGCCAGAGCCCCTGTGATCCAGGGGGATTGGAGCTTCAGTTGGATGGAGACAGCTTTTAGCTCTCAGGTTTCATTTTGTTGTTGTTATTGTTGTTTTCCAAATTCCCTTCCAATCCATCTGCTCTCCTGACATCCTTTTTATGTTGTTCAGAAGACGGGGAAGGAGTTGCATTGTGAGCATGGCCAGGTCAAACTCCTCACTTTTATCTCTGCTCTCTGGTAGGTGATGGGCATTTGGGGAATAAAACACTAAGAGCAGGGTTTAACCAGCCTTTGTTTGCTATTGTCCAGCTGGGCTTGAGACAGCAACAGAGATGAGAACAATAAACAAGGAGAGGAAGGAGAGATTTTAAACAGAACTGTTCTTTTTCTTCCTATTCCGGTGTTCCTGGAATCTGACACATTTTGCTTTTTAGTCCCAATTGTATTAGTAAAAATAACACACAGGCAAGGTACGTTCAGCTCAGCACAGTTCTGGTTTTTGCTTAGTTTTTTTATGCATTTATTTCCATCTCTATGTGTTTGTGGAGGGTATCTGTGTGTTCTGAAGGTGCTGAAAAAGAAATAATTACATTTAATGCCTATCCTGCCCCATGTGGATATATTTACCCCACAATCCCCATAGTCCCTTGAGCCACAGTGGTTGTCATGGACCTTTGGGATACCAAATTTATCCTCTCAGTTTCTTGGTGGCTTGGTTCTATATCCACTCAGTTCACTTGCAGCTCTGTGGGAATCTGGGCCCCTTTGTTGAAAATCCCATCTCCAGAGTCATGCAGCAAATGCCAAAGTCTCCCCTTTTTTCTCCTTGCCACTGGTTAAATCTGTGTTCTCCACGGTGGGAGAGGTTTGCAGCTTGGTTTATTGGTTTAATGTTATTTGTAAGGATGTTTGCAGAAGGCTTTGCTGTCTCAGGTCACTGTTGGGAATTTTTTCTACTTTGCTGTTACCATTTGGTCTTCGATGTTTTTGGGGGCTGCTTTCTCAGTCCCTGCTCCAGCTCTGTTCTTCTCCTTATAGCAAGTGACTGATTTTCACTGATCAAAAAATGAGGGAGTCTGGTTATTGGGCCAGTTTTGTTATGCTAAACAGCTTTTAGTCTTTTACATACTGCACTCTCCCTTTCAGCCCTTCTCCACACAAGCTTTAGTCTCTTGTTTTGCTCCTCTGGAGCATCCCTGGGGATCACAGTGTGAATGGCCTGGGATTGCAGCCTCAGGGTCCTGCCCCCTTCTCACACTATAAAATCCTGTGTAATAAAAGAGAATTTCCTCCCTGTTTTTGCTTCAGATCATAAGTACCAAGTAATACACCAAGTATTGTGCTGTCCCCTTCTTTCTTCCATCTGTTTTTTTTAAATCCAGCTCCAAGTGTTTGCCTGTTGGATGCCTGTGGACTCTTGGGGGATGTTGTTTGTGCCAGCACCACACCCCGTGCCCTGCTGTGCTGCCAGGCACTTGGGAGGAGATTTTGGGGGTGCAGGTGAGGCCAGGTTTGCCTTCCCCCTCCTCTCTGGGTGCCCCATGGGAAGTTTTCTTGGAAAATCTGCACCTCCTTCAGAAAGGCTGATTTTAATAGCTGCACTGCTCTTAATTTCTAAACCTCAGGAGTAGCTCCCCAGTAGGAATAGAGGCTGGAAAACAAAGCCATCAAAGGAAAGCTGTCCTGCTCCCTGGGATGTTTGGTTAGCAGTGTCTCAGGGGTGGGAAGCTGCATCTGCAGCATGTCCAGTGGAGACACCCATCCTGCTGCACAGAACAACAGCAGCAACCCAAGCTATTCCACCCAAGTAAATAACTCTGGGAGGAAATCTCTTGTCAAACTGCCTTTACAAATGCCTTTTAAATTGAGGATGAGTGACAAGACGTGTTTGAGTCACTGGAAGGGCATCTCTGATGGGGGTGGAGGAGCCTTTTCAGATCTGTTTTATACCTGGCTGTCACTGCAGCTGCAGGAGCTGCGCTGCCCTTCACTGGCTGCGGGTGTTAAAATGACAGCTGGGAGATGGAGGATGGAGATCCTTGTGCAGGATGCTTGGAGCTTCCTTGGTGGGCCTGAACCACTGCAGGAGGAGAGGAGGGATGCTGGCCCTGGCCAGTGCAGGGAACCAGGGGACAGCCCCAGTGAGCACAGGAGTGGCACTGGGGGCACGCCAGGCTGCACACCCTCGCCCCAGAGCACGGAATCTGGATGTGCTTATTAGATTTTCAAATGTTATTTGGCTTGATTGCAGCCTTTTTACAAAAGGAGTTAAGACATGGATAGAGAAGATAATAGAACTATAAATTGCAAGTCAGGTTCTTATGAAATCAGTAAATTATTCATTTAGCTGTTGTGTGTGTGCTAATTTCATGTTGCTATGGTAGCTCGGGGTGGAGCAGGGAGGTCAGCCTGTGAAGGGGGAGCTTTGGGGAGGACAGAGTGTGGCACAGCCTTCAGCTGGATGATAAATTGCCTCTTTATCTGCTGCTGTCCAGGGAGAGCCAGAACAAGCCACTGAAAGAGGTGTTTCACACCAGGTAGCCGTTTTTGGAAATAGACCAAAAATCACTCATTTCACTCTGGAAATTTGTTTAAATGTGCTTTGTCTTTGTGACATCTCTGCTCAGGCTCTCCCTGGAGACAGAGAGACCCCAACATCTCAACACCAGCTTTGGGGCTGCCTCCCTGGCGTACTGAAGGTGGAAATAAGGTGATCTTCCACCCAAACCACTCTGTGGTTCCATGATGCTGTGATCCCTGCTTCCATGGTCCTGCCTCTGCTATTGCTGGGGCCAGCAAGAGCTGCCTGTGAAAAATGGATTTTTTTCCAGCTCCTGCTTTCAAGGAGGGGACATTGTTTTGTTTTGGCAGGGCTGGCACCAGCAGTGGTGGGTGGCCAGTCTGTGATGTCCATGAGGACAAAGTAAAACACTTCAAAATGTGGCCAAGACTCTTTCATTCCAGACCTAGGATTTTTTGGGAAATGTGAGTCTTCCGAGCTGTCTTGGGTACAGCAGGCAAGGAAGACAAGATTTATAAAGTAAATGTGCCTTTATGTATTTAACTGAGTGTTTCCCAGAAAAGTGGGAGGAAGGAGAGCAAACCCCCCAAAATCATCCAACCCAGGTATGTTCAGGCAGGGAGCTGCCTCTGTCCCTCTCCCTGTCCCTCTGTGCTCCAAATAAATTGCAGGCTGAAGCAAATCTGGTGGACTTTGGTACAAATGGCCTGTGAGGCTGCATTTCCCACAGGGAAACAACAACAACAACAACCCTTCCACAGCAGTGGTACCTGTTGTGCTGTGCCTGGTTAAGTGAGCCCACTGTGGGTGTTCAGGAGCTCATTTTATTTTCCTGGGGACACCAAAGGCCTGGAATCTGTGGGTGTGGGGGAATGTTTGTGGTCTAGCACTGGCTAGTCCTCAGCCTTCCTGCTGGCCCACGTGTGAGTGCTGCTGCACTCAGGTAAGGAGATAATGATCACATCATTAAGGCACTGCTAAAGCTGGCATTGCTTGTTAGGTCAACATATCGATCTTGACATTACGCTGCAAGATATTTTTTTAGATAATGCTTGTCCATCCTGCCTCTTGCTCCAGGAGGAGGAAAGGAGAGGGAGAGAGGAAATGCAAAACTGAAAGTGTCTTGACACGGATCTTTCCCCCAGAATAAAAGCACTTTGCTCCTTAAAAGATCTGTTGTGCTGTGGAGGCTCCAGCCTTGGTGCTGCTGATGGGATTTACTGGCAGATTTCCTTTAAGTCCAGAGAAATCCCGAGGTGCTTGCTGGGCTCTGGGCAGATGACTTGGTCATTCTAAAAACAGAACCAACCTCCTTTACCCCGTGTGTGGGTGCCCAGTGCCTTGCTGGAGGCTGGTGGGTTGGAGGGAGCCTGCCCTCCCCTGCTCTGGGCTTTGGCCCCAGTTCCCCGTGAGCAGCCAGCAGTAAATAAATGTCCCCTCAATTCACTCTGCACATAACCTCCCTGTGGTGGCACAGCTTTCCTTTCCAGCAGATATTTGCATTGTACCCATCCTCTGAGCATATTAGAAATCTTGGAGATGCCTTTCCTGTCTCCCTGCAGAATAAAACACCTCTCACTTTTTTAATAAATTCTTGTCTCGTTATCTTTTCTGTATTGAAGCTGTCCAAGCCAGTTTTTCTCATTTCATTGGGCTCTTTATATTGTGCTACTTAAAGGCAATTTGTAAAAATAGCAGCAGTTTTACTTTATATATGTATGTGTGTGTGTGTTTGCTATCACTAAAGCTTTATTTGGTATTTCAATCTGGGCTTACTGACTGCGCTTTAAAGGACTTCTAAATCAAAAGTGATAGTTCCAAAAATGCATGATGTTTTTTAGTCCCTGACTTACAGAGAAGCAGCACTTATACCAATGCTGAGCTGGTTCACTATCCCTCTAAATATATTTCATTAAGAACAGTCCATATGGTGTGTTAAGGAGAAGGGGAGTGCAGAGCAGAACCTGTGTCTGCCAAAGAAAACTGTTTTGATCTAATGTTGAGCATAGTACAACTTTGGGGGGAAAAAAAATAAACATTGTCAGATGGGTCCTGCCAAATTTCATGATTTATCAAGAGTTTCAGGCTGTTCAGTGGAATTTTTTTTCTTCTGAATACTCCAGTTTCTGGAGTCTTGTGATTTACACAAGACTGTTCATTTTCATTTTTTAAACATGTTGTAGGAAACACCCTCAAAACATGGAAGCAGGAAGCTGCAGTGTCAGCAGGTTAATGAATACTTTGCTGGATTCTGTTGAAGATCTGGTGGGTTGTTAGTGCCTCTTGTGATTTGGAAGTGGTGAGCTGTGCAACTCCAGGGTCTGAGTGAAGGGGGAACTGGGAGAAGGTAACTTTTTAGGGTGCTTGATGTGTGGTATTTTCCATCAGATTTATTCTCCCGTTCCCTTGGAGCTTCTCTGCTTTCACAAGCTGCTTGTGAGCTCCCAGTAGCACCCCTGGGTGAGCTTTAAGTTTGCTGCCCTGAAGTGCATTTTACAGGAATGGGATGGGGGATTGCAGTAGAAAATGAGCAGAGGATGAAGATGAGGAGCAACCCAAAGGGCTGGTGTCCTCCAGCTGAGCAGCAAGGTTAAAATCTGCCTGCTCCAGCCTGCTGTGGGTCTGGGTGTGAGATCAGCACTCTGGCCTTACTTATGGGAGGGGATAAATCTGATTTCTAGTGCACTTAACACCGGGTGAGCAAAAGCACAAGCAAAATACTGTGGAGAACATTTGCTCAGCCTTGTCGGGTGTGACAGAGCCTCCACTTTCCCTTAAATCCATCTCCCAGCTTCCAGCCAGCACTTGGAAATGCCCAATTATAAATTTGTGAGTCTTTTCATTGCTTGTTTCCAGGTTCTTTTCATTTCTTTCCTTTTCTTTCCCCCACTTTTTCTTTGCCTATTTTAAGCCTTGGCTCCAAAATGAATGCTCTGCTTCCCACAGTCCTTCATCACGCAATGTTTTCAGCAGACACTCAAGAATTAAACATGTACAATTTCCATAATACTGATTATCCCTGTTTAAGTGCTATTTTAGAGGGTATTAATTTCTGTTGCAGTAGCAGCCGCAGCACTTAGCACCACCAGCCCAGTTTTCCCTCTGTGCCTTAGGCTCAGCTTTGGCATGAGCTGGGATTTGGCTGGAATTGCTCTCCACTGCTTTTAGCCCCTGTTTTAGTGAGGAGGGAGGGAGGCAGAGCTGTCCTGACAAGGAGCTGGTGCTGGACTGGGGGAAGGCTGCCTCTGTCTGATATTTTCTGGTTTTTGTATGCAGAAACACAAAGCACAATTAGAATACAGTTATATATCCTCATCGTTATTAAAGCTTGGATTAACATGACATAAAGTTTTGTCTGGGGAGCCTTTTGCTATGGCTCAGGGAGCATTTTTGTGTGACAGTAATAGGCTACAGTTAATATACTTGAATAATACCAGAATCTGTGTAATAAGACAGAACAAAGGGGGTTTATTTGGAGCTGAATTACAAAGGTGGAATTATCATTGTGAACAATCCACCGAGATCGCAGCTTAATTATTGTATCTGGCGTTATTTCGGTGAAATAATGTGGAGCCGGGAAAGCAAAGTTGAAAAATATCTCTCCCATCTTGGAAGGACGTCTTGTCAGTCAGTCAGGATTGATGTGTGGACCTGTCACCTCCTTCTCAGCACCCAAATCCTCTCTTTGCCCGTTTCTGCCGTTTGTTTGATTTACCGAGCCTGTTTGCCGTGATTCAAGAGGCTCTTGTCACGTTTCTAGGAGAGATTCATCACTGGGGCATAATCCATTCAAATAGCTTTTGGGCAAGAAATAAAAAGTGTTTGAAGCCAAGAGGTTTCAAACAAACGGTTCAAAAGCAGCCCTGTGGAGAGGGAGGAGGGAGGGTGGGATTGTTCTCCAGGGCACGGGGAGAAAAAGGAGTGGAAAGGTGGGAGCTTCCCTTGGAGCAGTTTGGGGGGAGGCAGCATCTGGGGACTGGAGTGGACAGCAGCAAGACACATGTCCTGTGCAGGTGGCCACCACAGGTTCAGCACACATGGAAGTGGCACCTTTGGAAAGCTTGGGGCCATTTTCACGTGTAAAGCATTGTTCACCCATCTTGGCATTTGCACAGACAGTTCTCCCTCTCTGCCCGTGCCTTGAGTCCTCATTATACAGATACTGAGTGGGGGAGTAGGATTCTTTTAAAAATTTTTATTTATAAACCAAAAGAAGATTGCATCTTTCTCACAGAAATTGCTTTGGTGATGTCAGGAGTGGGAGCTTGAATTGACTTCAACAACAAAAAACCCCTCTCACAACAGAAACTCTTGTTTTTCCTTCAGCAGCCTTTAAAAGAGGATCCCATGGCTCCAGGATCCCAGCTCTGGTGATTACCCTGTAACCCCCTGCCATCCAGGGGTAATTAATTAAAAATCTCAGCTGAACCTCTGTTTCTGATGCCCTGGTGAGGCTCTGTCAAGCTGATGAGATTTGGTGTTGTTGACACGTGTAAAAACTCAATTTACCCAGCAGCACCCATCCTTCCTGGGCTCAGTCCCTCTCCAGGCAGGATGCACACAGCTCCCAGGGCAGGGGGACAGAGCAGTGCCCAGCACAGCAGCACCACTAATTGCTTCCTTTTTAATATTGCATTCAGCCTTAACAGCCTGCTCTCCTGGAGGATTGCCTTTCCCAGCATTTATTGCGGCTCGCTCAGTGAGAGTGGGAAGGGCTGGAGCTGCAGGGAGCAGAATCAAGGTGGGACATTAAAATCCCATCTCAGCAGCCCAGACTGGTGCTCCTGAGTGCCCTGATTGGGCTCAGGTGGAAGGGCCAGAGTGTCCCAAGCTCCTGAGTGATGCAGAGGCATTTCCATTTCACGTCCCGTGCTCCCCACTCTAAACCAGGGCGATTGCAGCCACAGTTAACATAATGATGATTTCTGCCCTGAGCAGCCTTGAAAGAATCATTCCCTCAAGTGCTTTGGGCTCCTGCCCTCTCATCAACACTAACTGGGGTATTTTAAGAGGTAAGGAAGAGTCCTGAACAGCAGAAATCAGAGCAAGTGCTTCGTGTTGGTTATTTCTCCTCTCCATCTCGCTGTGGTGTGGGTGGTGCAGGGATGTGCTGGGGCTCTGAGCTCAGAGGAATCCACATCCCCTAGCTCTGGTCTGTCCAAGCAGGTTCTGAAAGCAAAGCCAGGGATTTGTCTTCTCCTGTTCTTATCATTAATTTGTGGCAGTGGCAATATCACTTGTGCTTCCTGTGCGTGGGCGCTGTGAGCTGCCAGCCTGTCTGTGTGGGGGGACTCTGCTCCAGGAGCCTCAAAGTCATTTTTAAAAAGTGGTAAGTCATCAATGTAATGAGTTTGGTGAGAGTACAGTGCTGTGAGCACTCACCCTGCCAGCAGGCTGCACAGTGGGGAGGATCTGGAGTGTTCTGCACAGGCAGCCACCATCCTCCACCTGCTGCAAAGCCAGGGTTGGAGGGTGGGCTGGGACCCCCAGGCCAGAAAATGGCACAGCAAGGGTCTGGTCTGCAAATGGCTTTTCCATAAATTAAAAAAAATCCCTAAATGCAGAGAGATAAGCTGTGTTAGATTTGGGGTGGAAAAAAGAGGGGAGGACAGTTTTGTTTAGAACAAACAGCCCTGGAAAAATATTCCCTAATATGCAAGTCAGTATATGAAAAGAACAATAACAGGAAAAAGGATCCAGCAGGAAATAAAATGAAACTTTTTTTCATTACACTCGAAGAGAACTTAGATGAGTTTTCCTTTGCTAATAAACTGCAGTTTGATTCTGCAGCTGAGCCTTTAGCTGGAGCTGGCTGTGGCAATTGTTCATCCTTTTTTTTTTTTTTTTTTTCAAATCTGGGCAATAAAAAAGCCCTTCATGCATCAGGAAGCCTCGTAATGCAATCCTTGTCTTATCTTCACACTTATTCAGCAGGTATTTACGAAAGGGCAGCAGGAAGCTCTTTAAACTCGATCCTGTTCCTTTGCTCAGGATGTCTCTTAATCAGATCTGTGTCCCTGAGTCTGGCCTGCCCTGGGACTGCTGCAAAGGCATCTGTGAAAACACCCTGCCTTTCTTGTGAATAGAGTTTTTCTCGGTGTTCTCAGCAGCAGGGAAGGCTCTGGGCTGGGTTTCTGTGTGTGGTGTCAAGGCACTCAGTGGAATTCCACAGATTATTCCTGGAATTCCAGCGTGGTTTGAGTGGGGAGGGACATTAAAGCTCAGCCAGTCCCAAGTGTCCAAGCGCCAGTGTCCAACCTGGCCTTGGGCACTTCAGGGATGGGACAGGCACAGCATCTCTGGGCACCCTGTGCCTCACCACCCTCAGAGGGAGGAATTTTTTCTAATATCCCATCTAAACCTACTCTGGTTATCTTGGTGGCCTCCTCTGGGCTTGGGTGCTGTGGCTGCAGCAAAGCCAGGAGAGAGGCTGGTGCTGTGGTTAAATGAAATGACAGCATCCCTCTTGCTGCAGCCCCAAAGGAGGATTTAAATCTGATTTTCCAGGCACTGGTACAGCAAAAGCCCCTCAGGACAGGAGCTGCCCTTCCTCTGGGGCTCACAGCCCTGGCACTTCAGTCCTGGTGGGCAGCACCTCCAAAGTGCTGTTTGGAAAAGAAAACAGATTGCAACTTTGCAGCACTAATATGCAAACGAGCACTGGGAAGGGAGGAAGAATTATTTGTGCTGACGGTGCCTAATGTTCCATGACAGTAAAATCACCAAGGCCTGGCACCTGGCTGGCTGCAGTGCTGAAGGAGCAATGTGCAGGGATGGCATCCAGGGAGCAGGGGGGTCCTGCCCTGCCCTGCACCCCTGGGCACTTACCTGGGCAGTGGGGAGGGGGTAAGGGAGCTGAGCCCCTTGGAGCCTTGGTGTGTTTGATTTACCAAACATCTTGTGATGTTTGATCTGTTTAAGCTTCAGCAGAGTGATGTGTGGAGCTCTCAGCCTTTGCTTTCCAAAGAGCAGAAGTTCTCCAGCCTTTTGGCAGCAGAAGCTTGAACCTGTCAAATCCAACTGCCCCAGAGGAATAGTTAAAATTGTTGTGTGTGTATTTAAAAAGTAGCCCTTGTGTGGGTTTGCTTTGTGTTTCTATCTGGTGGTGGCTCCTTCAGGTGGGTGGGGAGGAGCAGGATGATGGGATTGGGTTCTTCACTCAGCTGTGGATTCCACAAGGAAACACTTGCCAGAAGTTGTTCTGTTGTTGGGGAAGTTTGCAGGAAATAATGCACAGTGTGTGCACGTGTGCAGGGAGATGGGGGCCTCAGTGGACAGGTGGAGGAGGTGAGTGTGGGAGGGGGATCCCCAGCAGGGAACCACAGGCAGAGTTCCAGCATGGTGCTTGGCTCTGGGGCCACGTGCAGGTCACTAAAATGCCTGGAACTCAACTTCCCTTCTAGTCCCCCCCTCTCCCTTGTCTGTTAGATGGGTAAAACACAAGGATGTTTTGAGGCAGGGTGAATTAAGTGTTTGTAAGGGAGCCTGGACCCTCTCCAGCAGATGTTTGGAACAGGATTCTGTTCTTGCCACTCTGAGGAAGGGCAGTAGCAGGAGCTCCCTGATTTAACCATTCCATTCCATTTAACCATTCCCAACCGTTCCATTGCTGGAGAGGTTGTTATTATTACCTTACCTTGCCTGCCTTCTTTCCCTTCCTCTTCTCACCACCTTCTCTGCTGCAGCCCCAGAGGGTGAAGAAAGAACTGGTTTTATGTTTCTGAGTTGTTCATTGGTTTGGTGGGGTTTTTACAAGAACCTGTGTTCCCTGTCAGTGTTGTTAGCTAACAGGTGCTGGAAATCGGGGGGCAAAGGGGAAGCTCTCAGTCAAAACAGCAGATAAAGGAACACTCCAAGAGTCCTCACATAGTTTATAACTTGATGGGAGCTTTGCTTTCATCAATACTCCATGTTATTAATGCCAGAGAAGGAATTAATGAGAAATTGTCTATGAAGTCATGTTTAATTTGTCCTGCTGTGGAAAGCTGTTTTTTTCTGGAGAGCATTACTCATTCCTACATCCCCCTTGGTAGAGTCAGCGTTGAGCAATGTGTTGGTGTTTTGCAGGAGCATTTTGAAGTCCAGCAGTAGCCACAGAGCTTTTTGGCAAGCGTTGGGGATGCTCTTTGCCATGTCACGGCTGGTGAGCAAGCCCTGAGATTAACGTGATTGAATGACTGTTTTAATTTCAGCCCTGATGGAGCAAAATTAGTTACAATGATATGTGTGTGTTGAATAAAATTGTAGTTTTATTAGCTATAATTGCTGAAGAAGACTTTTTAAAGCCTCGACTGCTGGGGGGAAGAATTGCTAGCACTGGAATTTGTGCTTGCACAGTATGGCATTGATTGTTATCGTGGTGCATAATCTGTCAGCCCACGCTTGGGAAGTTGTCACCAGGGCACACTGGGGAGGGCTCAGCCAGGAGCCTCACCCTGTGCCCCCAGCACCCCGGGGTGCACAGAGGAGTGAATCCCTCTCCAGGGACTGGGAGCTGGGAGCACCTGGGGAAGCTGGAGCAGCACTCCCAGCCTGGAGCTCCCTGCTCTGCTCCCTGGAGCCCTACCCAGGACGGGCTCAGCATGGTGGGGTGGTGGCAGAGGGACCAGCCACTCTCTGGGTTGGGTCTGGAGTGGTCACCCATGCTGGGGCACAGTGCTGGAGGAAGCTGGGTGATGGTCAGGGGGCTTGGGGAGCCCTTGGGCAGGAGGCAGAGCTGGGAGAGGGGGGTGTGTGACAGAAAGAGGGGGGATCATTTGTTTCTTTGTTTAATTCTCTTGTAATCAAGCCCAGAGGCTGGTGTGGGGGAGCCATTTCAGATTGTCTGCCATGCAATAGGCATTTGTCTTAATTTATGTGGGGGGAGGTTGTAAATCTGCAGGAGCGCGTTTCGACGCTTGGATCTCACATGCGCATTTAAAATAACAGCACCTGACAGGTCACTGGCAGCTGAGAGGGTTTTCTGCTTCAGAAAACAAAATATTGGAGGAGTTGTGCTGTGTGGATAAATAATTTGAGGAATTAGACCAGAATATCCAGCACACTTTTCTTGGAAGAGCAGGGGAGGTGTGATAGACCTGTAAAGTTCACAGTCGGGGATGGAGGGAGGAGAGGCACAGCTGAATTGTCTGGGGCCAAAGGTTGTCCTTCAGCAATTCCTTCCTTCCCCAGACCCAGCTGGAGTTGCCACCGTGATCCATTCCAGGTGTAATGCCATTTGTCTGCCCTAATTCTTCTTGGAAATTCTCTTCTTGGAGGGATGGAGAACACAGTGCCAGGTCTGCTTGGGAGTGTGGAAAACAACCCCTCCACCCCAGGGAGCACAGGAGCACCTCAGCCTGCTCTGGATGTGTTGGAAACTGGGGTTTGGATCAGGAAAAGCCTTCCTGGGCTGGGTGAGGAGGCACAAAGGCTGCTGTGTGTCCCTTCAGTGTAGTTATGGTGGTTTCATTGTGGGAGTTTCACTCAGTGAGTAAACTTGACTCAGACAGAAGAAGCAGAACATGGAGATGTGGACTGATGCTCCAGTTTGTGCAGCACCACCCCACAGATTGTTCTGGAGCCACTGCTGGGAATTGCAGGGCACTCAGCCTGGGGTTTCAGTGTCAGTGGCTCTGGGCTGTGCTGGGGCTGCAGCTCCTGCTGCCTCATGGAAAAAAGTTGAAAATCCCAGAGAGGAAAGTAGGAGGAATGATTGGAGATACTGCGTGTTCTTGTGCTGGGCTAGATCACTTGCATTAAATTCAGAGACTTTCTGAGTACAATTAATAGTCATTTTATTTAGGTCACCCTGGTTTTGTTGCTTTAAATGTATGCCTCCATTAAAGTGGAAGAAAATCAAATACATTTATCTCCGTGGAGCCTTTTGTGAACTGGTTGGGCATATTTTAAATAACCCTGGGAACTGTTAGGATTATTAAAGCCTTTGGCTCCTCCAGGTTTTTTTTCTTTCCTCTTATTCTCCCCTATTCCTCCTTCCAGGCAGTGAGTAATGAAGTGGTAGAGCCCTTCCTTTTCTCAGAGCCCCAAGTGGATTGGGAAAAAAAGAAGTTAAATAAACTGAAGCCCATTAGTTAGGCTTTATGTAAGAAACTGGGTCTGCATTGGCTGTGTGGATGGGCTGTGCTGGGACGGGGGAGTCTGGGGGCCTTAAGTGTCCATTTGTAACCAGTGTTCGCTGGCAAGTCTTTGGGGTTTTTTGGGGTTTTTTTAGACACCCTAAGTCCTGAGACTGTTCATTTTGTAACTCTCACTTGATGCTGAGAATGAGTCTGGATTAATCAGCTGCTTTAATCTGCATGTGAGCCAGACTCCATCTGGGAGAGGCTGGGGCTTTGTGGCTCAGCTCCCCCTCCCGTGCTGGGGCATTGCTGGGGGCTGAGATCCTGCACGGTGGGTGATGGCCAAGCCTTGCAGGCAATTCCATCTTCCAGTCCTGCTTCTAACCCTGGAAAAACCTTCCCTGCCTCTTGTCTGCAGAGTGTCAGCTGCATGTTTTGGGCTGAGACCTGGAAAAGTTGCAGCTGAGCATTTTTAAAACGCTGGGGCTGGAGGAGGGGGTTAACCCTCCAGCCCCTGACTGTACTTGAGTTTCTGCTGTGGGTTGTTGGGTTTTTTTTCCTTCCCCTGAAATAGGGATCAATTTGCTTACTACAGGGCTTACTGGCAGTTACCTTGACTGTGTCCCTTATTTCTCCTTGATGCAAACTCGAACAAGCCGCTTGTGTTTGCTTCACAGAGAACCGTGAGAAACGGGCTCTGTGTGTGAGGCACCGTGGTTTGCTCATTCTATTCAGCCCTTTGTATATTCAAATTCTTCTAGTTTGAGTTCTTGCTGTTCTGCCAGATTTCCATACCATTGATGGGTTTTCTGCATTAATAAGTTTCTCTCCCCCCTCCCTCCCATACCCTCGCCACCTTTTTGCAACTGGTGAAAAGTTTTTCTGAGCGCGCTGCCCTCTCCATATTGATTTTCTTCTCCTGCTTGTCTCACCAGCTCTCAGATGTTTTATTTTGCAAAGCGTTAATAGAATTTTCCTTTTGCCACTGCACTTTATCTATTCAGGAGGTTTCAAGAAGTCTCATTGTGTCACTGGACTATGGAGGAAAGAGGCTATTCTTCTGCTACAATGCCTGCCCTAAAAAATAACGCAGGGTGGGGTAAGCACAGAAAGGGCAGAGACGGAGATAAAATGTTCTGACCTTAGGAAAGAGAAAAGATAACCAATTAGACATTGTTGAAAGGGCACCAGCTGGCTCGAAGAACACCCCACTGATAATTTTTTCTTCAAGGCATGCTTGGGCCGTGTCTGAACTCAGCTGCAGGGACGCTCCCCCCATGCAGGTTTCATATGGGGGCTGGCAGGGCTGACCCTTTTCCAGGAGCTGCTGCCCAGCCCTGATCCCAGCAGTTGGGGCTGTTGGAGGGGGGCAGAGCCTGCTCCAGGGTGCCTGTGCTCCTGGGGCCCCAGGAAACCTCCCTGCAGGATTAGCCCCAGCAGCCTGTGCTTGTTACTGCTAATAGGGATTTATTTGCATAAAAAAGATCCCTGCCAAGATCATCATTGCAGCTTGGTACACATGGCACCAAGCCCTGTTTGCCCAGAGGATGGTGTTGGTTGGGCAGGTGGGAGAAGGGAAGGGAGCCCAGGGTGAGCAGGGGCTGCACCCAGAGCCCCCCAGCCCTCCAGAGCTGGCTCTGGTGCCAGAGCACCCCTCCTGGCCCTGCCAGCTCTTGGAGGAGCACAGTGAGGCTGCACAGGAGGCTCAGGGCTGAGACATGGTCGTGCTGCAGCATCTCTTCTCTCCCTAACCAGCACAGCAGCCTTTTTACATCCCCAGTAATGTCCTTGCAGGAGGAGGTGTCATTCTGGCAGGACAGTGTGGCTCCAGCCTGGAGAGCCTGCACACAGATTTGGGGGACAGGAAACCTCCCTGGGCTGCTGGGTCTGTGCTCTGTACCTCCTGGAGCTCTCTGGGAGGATGGGATTGGAGGGAGAAAAGCTCCATGTTACACCTTTAGCAGCAGGGATGGAGCAGGGACAGAGGGTGGCTGGTGCAGGAAGCTGCCATGCCCCAGCAAACAGCAGCAGGTGCAATGTGTAATTTTGGGTTCCAGTGAGGCCAGGACCTGTGAGAATGAAAAATAAAGATTGCTGAGCAAACATAACCCTGGAGCAGAGATAAGCAGGGTGAAGGGCAGCCTGGTCCTTATCTACCTCCTGGTATTGCTCATCCTGGTGAGTTTTCCCCCTTGGAGGGAGGACAGACAGCAGGACAGACTTAATGCAGTTTGAGTTTTTCAGTGCATCAGCGTCTGCAGGTCTCAGTCAAGATGGGTATCAGGAGACCTGCAGTTCTGCACTGTCTCAGGCCCTTGCCAGCACTTTCTGCAAACCATTTTGACTAAAAAAGCTAAGAACAACTTAAGCAGAGACAGATTTTCAGCTGAGTTTTAGGCATCATGTAAAGTTTTGCTGCACTGTATTTTTTTACAATCTCTTGGCACATATTTCAGTCCTTCAGAACCTCAAGGAGGTTCAGCTTGTGTTTTCACCACCTTCCCAAACTCTTTCTCCCCAGCCAAGGCTGAGAAAATTTTCACAGACATTTGGGGGGACAGGTGGACCCTTTGGTGGCACTGTATGAGATGAGGAGAGCATGTAACTGCGTTGTAAATCACTTAGCTAAAGTAAATTATTTCTAGAAAGCCAGAGTACAAGCCCAGGGAAGTACAGAAAAATTACTGGTGGAAAAAAAAAATCCCAAAACTTCAAACAAACAAAAAATCCCAAAGCCACACCCCAGACAAGCAGTGGAGTCCTTTACAGGATAAAACCTTTTCTTTAAAGTTCTTCTCTCTTCCTGCAACACCTTCTGTAATTCAGTGTTACAGGTTTTCATCATCCCTGAGTTTACAGCAGGGAATTGCAGGTCTGTAATTTCATCTCAGAGCTTGCCCTGGATGTGTCCATCTGCCCCCACTCCTGCAGCCTCACAACAGCAGCTCAAGGTGTGACAATGCTGGGAAATCAACCCCAGCACTACAGCCTTGTGCAGTAAGTCCAAGATTTTAGGTGTGGCTGCACAGATTAAATGGAGGTGGAATAAATCATGCAAATCCTAATGAAAGTTGAAAGCAATTTGGTTGCACTTCAATACGTTTCATCAGTCATCTCTCTTGTGAAGTGGAAATGCCGAGCCTGATGCGAATTAAAGTTTCTCCCTCCTCCCTCTCCCCTCTTTCCTCCAGCTTTTCAAAAGCCCTTTTGAAAACCCTGAATACCTTTCTTGGCTGACCAGATTTTACCCTGCTCATGCCTCTTTTAACCTAATTCTCAGCCAAGACAGTGACTCTAATTTGGAGAAGTCATGGGCTTGATTTGCATCCACACTTCCTTCCCTGGCCCTTCCTGGTTTCTTACAAAAGAGAGATGAGGCAGGGCCAGGGGCTGATGTGGACTGGAAGAGCTGCTGAGATATTTGGCTGTTTAGGGCCAACACTTTGTGCTCACTTTTCTCCTTCAGGAGCAGATGTCAGCCAGGGCAGGGAGGGGGAAAGCAACAGGTTTCCAAAAGGAGAAGCTTTGCCTCTGGCCAAACCCAAGGAGCTCTGCTCCATCCAGGCTGCTGCTGGCCTGGTGTGTGTGTCTGAGCTGGCAGCCTGTGTTAAAGCACAACTCTCCCCTCTTTGTCTTGCAGGTAGAGGATGCCATGCTAATGTTCGACAAGACGACCAACAGGCATAGAGGTAAGAGGGACGGGGAGCTCTGACCTCAGTGTGTGGCAGCTTCTGCATGGGGGAGCAAAAACCAGATTCAGTGAGATGAGCTGGTGCTGAAGTGTCCCAAATCCCAGAGCTGGTTCCCACCTGGCTGTGCCTGCAGTGAGCTCTGTTCTGCCCACCCAGCTCACTGGGGTCTCTACACCCTGAGCCTGCCCTGGCTGGGCTGTGCAGGGTCAGGAGAGCAGAGCAGAGCTGGGTCAGCCCTGCAGTGCCAGCCCTGCAGTGCCAGCCCTGCTGTGCCTGCTGCAGGTCCTGTCTGCCCTTCCCAAGGTGACCCTGCTCTGTCCCTGCTGGGCTCTGTGCTGCCCTCAGCACTTCCCAAGGCAGGTGGTGGTGGCTGAGCCCTGGCAGTGCTGAGCTCTGCTCTAGCAGCCCTGCTTCAGCATTTCTCTGCTCTTTGGGGATCCTGCAGCTTTGAGCCTGGGTAATGAGCCCTGCAGGGTGGATTCCTTGTCCAAAAACATCTTTCCACTCTCTGACCAGGAGTAAAGGTCTGGGGGGTGCCTGTGTTGCCATGAAACCTCTTGGCTTTTTCACAAAGGACTTTTTCCCCACTGTGTATGTGTTGAAGATGAGAGGCAACAGGTCATCCTTTCTTTTTTCCCCCTGGGAATTCTGTGAATTTATTTTGTTGGCTAATTCTTTTAATAGCTTGTTTTTCCTACATGCAAGCCATGACATTTTGCTCTGCATTAGCATCCCAGTGTAAGCTCCTGGGTAAGATCTAAGTGGGGAGGAACTGAAATCCCCAAAGCACCAAAAGCAGGCTCCAGATGCTGCTGGGTGGAGGTGATGTTACCCCACAACCTCCCCTGTGCTGCAGGGCAGCTCTGCCCCCAGATCTGGCACTCTGGGGACAGGATGGGCTGGAGTCCCTCTCCTGGTGAAGGAAGGAGTTCTCTGGCACTCAGGAGAGGCAGCTCTGTTTGGGAGGCTGTATCCCAGGGAACAGGCTTTGCCCACTGCTGGGTGAAGGGCAGTGCTGCTTGTTTGCTGGGATTAGCCAAAATTCCTGCGAGCAGGGAAGCCTGCCTGGTTCAAAGCACAGAGAGGGCTGAGCTTCAGGGGCTTGCCCTGCCAAGTACAGGTGGAAGGAAAAATCAAGTGCAAAAGGCAGAATAAGAGTCCTCTTCATCTTCACACTTGAATTTATCCAGCCTTTTGTGGCATTTTTTGCTGCTCTGTGCAGGTAGCTAGTGCTAATCAGCCTAATGAACTGGCTCAGGGCTGTGGTGATGAAGTGAGTTCTGCCGATAAAATCACCCCAGATTTTACAAATTGTGACACTCTGATTGTGTTGGAAGCGTGTTTAAAATGCAGTAGTGTGCAGCAACAGTGTTAATGGCAATTCTTAAAACCACTTGTGGGTTGCAATCTGTATCTTCAAATTAGCCACGGGAAAGAGAAATGGCAGATAAAATATCCGCTGTGGTTTGCTGTCGTTAGTCTATGCCTGGAATAATCATCGTGGGCACAGAGAGGGAAAAGGATTAAAATTCACTCCCTGCTGCTAGAAGGCAAGATAAATTTCCTTGCAAGAAAATGGAGAGGGTTTGTTGACATAATTCTGGCACGTGTGTGTATTTGGGGAGTGTGGAACTCACCTGCACCAGGCTGCTGGGTGGAAATGCAGGCATTGAACCAGGCAGGGGAAGGAGGGTTTCCAAAACTGCTCCAACCCTGGCTGGAAAACCCCACCCTAAATAAAACTTTGTGCCTGGCATGGAGCACTTCAGCTCTGTAGTGGACTTGATCCTGGAGGTCTTTTCCAACCTTATGATTCTATTATTCTGTAACCTTAAAAATGCCATCAGGCCAGCCATGCTGTGCCTTTGCAGGAGTATTTTAATGTCCAGCTATTCCTGGATGTTCTCTAAGGAAAATAAGACTCAGCTCTTGCATTTCATGCTGATCTGTTTAGCCATATTAAAGGCAGGCTGCAAAATCTGTATTTAAATGGGGTGGTTATTTTTTGTTGTATTGTAGGCAAGACAATCCTTAGAATCACTGGGATTTCTCCTTCCAAGGGTTGTTCTGGCTGTGACAGTGGGCACACAAAGAACCAGCACTTGATAAACAAATATCCCTGGGTCAGCTTGTTTAGGTGCCTTTTTTTTTTTTGAAAGAAAGTGTTGGTGCTCCTCTATTTCTGTACTACTGTATTCCTGCAGTCTTCTAAAAGCCACACACAAAAGTTCTCCCAACATTCTGGCAGATCACTTCTGTCACTTTCTTCACTGCCTAAAATTTCATAGAGCTGAAAATTACTGGGTCAATCTTGAAAGGATTCAGTAATTGGAAAGAAAGGAAAAAAAAAAACAAGATGGTGGTGTTATTTTGTTACCCTTGCAAAGTGCAGATAAAATCTGGAGTTCAGCATTAGTTATTGATCTTCGGGGGTGGAGGGAGCCTGGCAGGATGATGATGTCCTTCTAACTTCATTATGGAGAGGAGCTCCAGGAAGCATTTGGATGTGCTGGGCTGGGGGCCGTGCCCTTGGGCTGTGCTCACAGCCAGCCAGGGCTGCTTGTTCCCTGCAAAGCTGGGAGAAAAGAAAGCCCCAGACACAGCAAGGCTGTGTGAGGAGGAGGAGGAGGAGGGAGGAAGGACAGATGAGTGCAGGGGTGCAGGAATGGGCTGTCCTGAGCTGATCCCAGCCTGAGGCAGAGGAGAAGGGGCTGCAGTGGTTCCTTTTCTCTTGGCCCCCTCTGTGATCCCTGCCCAGCCTCTGCTTGTTCCCTGGGTGCCTGCAGCCCCTCCAGAGACTGTCCAGGAGCTGCATCACTGCAGCCTCATGGCCTGGACTCACAAAAAGCCTCAGGTTTTGAGTGAGTGAATCCCCCAAGCTGTAATTATGGGAATTGAGTGTAATACTAAACGTTTTTCAAAGCCGTCCAGCCCTCAGAGTTATTTTGGTATCAATTAACCCTCTTGCACAGTTAGGATGGCAGTGGAGAGAGGAGGGAAGTGACAGCACGTGATTTGAGCTCCTTTAATCTTAAAACCAAACAAAATCAAAGGCAGGCAGGCTGTGTGTGGGGTACAGACCCCATCCTGGTGTTAGGGGTTGAACATCCCCAGCAGATCTCTGCGGTCACTCAGCCTTTGCAGAGCTCTCCCTGCTCCCTGTGCTTGTGAGGAGGGAGCCAGGCAGGGGCTGGGGCTGGGGCTGGGGCTGGGGCTGGGGCTGGGGCTGGGGCTGGGGCTGGCTGAGCATCCCTTTGGCTCCCAGGCCCTTGCAGGGAGAGCACCAGGACACTGCTGGCACCCCTGTGTGCCCAGGGCTGGGGGGTTATCTGAACACACAGAGCTCAGACTGAGAGGTTGGTGCCCCCCATCCCACCAGAGCCACCCCCCAGAGCACAGGGGCTCTCCCATCCTTGCCCAGGCTCTGCTCTGGAGGAGGAAGGTGAGGGTTGAGCTTTGTGTCCATCCAGCAGATTCCATGGAATGGTGCAGGTGGGAGAGCTGGCATCACAGTTGTGTTTACTGGGAGAGCCAGGAGTGATGCTCTGCGAAGGAGGAGGCTTTTCTGAGGAGAAAAATAACCTTTTTTGTTCTGTCCTCCTGCCAAAACCCCAGTTCTGGAGCTGATCTCTGAAGTTATAATTGACATTTTTATAGATGAGACATAAATATAATTAAGTCACTGCAATTATTTGTTTATCACCATCTCCCTCAAGTCATGCAAGGTCATGTGCATTTAAAAATACATCCCCAGGCAGTTTTGAGAAAAGAGTAGTTAAAATATATAGAAATAATTGCCTGATTTGGTCATTTTGAGCCTAGCTTTTCTTGGCAGCAGCCTGGCTATAGCACGGAGTATCCTTAGCAGTGCTCGGAGGAGCCTTCCCTCAGCTCACATTGTGCTTTTTTTGTGGCTGAGGGAGAGCTGCTGCAGCAGGTTTGACCCACACATTTGGGGAAGGCATCCACAGACATGGCAATGGTGCTTTTTTAAAACAGAAAGTGCTTTAAGGGCTTTGGATGAGAAGTGTGACATAAGCCATAAACGGAGGCAGTGTTATTGTTATTGCTTTCCGAGATGAGACGAGCTTTTATTCCCCTGTCAGCTGTACACTCACAAATGGGGCTCCAGAGAGTGTGCTGGTGCTGCAGGCTCCACACCACAAACCTCCCCTGAAACCCATCCCAGGCAGCCCTGAGATTTAACCCTTGCTGACAGAGCTCAGGAGTGTTCATCATCCTCTCCAGGGGAGCTGGAGCTGCACACAGGGGGTTTGGAGAGATTTTTAAGCAAATATTTGCTTAAACTTCACGTGAGGGCTGCGAAGATTCATTAGTTAATATTATTTACCATTTCCACACCTATCAGTGAGCACCATCAGTCACACCTGTCTGTTTGGATTGCAGCAGTGACACGTGCCACGTTAATATTTTATAGGTGTGTGTTTTTAATATTACATCCCCGCTTATAAATATTCATGTCTTAAACACATTAAGGGCTGCAAGGCTACAGAGCAGCACTGACATCCCTGCTCCATGTCACCAGTTCTGCTCCAGGCTGGGGGATCCAGAGTGGGAGCTGGGATGGCAGCAGCGTGGGGAGAGCTGCTCTGCTCTCAGGGCTGGGGGACACTTCCCACCTTGGCCATTTGGCACCAGTTTGTCCCCTTCAGGGACAGTGGGTGTCCCCTGGGGCAGGGTGATGGCTGCTCTGGGGCAGTGCCATGCCCCTGGCTCACCCAGCTCTGCCCTGCTCCCCGCTTCGGTGTTAATAAACACAAAACAAAAAGGAAAAGCTGCCCATTCTTGGATCCATCCCTCTTGCCTTTTAATTTCCTGGCCAGTGCTTCTCACTGCTGTGTCAGGGCACCTGTGAAGTGTAAAAACAAGCAGAGCCAGGCCAGTGTGAGCCCCCCATCCCGTGGGCTGTGCCTCAGAGCAGCACATCAGGCTCCTGGCCACGCTTTTCCAGGCGATTACGGAACGTCCCGGGTGCTTTCAGAGATCCTGCCCCAGCCTCACGCTGGATAATGCCACCTGAGGCTTGCAGTAATTGCCCAGCTCTGTGCTGTCTGTCAGGCCTTATTGCTTAATTTTATACCAGTGATGAGAATTCCATCCAGAGGAGGAGATGGAGCGAGCAGCTGGCCTGGCTGGGATGCACCCGAGGAAGGGATGTCTGGGGAGGCTTTTTCTGAACAGGGGGAGAGGCTGCTCTTGCAGCAGCACTCAGGAAAGGGACTGGCTTTTTTATTTTCTTGTTTAGCAAACAAATTGCAATAGTAATACTAATGAAGAAAAAAAAGTCCCTCCAACCTCCAGTAAAGGCTGCAAACTCAGCTCAGCAATTAGTTTGGAACCTGTGATATCAGATTGGAACCTCCAGTATCCGAGATGTTACATTAAAAATCAACTTAAAGGCACGTTGTAAGGGACAGGCAGGTTGTACACTCATTTGTATGTCGTCTTTGTGGGTGAAGAAATCACTGAATTCCCTGTGCCCAGAAGGAGAGCCCTGTGCAGCCTGACCCTTCTGAGCTGGATTTATCCTTTCGATCAGCCCTGGTACAAGTCGAGGGGTGGCTGAAGAGCTCACCCTGCTCGCCCTCCCCAGGATGGAACAGCTCAGGAGGAGCCTCAGAGCCAGAGTGCAGAGCTGCCAGGGGAAATGCAGCACCTTCTGAGCCACCTGTGCTCAGGAGATCTTGAGCAGCTTTTCCAGTATCAGCTGAGCTTTCTGGGTGCAGTGAAGGATGGTTTTGCAGATCCGAGGCTGATGCCCTGATGCGTCAGGTGGGGAAGCAGAGGCACAGAGATGGGAGAGGGCAATGCTGCTCCTGGGCAGCACCACGAGCAGGAACAGGACATTTCCTTCCTCTGGAACTGTGATTCATGGTCTTGGTCTTAAAGTGAAAAATATTCATTCACTTAGTCCTGAAGTGCATCAATAACAACACAGCTAAACCACAGCTATACTGGAGAGGGCAGAGGAAATCAGCACAGCCTCTCTGGTCTCAGCAAGATTCTTCAGGAAACATAAAGTGAGGAATGTGCAGATATTTCTGAGGTTTTCTCGAGGATGCTCATAGTTCTCTCACACTTGCAGGGGGTGAGCTTGTGTTAAGCCACCACATCGTGTGCCCAGCTGAGGCTGCCTTGAGGAGTGAGGTCATTTAGTACGAGCTCAGTTTGCCTTCTCACTGTCACTGAGCAGCCAGCTTGAGTGACAGAGAAATTAGCACAAACCCTGATGGTCTCTGAGCAGCAAGAAACCCTAAAAGCCACGAATAAGTTCTTGCTTGTGAATGTGCCCAGCTGATGAAACCCAAGCCCTTTTGCTTCCCCAGTGTAGGAGCCGGGTGATGAGCAGGGAGCGCTCTGAGCCTCGTGGGACTGTTTGGAAATGTTAATTGAGGAAAGGCCAGAAACAGGAGGAGAACAACATGCAACATTTCCATAGACAGGCAGTCTGCCTACAACAGGCAGAATTAAAATCAGTGTGGTGACCTTGAGAAAAGAGGCAGCTCCTCACAGCATGCCCAAAAATGTGATATGAAAATGGGGAGAGATGCTGCCTCCCTCCCTCCCTGGTGTGCTGGCTCCTTCTCCCAGTGGATCACAGGGAGCAGGCTGGGCAAGTCCTCTCCAACGTGCACAGGAGGAGCTTTTGTTTTTCACACACCTGTGCTTTCTGTTGGTTGGGTTTGATAATGAATCTTTGGAGCCCTTGCAGTGAAGGTGAGGAGGATGCTACAGGAGAGGGGCTGTGCCTAGTGCTGCTGAAGCCTTTAGTTGTACAAGGTCATTGCCATATGTAAAAGCCTCCTGGTGGTCTGTTTAAACAGATAACACATCCCCTATCCCCTACATCTCGAGATTCAGCAGAAACAGAGGTTACACAGATAATGCTTTTGCCCCTGAGCCTCTGTCAGAGCAGGCTTCACCATTTGCTCTCCCCATCCTCACATCCCTGGCTGTGGTTCTGTTTCTGGACATTTGAGTGTTGGGAATTTGGGGGAGTGCTGATCCAAGCTGTAGGTGCCCCTGGGCAGGTACCTGAACACACACTGGAGTGTGTGTGTCCCTCCCTGGGGAGCTGCAATTGCTCCCAGGGTTGTTTGTGCAAGGCAAAAGCTCCGAGCGACTCTGCTGCCGAAGGAGGACTTGTCAGGGGGGTGGAAATGGAAGATTTCTTTAATTAGTTTGATTAAATGTCCTGGCATGGAGTGATTTTGCTTATTCTGTATGTTTTTTTTTGTATATATAAGCTGAAGTAAGAACATCTGGCACTTTTTTCCCTGGATCCGATAGAATAAGTTGAAAAACGGCTTCTTTCAGAAAACTGCAGGTCGGCACATTTGGGTTGTGGGTTTTATCTTTTTAATTTATTGAGTGTTTTCTGGACCAGAAAACTACCTTCAGCCAGAGTGGTGATTCACAGGTTGCTCCCCATTTTAGAACACCCTCGCAGCTCTAGGAGCTTCCTGAATTCTCTGCTGTGGGAGGTGAGGAGTGAGCAGATCCAGTGCCATGAACCCTGCTCAGCCCTCCCTGAGTGACTCCAAAGCCCTTTCCAGGGGCAGGGAGTGGAGCTCTGCCTTGTCCCAGTGAATCCCAGGTCAGGTGTGGGAATGGGAGCACTGGGAATGGATCCAGGCTGGGGCTGTGGCTCACGCTTGGAGCACAGAACCATCTCTCTGTATTTCCTCTCACTGGAGCACTGCCAGCCCCAGTCACAGCAATGCCCTGGTGCTGGAAATGTTCCTCCTCACCCCGTGCAGGAGTCACACGTGAACACACGTGTTCCACAGAGCCCTGGAAATTAGGGCAGGATCCGCAGGGAGAAGGCTGGCAGGAGAATTTGCTTCGTTTTGGCAACAGATATTCCCCTGTCAGATTCCCCTGTCGGCTCACAGGGAGTTCAGATGAGCTGAAATCACTTTAAGTCTTGGTGGGGGCTTGGCTTTTGCCATTTCTGCTCCTGTTCTAGCAGCTCTGTTCCTCCTCACCCTAAACCCTAACTAATAAAGAGATAAAAATATTTGCTTTTGTGCTGCCTGGGTGCAGTTGCAGGAAAAACAAAAAAAAAAATCAGATTACGGAAGTGTGGGATTTGTTTCCCATTCCCCCACTGCTGGTGATGTCCCACAGGTTTTCTCCTGGTCCTTTGGCCTCATTCTGTTCCTTCCCTGGCAGGACAGGAGCACAGAGCCTGTTCCATGCCTGCCCCTGTGTTCAGGAGGGTTTGGGAGCTGGAGCTGGGCTGCAAACCTGCCTGGCTGCCCGGGGAAGGAGCAGCTGCAGAGGGAAGATGGGAGCAGCTGTGGGTATGAAATTAGTCATTCTATGAAGAAATGGATTTGATAAATAATAAAACAGTGGTATTAACAACAGATGCTTTCCAGGTCAGATGACTTTGATAAAAGCACCCAACAGCCGTGGGTAATGGTATGAAAAATATGTATCTATATTTATAGATCTATTTATATGAAAAGGCATATAAATAAGTGTGTGTGTATATGCTCTCTGTAAATGTACCTGACATTTTATTTCTGGTTTAAAATGACAGTGGAAGTGTCGCTGCTCCCGTTCTTCACAGGCTTTGAGACTTGTCAAGAAAACCTGAAATTTGATCAATTCCCCTAACCCAGAGCTCCCTCCCCTCCTCTTCACAGCACAGGCTCCATTTGTTTTTATTTCATACCTTTTCATTTTGATAACTGTTTTGATTTGTAAAATACTATGCCTTATACAATGTTTCCTTTATGATGATGTAGTGTGCTCTTCTTATCTTTCACCTTAAATCTTTGATAAGAGCATTTTAAAAATGAAATTGCTACCTGGCACCATTACACACTCCTGGCTGCCTGCCAGCAAAGACAGAGCTGCTGGAGGGGAGAGAAGCTCTGGAGAGGCTTCCCAAGGAGTGAGGGGCTGGGCTGGGAGGGAGGAGGCTGAGGAAGGGGAGGAAGCACAGCAGGACGAGCCCTGTGCTGGCTTTGGGCAGCAGCACAGCTGTGCTGCAGGGTCACTGCCAGCCCTGCTCTGCCGTGCCAGCAGTCATTCCCCTCTGCTCCCTCCCTTCTAAATGCCCTCCTAATCCAAAATCTGTCCCCACAGCCACGCCAGGGGCAGAGGAAGCCTGTAGGGGTCACTTGGTTTCCCCCTGGAAGCTGTCAGACTGAACTTTGGCAATGTGGTGTTTTGGGAGGGTAGCCCAGCACTGTTGGAGTTTCCAGCACGTCCAAGTAATTGAAATGTTTTTGGATAACTGCTGGTGGTGCCGCCGAATGTGATTTATCAGGGGAGGCATCAGCAGAGGGAATATCAGTAAATAGAACTGTCTGACGTGGCAGGTCATTTTTATTTTAATGTGGTGGATTTAATGAACTCTGGTTGTTATAATTCATGGCAGTCGTGGAATGCATCCATCCCCCTCCTGATGACATTCGTGGCTGCTCTGTCCTTCGTTAGTGCTGCTATTAAGGCAGGAGAACTCCTCTCTCTCCTTGCATTCCCAAAGTGCCAGGGGTTGGCTGCTAAATTGTTGCCTTGCACATTCAATGCTATTAGCAATAAACATAGTTAAAAACTTCCCCGAGTAATGCAGGCATTATAAATTATTATTGTTATTTATTGGGTCTCCTGAAGGGGTGTTTGCAGAGGCTGGTGGCTGTTCCCCAGGTGCTGGGGATGTGGCTGTGGCCATTCCTGCCCTGGCACCTTTCTGGGACTTTGTGGGGCTGGAGAGCATCGAGGTGAGAGCCAAGAGCAGCCCCCACATCTCTGTCAGGTGATTTAATAGCATTTGTGTCCAGCCTAACCCAATCTATCTCACCTCGCTGAGAAGGAAAAAAAAAAAATAATCCTGCATCAAAATTACTGCTTTTGGAACTGTCTTGTCTCTTTTGAGTGGGAACTGGAGACAACGAGACAAGCTTCAGTGGAAGCGAATAAAGAAACGTTACTTTGTGAACACAATCTTCTGGTACCAGTCACTTCTCAACAGCCATTCAATCAAAATGCTAATGGCAAAGGCAACAAGGGAGCGAGGTTATTGTAATCCTAATTGATAGGCTGCAGGGATGGGGTTTGATAAGTGCTGTTCAAGAGATGTTTTTGAAATATGATTCCCTTTAATTACAATGATACCAATAAAAACTGAACAAATGGTTTAATGATAGTTTTCTAGGTAACGGCCTGAAGATTTTTGTTCCAGTTATTTTGGAGGTTGTTTTTTTTGAATTCTTTTTTGAACCAGAAATTATGGAAATCACCTTAAAAATAAAGCCGTAGTGGCAGGTAGTGACTTTATCTCAACTTGCGTGGCTACTTTGCATCAGAATTAATACTGTCACATCTGAAGCTCTTGAATAAGAAATCCAGTCATTTATTTCTACAATAGACTGCTGAAAGCCCACAGTTGAAGCCACATTGCATGTAGGAATGCATTTAATATCTAATGCTTTTAATAATTAGGATCAATTATGCCAGCAAGGATTTGAAAATACATTTTGAGGGAGGGACTGAGGGGTATTCACAGGGGTTTTACAGCACATCAGGAGCAGGCTTGGATGGGATGAATGGAGATCATTGGCATGCAGTAACAGAAAGCTCCAAACTTTCCCAGGGCAGCAGCATTTTGTGTCCCCTGATGGGTGGGAGAGCTGTGCCAGTGCTCCTCGTTCTGTGCCTTGCATCTTGCCTCTGGAAATAGCAACACAAAGAGGAAGGGGAGATCTGTCACTGGCAGGCAGCCTCTGTCTCAGCTAATTTTTGATGATTTAATTGATAACAACACAAATAATATTTTGGGGAGCGTATGTTTTGCTGTTGTTGGCGTGGGTAGGGGCTCCTGGGACAGGGAGGATGCTCTCTCCTGCCTTTCAATTTGTCAAGCTCTCTCTCAAAGATCTGCCAGAGAAGAAAGGGTAATTAATAGGCTTGAAGTCATTTCCGATGTGTCAGTATTTCTGCCTTGCTTCCAAGTGATAATGTTGGCTGGCTCGAGGCCTCCGGGGAGCCTTCCATCTTATTAACTTGTCTAGGAGAAACACTGAGTGGGGACAGCTTGGGCCAGTGGGTGACATGAAATAAGGATTTGTGCTGCAGCGAGCTGTAAACACGGGGGCCGGTTGAGTAAAAAGTGGAAAGGGAAAATAAAAAAAACAAAAAGGGAAGAAAAATATATTAAAAAGGGCACTGGTCACAAGTGCAGCTGATGGAGGGAGGTGTGCTTTATTTAGGGCAGCCTGTTCTCCAGGCCTGGAGCTGATATTGTGCTGTGTCACCCATGGCCAGCCTCAGCAGGACCAAAAGTGGGTCCTGGTTCTGTCTGGGTCCCTCTGAGCCACCTGTGTCCAGGTGTGTGTGGCTTCTGCTGCTGGGAAATCTCGTGTCAGACGGGCTGTGGGATGTTTATTTTAACCAGAGGGAAACAGGGAGATCTGGGGCTGTCCCGTGCCTAGGGCCCCATCCTGCTGGGCAGCTGCAGAGCCCCGGGGGCTCTGGGGGGCTGGGAGGGGGCTGTGTGCCAGCACCCCAGCTGGGTCAGTGCCCCATGGCTCTGCCCTTGGCCAGGTGGGGTGGCAGTTCTGCAGCATTCCTCAGGTGTGTTTGAGAGCTCCAGCGCCAGGCTAGGCACGTTTGGGTGTGGGGGCACCTTCATTCTCAGGAGCAGCAGGGATTCAGTGCTCCTGCAGCCCCTGCAGAGCCTGGCACACCCTGGAGGAGCTGGGCAGCAGTGCCAGGGTCCCTGGAGAGGGAGCAGTGCTGTGCCTCGTGCTCAGAGGGCAGAGAGGGGAGAGGACCCCCCTTGTTTTATGGATCCAGACCTGCTCTTTGGGGCTCCTTGGGTTGTCCCTGAGCTGGGGAAGGGCTCCTGTGTCCGGGAGGGGCTGCCCAGGGCAGGGGGGGCTCAGAGTGGGCACTGCCCCAGGACTGCCCACCCTGTCCAGGGGACAGCAGCTGGTTCTGGGTGGGATCTGCTTGGGCTGGGTTCCAGGTGCCTTTGGCTTCAGGAACAGCTGGAGAGAGGCTGGACAGAAGGACAGAGGGACACAGGGGTGAGGAGGGGGTGTCTGAGCCCAGCCCTGCAGCTGCCAGAGCTGTGACCTAAACAGCAGTGAGCTCTTGCTCACATCAGGGCACTGCTGCACCTGCAATTGAACCTCCTTTGCTTTTCTTGGCTTGGTTTGAAGTTCTCCTCCACTGCACAAGCGTGAGGGTGGCTCCAGGAGGGGACAGTGGGGACAGTGCCAGCCCCACCGTGGACGAGCTGTTCTTGGGATTGTTCTTTGAGGTGTCTTGAAGTTCCAGACCTCGGAGTTTTGGGTCACTGGGAAGGAACAGGATGTCTTTCACATATTGACAGGTTTTTGTTCCTTCTTTTCTCTCCTGATCTCTCTCCTGTTTGTCAAGTTCACTTCTCCTGTTGCAGAGAAGTTATTGCTGCTAAACATCTCTGGCAGCCTCTTGGCAAAGAGTGAGGTGGCCACAATGAAGAAAATAAGGAAACCACCTCAGAGCTCTTCAGTGATTAAGCCACTTACCTGGCAAGTTCTTCTCTTCTGCAGAGCATGTCTCTGCCCAGTGGAGTTCCCCTTGCAAGCACTTATTAGGGAAGCTGGGTATAATCTAATTAAAATTTGGTTTAATATTCTGTGAAAATGAAAACTGAATCCTCCCTGCTCGAGAGAATGACCGTGCATGTATTAGTCCTCTGTTGTGTTGTTGTTGTTGGCTTATTCAAATATTAACACTGCCTGCACGCTCAGAGTGATGGTTTGTGTCCATTAACAGGGCTTAATTCCCAGATTTAATGATGAGTGATACACAGGAGTTGGTGAAAGCTGCTTGCTGGATATCCTTTATTATGTTTTTTATGCTAATGTTCCTTCCTGGAGGTAAATAAGAGGAGAGGATGCTGGGCAATATTATTACTGTGAAATTAAAATAAAGTCTCATTATTTGAGGATGGAATTCAGTGGCTGAAGGTTTACTCTTCATCTGCAGCTTCATTCTGAATTCTTCAGCTAATTACCTGCTGATTAGTTGAGGATGGGCATTGCTCACCTTGGCCTTGAGCATCAGGTTGTCTCCTGGGCAGGGTGGTGGGGTGGATGTATTTGGTACATGTGAAGGTATTGACCTCCAAAAAATAGGCAGCAGCAACTTCCCTGCATTTTCTGGTCAGATTTAACTCTTCTTTAGGGAAAAGCTTTTTTGGGAGGAAAAAAAATACAGAATTCAAAGCTAGATTTTAGTTAAAAATCACCCAAACCTTTTATTCTTGCATTGAAGATGGGAAAATTACCAGAATATCAGAAAACCTTGAACACGTTTTCTTCCCTTTTCCCACCTGTCTTTCTGAACTTGATTTTAAACGTGGAAATATCTCTGTCCTGATCTATTGAAGGTTCCCATCAGTGACCAGCAGAAAGGCTGCTCTGCTGTGTGTCTCCTGTGGGCAGAAGATAACTTTAAAAAGCGCTGTGTTTATCTGCAGGAGCCACGGGCATGGATCACGGAGGCTTTCTGTGCTCAGGGAGCAGGGATGGGAGGATCTGCCAGGAAAATGTGTTGGGAAAATCCCCTCAGAGCAGATGTGGGGATTGCAAAGTCTCTGAGTGATACCAAAAGATGATTTTGGCACTTGCCATGGGTGTGCCTGGCCGGAGCAGTGGCCATGCAGGCACCTCTGGGGGGGCTGCATTATTTAATTATTTCATTGTTTCATTATTGCATTATTGCATTATTGCATTATTTCATTATTTCCCATTCCCTCTGCACTCTGGGGCAGAGGAGAAGTCACCCATCCTAGGGTAGATGGATGGAACAAGGTGTCAGGCTGGAACCACAGTGACATCAGGAAGCAGATCAAAACATGAAGTGTTTAAAGCCATATGTTGGATGTGTCACACCACAAGGGCTTTCTATCCCTGCTGATAACAATCAGCCACACGTTATCTGTGCTTCCTGGCCCGTACATTCCTTACAAGCTGATAAACTTTGAGCTGGATGAGAACCAAGTGTGCCAGGTCTGGAGAGGGCTGGGGCAGCCTGCTGCTAACGGGGTGATAGCAGGAGCTGCTGTTCAGAGGGCTCTCAGCCCCTCTGCTCCAGGTGCTGTGCCCAGGGCTGGTGTGATCCTGCCAGCCCTGCCCGTGCTCCACAGCCAGCAGAAGCAGATAAATACCAGAGTGCCTCGGTGTTTCAGGAGTGGGATGCCTCGCTTCACTTGGCATTTTAATCTCTTCCAGCACTAGGTTGGAATAAGCACTTTTTTTAGTGTGTGGTGATTTATTTTGTCAAAAACCAAAGCATTATTCATAATTACGCAGTTTTATGAGAGTGTCCATAGCGGTGTTCTTCCTGTGGTTGGCTGTGGAGCTGGAATAATATTTAAATAAGAGCCCTGGGGAAAGGACACGCTCACATTGGGCGTGGGGCTCAGCCTATTGAACTGGTGTATAATTACCTCCATTCAGCACCACTGCTCCACTTATCAGCCAGCAGCAGGGGGAAGGCCAGCGCTTCCAAATGACACAGATTGTTAGAGAACATCAAACTTTTTTAATACAGTTAATGATCCTCAGCTATAAATAGCCTGTTCCTGGTGACTGGCTCCCAGGGTTTGTGCTGAGCTGCACGGTGCTGTGGTTTGTTGGGTTTTCTTTTCTCCTTCCAGAGTTACTGGAGGTCCTTCCACCCAAATGCTTTACCAGCAGGGTAAATCGAGCCTCTCTGGGTTGGAAAGTGAAAGTCCTGTCCAGCAGGAATTTTCCTGAGGTTGTGTATGAGGTGGGAGTCCAGCAGCTTCATCCTCTGGTCCTTCTGACCCTTGTCCCCCACCATGGACCAGAATGGTGATGGCTCCTCTGGGGGTCCCCACCTCTCCCTTGCCACTGAATAATCTGGGAATTGCCAGGTCTCAGTCTTTGCAAGGCAGGTTTCATGTATGCTGTGCCCCAGAAGTTTCCTTTGTCCTCTCTCCAGTTAAATACAGCTGTAGGTTCGTGGAGGAGAGTTTGGAGGTGGGATTCTCTGATTTGATGCAGCTGCAGCCCAAGAGCCTGAACCAAGAAGGACTTGGTCCAAAGGAGCCTTGTGCTGGCAGTGCCCTGCTCTGACCCAGTAAATCCTGAGCAGGTGGAAATCTGCTGAGGGGAATTGTCTGCAGGAAGCCTGGCTGGGGCATTGCTCTGTGCTCAGGCTGCATCACGAGCAGTTCCTACTCCCTGGGAGTGCACAGATCCCTGTAGGTTGCTTTACCCTTTACAAAATGGGATTTGAACCAGCCAGGAAGTCTGAGAGTGGCACTTAAAAACTCAGAGTGCCACAGCCACGCTGAGCCAGTCACTGGGGGCAGCTGTGGGGCTGGGACAGGGCATCAGGCTGAGCCCTGGAGGGCTTCTAGTCAGCACCACTGCTGACTATCCCAGCAAAATAATGCCAGAACAATGCCAGAATAATGCCAGAACAGTGCCAGAATAATGCCCAAACCCCCCCAGACCCTGAGGTGACTCCTGAAGTGCAGCACAGTGACGGAGCTGCCCAGGGCCGTGGTGAGACTCTGGCTCAGCTTTGTTCTGCACAGCCCGCAGGGAGCACAGGAAAAGGTCATCACACAAGCACTGCTCCTCCTTGGAGAGCCCTTGGTGTGCCTGGAAAGGGGGTTCTCATGGAATGCCTCCCCCTGCCTGCCCCACGTGTTCCCAGTTCCAGCCCAGCTCAGGAGCTGTGCTGGGTCCACAGGCTTTGGCTCCTTTTTGGTGCTGTGGCTGGGGCTGAGCCTGGGCACTGTGAGAACACCCCAGGGAAGGCTCAGGGTGTGTAATTAGTTCTCCGTTCCCTCTGCCTGGGAGTGCTTTTGTTTTTAAGGATAAAGATTTCAGCGTTTTCCCCGACGGTTTGAACAAAGGTTGGGCGCCGGGGAAAATCCATAAAACAATGTCACCAAAACACAGGGAGGAGAGGGGAGCTTTAATAAAGCTTTGCTGGGCCTGTGCACCTGGGAATGGGGCTGGGATGGGTTGAACAGGAAGGAGCCCTGGAGAAGGTCACCTCTGGAGGTGGCAGGTGGCAGAGCAGCTTGGGCAGGAGCCCATCCATCCCTGGGGCTGTGTTCATCCCATCCTCTGTGTGATTCCCTGGCATCCTGGGGCTGGGCAGAGCTCAGCAAGGTGCTTGTGCTTGGGTGGGACAGGCAGGGATGAAGGGGAGAAAATTTCAAGGGGACCATTCACAGCAGGGAGTGATTTGGCTGTAGCTGTCACAAAGGTGAGGCACTCAGTGATAACAAATCATGAGTTTTGGATGGCTCAGCAGAGAAAGTCCCTCTCTTACCTCATCCATCTGTGCATGGTCTTGAAAGGTGTCTGCAAAGGAAGGGAAGCACCTGCTGTACCTGAGGAGTGTTGGGAAGCCTATTTTAGGTGTGATACTTGAAAATTTAGATGCCATTATTAGCAAAGGGCTCTGGGCTTTGTGCTTGTCTTGGCCTTGTTTTCCTTCTCCTTTCCCAGCAGATCCCTTTTACAGAGCTGCTCTGCTCTGTGTGGTCCCTATTAAAAGTTTCCTTTCCCAGGGTGATTCTGCTCCTTTGTTGCATCAGGTTCTTGAACACTTTATACTATCAAACAGCAAAACTGCTTTTATTGATGCAGCAAAGAACAATGGGATTTCTCCAGCAGTGCTCCCAAAATACACTCCTGGCTTTTTTTTTTTTTAATAGCTGGCTTCCAACAGTGGAAAAAATGATTAAGATCTGCTAGGTTTACTCTGGTCACTTCAATGGGAGATTGGTAATATCAACAAACGACTCCATAAATGGATTATCTCCTGTGCTCTGGCAGGGCTGGGGCACTGTGCTGCTCCTTGGAGCTGGGAAAGGCAGGAGCATCCTCAATTTCCTGGAGGGTGATGGGGTGGGGTGCTCACACAGGGACACCCCAAACCCTGCACAGCTCCTCTGGGTCACCTCCTCCTTCTGCACAGGGGGCAGGAGTGAGAGCACAGCCAGGGACCCCCTTCCCAACACATCTCAGTGCTGGATTCAGGTTTTCCATGTGAACAGGTGTTGGGATAAATGTGTCCACCATATAAAAAAAAAATTATGCTGTGTTAAAAATTTGATATATGCATTTTAATGGCTGCTGTCAGCCTGTGCCCCTGGATATGTGTAAAATCTGATCACTCCTGACTATCTGGAGCTGTTACTGTAGGAGTAAATCAGTTTGTCCTGTTTCAGGGGAGAATTGGTGGATGCTGGGGCCAGGAGCATCCCTGGTGTTAATGAGGTGACTCTGACAGCTGCAGGGCAGTGGATGGGGGTCTGAGCAGCTGCTCAGTGAAGGGGTCCCATGGAAGGTTGGAATGGGATGAGCTTCAAGATCCCTCCCAACCCATTCTGTGCTACCTCACTTCACCTGTGATCCTGGACAAAAATCAGACATGGAGCTTACATTAAAAAGGGTGTTTTCCCCTACCTCATGTGCTTTCTCAGAGCTTTCCTGGGAACACACACCCGAGCAATTTGAGCTTTTTTCTTGTTCTCAGGCCTTGTACAGGTGGGGAAGCTGGGTCAGCACTTGCAGGGCTGTTTGAAGCTGTCTCACACCCTCGGTGCTAGTGGGAGCTGCAGTGTGCTGGCCTCTCCGTGGTGCTGGGAGCTGGTGTCCAGGAATAGCTGAGCAAATACTTTGCTCTTTACATGTGTATCCAGAGGAACAACTGGTGCATGCATTCAAAGCATCTGTCCTGGCCAGGCTCTCTCCTCACAGCAGTCTGCATTGTTTGCTTAGGCAAATACTGATACGGTGCGTGAGCAGCAGGGATGGAGTCCTGGCCAAGGAAATATTAATAATGTCCAGGAATGTTGTGTGCTGCCTCAAGTTTTAGCCTGGAGGGGTCATACTGCACAGCTCAAAGGGATTAGCTTAACCTGAGGCTAAGCTGCTCATTTCTGCTGGTATTTCCCTTGACCCTAGTCAATTATTTCAATTCCTTGAATAGTTTTTTTGTTGTTTGGTGCCTGGTTTGTTATTCCTTTGCATTGTGATATATGGAGTCAGCAGGGCAGTGGAGAACCTGTGCTCTGCTTCCCAGCCAGGGCTGGCAGAGCCTTGGGGTGCAGCCCAGGGAGGGTGGGACCCAGGAGAGCAGGAGGGCAGCGGGCTGTGGGTGCAGCAGCCCCGTTTCACCTGGGTGAGGGACACAAATCCAGCAGCTGCAGCACAGGGAGGAGTAACATCAATGAAGATGGATGGGTTTTCTGCACTCTTTGAGGGGTGCACCTGTGGAATGTGCCCTGGTGTCCTCGTTCACCTGAGATTTTGGGTTGGTGTCCTGCAGTGCTTCCCCACAGTGGGGCAGGGCTGCACCAGTGCCACACTGGCAGCACGGTGGGCAGGGGGTGTCTCTGCTGGCTCTGCCTGGAGCCTGCAGTGACAGCTGCAGTGACAGCAGCGTCCCCAGCCCCTCCTGGAGCTGTGCTGGAGGTGCCCTTTCACCTGCCCATTTATCTTGGCTGGTGCTGGTGTGTTAATGAGAGAAGGGCACCTGCACGCTCCCAGCAAAGTGCCCTTCACTGTGCAGTGTGCAGGGAGGGCTCTGTCACCTCTGCTGGCAGCCTGGCTGTGTCTGGGGGGGCTCTGTCCCCCCAGCCCTGAGCTGCCTCTGCTGCTGCAGGATCCAGGTAGGCAGGAGTCACCTTGAGCACGGCCGCTCAGCTGCTGGGAACATTTCCCCCTGCAAAGTCACTTCTGGAGATGCATCATTGCTCTGGGGGCACCCCTGGCAGCTGCTGCACCCCAGAATCCACAGTGGGGGGGTTAAATTTCGGCAGCACAAACAAGGGGAAGGTTCTGGGCTTGGCAGGTGCTTGGAGAGGAGCAGCAGCAGGGGCAGGTTTCAGGTTTTGGCCTCGTTCCTCCACCACGGAGCTGCCTTGTGCTTCTCCTCCACTGGCTGAAATGAAGCAGAAATCCCTGTCTTCAAAATCCCTGTCTTCAAAATCCCTTTTTCGTTTGGGGGCAGTGCTGGGCTCCAGGGACAGGCACAGGCTCACAGGGCAGGAGTGAATGTGGCCCTGTCACCAACCTGGGCACAGATTCCTGGTGCCTTTTGGTGGCAGGTTTTCTGTGACAGAGCCTGAAACTGGGCAGTTTCTGAGATGTGGCACAAGTGGGGCTGGATGGGGGCAAGCTGGGGGTCTGCCCCTCCCAGCCTCCCCATGTAAGGCACCCACCAGTGCCCCACTGCAGGTGGGCACACATTGTCCCCCCTCTCTGTCACAGAAAAGACAACTTGGGGCTCTTGGTTGCAGAAGAGACAGCTCTGGGAAAGAATACTTGCACTTTTTCAATAACCTATTTCTATAATTGAAGGATTTCAGACTTCTTTTGTACAAGCAAGCGCCTGCTTAAACATGGAGACAAATACAACCAATAATATGTACTTGAAATTTAATGCAGGCTAATTCATTTTGGCACAGTCCCAGATATGCTGATTAAATGGCCTGTGAAGTGCTACAATATCTTGATAATGTACATTCCACATTTGATTATATAATCAATTATGTTGCACCTAATAACATTTAAAATTAGTGGAAAAGCTGTGAGCAGATTGTATCAGGTGCAGAGTGGGTCTTGGGCAGCTTTAAAAAAACTTCTGCCAGCACACACAGCGAAGGAGCAGGCGTAGATGGATCTTCAAATACTGTTCTTCAGGAAAGCAGAGACTTGATAAAATTCCTGTTCATTTAGTGACTCGATTTAGAATGAAATAAGCTGGCTGCTGCTCCCCTGTTTGCTGCTGGAAAGGCATTAATATTTTCTATCAAGAGATGACCTTGCACCACGTGTTCAGAACAGCCCCAGTGATGTTGGCAGTAATTCTGTGGGTCAGACCCAGAGCGCAGCTCTGCCTGTGGGACTTTTGCAGTGTTCATTGCTGGGGACAGCCAGTTCCTCCTGGATGGTGTGTGACATTTGAATGTGCAGCTGGTTCCAGCTGTGGGCACTCCCTGCTCCTCCCCACCCGGTGAGCGCTGATGGGGAGCCCCGAGCTGGCACTGGGAGCAGCCAGGATCATTTGGCAAATGATTGTCATTCCTTTTTGGGAAAGCCAGTGCTTTTTGGGTGGCTGGCAATGGCAGGTTAGGGGGAATTTGGCCTGGGTTTTATGGCCCTCCAATAGAAGAGGGTTGATGGGAAACAAATGTGTTATGGCCCCAGACAAGCTGTTGCTCCATTTTTTGTTCTGTTTAAAGCAGCACTATCAACCAGTTGGAATATAGGCTTGGAGTATCGCAGGGAGTAATCTAATTAGTATGAAGTCAATTCACTAGTTCCTTTTGTATCTCGTGATTAAATAAGTGGGAAAATGGCTTGAAAATTAGGTGCTAGAACAACCCAATTACATTTCTGTAGCTTTTTGTATTCAATTTCATAAACAATTTTGCTCTTCGCTGGTTAATCAGTGAATGCCTTTTTCCAGTTTGAAAAGCACTTTTGAAATTATAATGCAATTAAATTGTGTGTGGATGTTCTGGCATAGCGAGCGTGAGGGCTGGGGGCCTGGCAGCCAGCCACGCTCTACCTTGACAGTAATGAGTTCCTGAGCTGGCAGCTTGCTGGTGTCATTCATGATATTGTCCAGGCTGGAGTGCTGGGAGAGGCTCTGCCCCTTCCCGGGATGCAGGCACTGGCTCAGCTGGCACATCAGATGTGCCAGCACCCACTGGAGTTTGTCACACACTTGTACAGCAGCTGCCTGTGTGCTCTGGGTTTGCCTTTTGGTTTTTTTTCTCTTTCTTATACGAGCCTTGGCGAGGCTGGAGGTTGGTGAGAGATGTGGAGGAATTATTAAGTGTTGTTTTCCCAGGGGGGCATGGCAGGAACAAGTAGGAGAAATCTCAGTGTCCTGTTACCAGAGAATCACAGAACTGTTTGGGATGGAAGGGACCTTAAAGCTCATCCAGTGAGAGTTGTTCAGCACTTGCTTTTTGTGCAGTATTTGTCTTTGTCCAGCCTGCTCCTGAGTGGGAGCTAAATTCAGGGAGCTAAATTCAGCCTCCTGGGGAAGGGTGACCCAGCCTGATGATCCTGGGATTTACAGCCAGGCAGCACAAGGGGACAGGCAGAAAGCTGTGTTCAGAGAACAAGAAATAGTGCTGGAAATAATGACTTGCTTGGCAGGTTTTAACAAGTTCAGTAATGGTATTAGGTGCCCTTGGCTCAAGATAGTAACCTCCTCTTAAATGATCATTACCTGGCTAATAAAGAGCTCGGAGCGGGTCATTACAGCTTAATTTAGACGTAGCATCCTGTTTGGTTTGCACAGCGTGGCCATCTCTCAAGCTGTTGGATCTATTGCCTGGATATGAGGTTGGGATGTGGGATTGCTTGGGTTTTCCCAGGGGGACTCTCCCCCAGCCATCCCAGGACACCCCTGGGGAGGAGGAGCTGCTCTCAGCACTGACCACAGCCAGGCAGGAGCCTGTGCAGGAGTGGGGGTCCAGCCTTGTGCCCCCCACCCTGTCCCAGCCTCTGCTCCCTCCTGAGGAGCCCTTGTGCTTCTCTCCCCCCATGAGCAGCAAGTTTCATGTGCAATTACCATAACCAACCCCCAGACTTTATTATATTTTGAAGACATCTCTTTGATAAGCCCATCTTTTCAGCCAATTTCCTATTTCTTTGGAAAGCAAAGCATCTTTCCTCCCAGTTTCGTAAATCTGTTGTTAAAAGGAAGAAAAGGAAATGGAAAAAAGGATTCCTCCCCCCTCCAAAGCCTGACACCAGGCTGGGTTCTGCGCTGCCTTTGTCAGCCCTGGATGGAATTATGCATCATGAATAAAAACTGCTGTCAACATGCATTGGGTTCGAAACATTAGAGCATATGGTATGTGATTATCTGTATTGTCAAATGCAATAAAGTGAATTTGGATATAATAAAAAATGTAATATTTTAGAAATTTGGTAATAAACTGTGGAAGAATTGACAGGCAGAGAGTATCTGATGCCTGTGGGCAAACAGATAAAGAGGGCAGGATGTGGCACTCGGTGGCTGAGGCTGCATCAGGGGCTGGATTTTCTGATGGGAGCCTGACTGGGCTGACTGGCACCGAGGGTGGTGGCCTTTGTCCCTGCCAAAATCTGTAGGTCTAAACAGACAGAAGCACAAGCTTCCCATTCTCGTTGTAGGTGGATTAATTGGATTTTACAAATACTTGGGGTTCTCTGATAGCAAAAACAGAAACCTGTTGGAGTCTGCTGTGTTCTCCCACCCAGCAGCATTGCCAGCATTTCCATCCTTATGGAAATGACTCCTTATGAAGCTGAGGAATCTGTGCCTGAATAACAGGGAGCAGTGAAAGGCTGTGAGGGTGGGGCTGCTCCCAAATACTGAGGAAGTACAAAATGGTGGGGATCATTTTCTCCTGCAGTGTCTCACGTTCCAGCCTGGTGCTTTAATTCCCAAGCTGGACAAATCTGTGCCCGTTGAGACGCAGATGTCCCCAGCAGAGAGAGACTGAACTGGGAGCAAACTTTGGGGCCTCCTGTGTAGAAAATTCCTGTGGAAAAGTGCAGATGTACCACACGTACCTGCAATTTTTCTTAGGTCACCGCTAATGCTTCTAAATGATCTGCGAACGCATTAATCGTTTCTGTTAATTAACAATATGATAAAAGTGGCATTTAGTAGGCTCTGCGTAGCGTGCCTCTCAGTCATTATGTACTCAGTGCTTTGGTTTGATTTCAGAACGTTAATAATATAAAATTTTAATGAAGATTTGTTGTTATGAAAAATTTATTACGCAGAGTTCAGGTGCTGCTGACAGGAGCGTGGTCTGTGACATGTCCCTGGGTGCTCCTGCCTCTGCCAGGCTTTGCCTGGCACCCCCTGCCAGCCCTGACTGGTGCCCTTTGAGCCTGGAAACATTTGCATAGAATGGTCATTTGAGAGGGGGACAGTTCCCTGTACTCTTCATCCTCCCCTGAGGAAAATCCCTCCGCGGAGCCGCTTGGGTGGATTTTGCCCCGTTCAGAAGGCTGCTCACCCCGAGCTGCCTTTTCCTGTTTCTGAGCAGTTCTCACTTTGGAAATGCCACTCAGCCATGGGAGGATGGGACAAGGAGCTGGAGCCTTGCAGCTTTCCCAAACAGAAGCAGAGGAGGAGCTGTTGGTGCACTTTGTCCAGCTGGACTCCTCATCTGCTCATTCCAGCCTGGGAATTTGCATGGAGAATACCCTGGCACTTCAAACGGCTGCCAGGAGAGCCTGGCTGGGCTCCATACCCTAGGTTGTGCTGGCAGGTCAGGTCTTGGTGGGTGCCAGTCACAGCAGCAGGGCTGGACAGCTCATGCTACACTTACATGAGGATATTTTCCATCCTAGACCACAGGCTTTAAGCTCCTCCTTCCCCTTCCATCTGCTGGTGCATCCCTGTCCTGGTGTGGTTATCACAAGGATGAGGTGAGATCCCACTCACCCTGGAGCAGGTGGTGCCTTCAGGTGTGGTCACCAGCAAAGCCCTCCCTGGAGATAAGGAGGTAAAATCTGAGATGTGTGTCTCAGATCGTGGCTGTGTTCCCTGAATTTGCAGAATTGCTCCTTTGGAAACCAGAACCTCTCCTTCCGTGTGTTGGCAGCACAGGAGATTGGAATAGTAGGAAATAACAGCTTTTATCAGCTTTTGTCCTAGACAGTTTTTGGCTCTAACAAGCTGAGTTGCAGTGTGAAAACTCAGAGGAAGGGACAAGGAAGTGAGGGGGAAGAGGCGTGGGATGCACTCCCACAGTACTTGAGTGACTTCTCCAAAGGCACAACAGGAGGAGGTGGCAATGTCAGGGCTGAGTTTTCAAGTCCTGGCTGTCATGTTCTGGGGCTGAGGAATGAATGGCTTTTCCCTGACACAGGATTAAACCCCCAGGTCCCCATTCCCAGACTCTGGGGGTAATGACTTGTTATAGACAGAAGTTAAAAATATCCATGGTTCACTGTCTGGGTAATGAAAATGTCCTGTCCCCTCTGCTCAGTGTGTTCTGTTTGTCTGCAAAGACAGGATTTGGTGACAGTGATCACAGGGCTTGGTTTCACATCCCCATCTCCACCCCCACCTGCAAGTTTGTTATTATCATTATTATTATTATTATTATTATTATTATTATTATTATTTTTATAAGGCAGCTTGGCAGGCTGGGAGCTCACTAAGGAACTTTTTCCTCTCTGATTACAAGGGATGTGTGAATAAAGTAGAACGGTATTGATTCACACCAATCTATGCATCGACTGTGTGGGAGCCACTTGCAATTCCCAGCAGCACTGGAAAGCTTTGCAACAGGGAGAAATATGACCAGGCAAGTTGAGAAAATAAATTAAACTAAACTAGTGTCAACTTTTCTTGTTTCTTCTCTCATTATTAATGGATGGAATGGGGCTCGTTTATCAAGAAGAGGAAAAATTAATTGACACGGGCTTTAATGTTATTATGCCTGGCTTGTCTGGTCACATTTCTTCATTTTTAATTTTTTTTTTAGTTTTGAAAGGCATTTTATTACCTTTCACAGGACCAGCTGCCAAAACTATGGGTATAAACAAGAAAGCAGGTGCATAAATAATACCACAGCAGGACTGGACTTTCATGCATTTCAGAGATCTGAGGAGCAGAGGCAGGCGAGGAGGTCAGGTCAGGTCCAGAGCCCCGACACAAAGGGGGGAGCACAGCCTGAGCTAATATTTCCTCATTACTGGAAATGCTGGGAGCTGCAGCGGGGGTCAGGATGGATATTGCATCTGTCAGCAGAGCCACTGCTTGGGCAGCTTCATCCCAGGGACCCCAGGGATTCATCCCAGGGACCCCAGGGACCCATCCCAGGGACCCCAGGGACTCACCCCAGTGCTGAATGGTGGGAGTCAGAAGCAGGATGGTTCTGGAGCACTCTGTGTGTGTGAGGGGGGCTGATCCTGCACTGCCAAGTGTCTGTGGGGTGGTTCTTGCTGAGCAGCAGCAGTGGGGTTTAAGCAGAGCCATGTTGGGCTGTGTAAATCTCCTTTGTCCTCTCCCTGCTCTTGTCTCCTGCCCGTGTTCTTTGGGATTGCTGTGCAGGATAAAAGAGCCTTGGTGATCCCCTAGTTGCCAGAATGTTTTCAGGAGCTCTCTGGTTGCTCTAAGTGCAGGACAAGGCTGTGCCAGCTGCAGGGACACAGTGGGGTCACCAGCAGGGTGGGCACAGCTCGGGCAGAGGCAGCACAGCACAGATTGAGTGACTTGGTGCACACTTGGGGCACAGACAGCTTGGGACCTAAAGCAGGCTGTGTTTGCAGTGTCCTCACCCTCCAGAGCATCCTGCAGGGGGCTGAGAGCCCCTCAGAGCTGTGCCTGCCTGTGGGCTGGCTCTGGTGATGGGGGTGCTGGTACCTGTGTGCTGGCTCTGGCTGGGTGCTGCTCTGCCCATCAGAGCCCTCCAGGGTTAGCCCCAGCATCAGCCTGGCTTTAGCCTCTGTGGCTGGGATGCAGTCACCTTGTTTTGCTCTCTGCAGGGCAAGCAGAGGGCTGGCAGTGAGACCTTTCCCTGCTCTGGAGTCACTGTGCCAGGCAGGGACAGGGATCTCTGTGCAGCCACATCTGGGCTGAGGGAATGCTGCTGCCAGCCAGCTAAAGGAGATGCATTTCAGAGCCCTGGTGTCGTCATCTCAGCTGTATTTTACCAAGTTTGACATAAAAACTCTCAAGTGATGACAAAAGTGTGAAATGTAGTTGGTTAGAGTGTGAAAAAAACCAAAATACAGAACATGGGAGCCCTGACATTTGGTATCTTCAGTCTGGCTTCTTAATAGTATTTATGGCTTCTGACTATTCTTTTACAGTATTTTAATCTTTTTATGGTTTCAGTCCCTTTCTCTGGACAATGTTTGACTTATTTCTGGAATACCATGGCAGAACGTGCTGAGCTGACTCTGTGGGGCTTCCCACAGGCCTGGGCAGCTTTGGTGGCTGAACAAGGCTCAGGATCAAGGGAGGTTTTTCACAGAATCCCAGAATCATTGGGGTTGGGAAAGACCTCCAAGATCACCGAGTCCAAGCTGTGCCTGATGCCCACCTTGTCCCCAGCCCAGAGCACTGAGTGCCAGCTCCAGGGATGGGGGCTCCAAACCTCCCTGGGTTCTTCCTGAGCCCAGGATTCTTCCTGAATTCTTCTTTCTGGTGTCCCAGTGTGTTGGAGGACATGTCCTGCACCACTGGATGTTGGGTGTTTGGTGCCTGTTGGTGCCCACTCACCAGCAGATGAATGGAGTGTGCTGGCTCCTTTCTCAGCAGATGGATGGAGTGCAATAACTCCTCATTCCCAGCAGATACCACAGCAGGATTTTTCACCTGAAGGTCGTGGATGCATGTCTCAGCTTCCTTTAGTGCTGGTGCTTGGCTCAGAGCCTCTCATTTTGGGCATCTGTTTGCCTCTTACTTAATTTTTCTCCCTCTTCTTTGTCTTTTCTTTTAGAGAAAAGATTATTCAAATGAATATTCAGTTTTATTCATTTGGATAAAAAACCCAACCGTTTGACTCTGTTAAATGCTTATCTCTTAAATAGAGCTTGTTAGCTTCCAATAATAGCTTCATTCAGAAGGATGCAGTATAATTTCATTTTAAAACGTGTGCTCCTTGACAACCAGAATCCTATTTCTGTCACCGTTTTCAACAGCTGCCTTTGTTTTGGGTTAATCTTTTCCACACACTTTCTGAGAACCATTTTTTTGTTGACTCTTAGTACCTCTCAGAAGAAGTAATTGTCTATTTAGCCCAGGAAGGTTTCTGAGAGTTTGGGTAATTTAAATATGTGCATTCATTATGGGAACTAGTAAGACCCTGCGTGCAGAGGGATCTTTGTGTGGGTGCAGTTATTAAAAGTTGGAATTTGATGTCCAAAAAGTGAAACAAGAAAAGAATCACGGAATGGTTTGGGTTGGGAGGAACCATAAGGTGTCCATCCCACCCCTGCCATGGCCAGGGACACCTTCAGTAGCCCAGGTTGCCCCAAGCCCTGGCCTTGGACACCTCCAGCTGCTCTGGGCACCCTGTGCCAGGTCCTTTCCACCCTCCCAGGGAGGAATTTCAGATGGAAATCCTCTGGGTGCTCCCAGAACCTCACACCACCCTGGTGTTCACAGCAGGTCCAAAGCCATCTATAAAGTATTGCACTTTTTGAGCTTGAGGTGTTGGGCATTGTAGATGTTGCCTCTGGTTTTCCTCTCATTTTCCTCTCCTCTTACTGTCCAAGTGCCACAGATCTTTCAGAAACCTGCAAATGCCAGCTTACACCTACTGATTGTTATTTTATTGTTATAAAATCTGGAAATGCAGAAAGCTGGGCAGCCATCTGATCTAATCAGACAGATAATTTTGTGATAAACCTGCACTTAAGGCATATGGAGTGGGATGAGAATGGGAAATTTGACACTTAATGACTGCAGTGGCTTCCTCGTGGTGTTCACATATTAGGGATAATCTCGTAAATTCCCTCTCCCCTCCATCCTGGCACCAAGACCTGACACAAGTTGAAAGAGAAATCCTCAACTGCAGCACTTGCTAATGAGCTGCTAATGATGAAGATGTTGCTGGTGCTCAGACAATTAATGACTTGCAGCCCCAGCCCGGCCCTGGTCCTGCCAGGCTTTGCTCCCAGCTCTGGGATTCCTGGGATGCCACACTCAGGCACTTAACCACAAAAATTTTAGGTTTAACTGCAGGTCTGTTTAAGGTAGCTTTAACTGGAGTAATTTAGAAGGCAAATGAAAGATGTGAGTTATGTAAAAAAATGCAAGCTGCTGCCTGCTGGAAGTGCAGAGCAGAGCAGTGTTGTGAGCCGGGTGTGCTGGGCTGCCTTGGAGGAGGGCTGGGAACCATTCCTGGGGATCTTTCCCCCAGTGTGAGGCATTCTGAATGGAATGGGAGCATTGCCCGTGGCTGCAGTGCTGTGCACTCCCAAAAGAGCTGGAAATGCACTTTGCTCTTGAGCCAGGGCTGCACTGGGGCTGTCCCTGCTCAGTGTTTGACCAGTGCAGAGTCCTGCAGCTTCCAGTTTGCAAACAGGGATGGAGTTCATCCTCTTAGTACATTTTTAAGATCTCATTAGCATAATTGGTGTCGATATTGACTCATGAGCCTTCTCCAGCACATGAGGTTGGGTTTTTTTCCCTTAGCCTGAGGTTTTTTTGTCAAGAGGCAGGAGCAGGGTGTGTGGCTGTGGTGGGCTGCCAGGTCCTGTCAGTGCAGCCCCAGCAGAGCAGCCTCAGTGTAGAGCCACAGGCAGGCATCAAACAGCCTCAAACAGCCTCAACCTGCCCAAATCCTCGGCTCTTTGAAGCAGCAGTGGAGGAGAGAGGAACCACTAGATCAGAGACCTTAAACATAATGGGTTCCTGGAGGCCTCAGGATGTCCTGATGAGGTTTTAGAGGAAGTAATTCAGGAAGAAAGGGACAAATATCCAGCTCCGGAGCGGGGCTGAGGCAGCACAGAGCACACACAAACACTGAGTGCTGCTCTGTGCTTGGGAAGCTTTGGGGGATTTCTCCTTGCCAGGGGTAAATGAGGAATCATCTTCTGTCTTCCCAGATTTTTATGGTTTTTGGGTCGTGTAATGAGTCAGCTCTAATGGAGAAGTCCCGTGGAATTAAACAAGAGATGAAATCAATATGGTTCCATAGAAATATAATTGGGTTTTGTAGAGATTGCTCTTAAAAACCTATAAGATGTAAAAGAAAATACGGCCTTATTGTAGTTTCCAAGCCATCATGTAACTGGGGTGTAACTATCCATTAAATTCTGCAGGATGGATCAAAAAATCCATAAGGAGGTTTTAATTCTCCATTAAATCCTATGGAAGAGCTGGAACAGAACCGTATTAATTTTCCCTGAGACAATGCTTCTTCCTCCATTAGGCTGCAATGAGCTCAGGAGCAGCTCCATAGGCAGCAGGTGGAGTCACATATGCATGTTGTTATGGGAGTTTTCCAAAGTCCCAAAATGGCTAAATAGTTTTATTAAAATGAAACTGTTACACTTTACTAATGTTTTCCTTACCCCGCCCCTTTTTTGTATCTTTATTAAATAGGATTTGGCTTCGTAACTTTCGAAAATGAAGACGTGGTGGAAAAAGTCTGTGAAATTCATTTCCACGAAATCAATAATAAAATGGTGAGTGTTGGTGAGAGCAGCTCCTGGTGTGTGAAACCAAAGGGCTGGAGGAGGGTGTGAGTTCAGCCTGAACCTGGGTGAAGTTCCTCCTCAGTGACAGGCAGGTCCCAGGCTGTGGGTTGCCCTGAGCCAGATGAAAAGGGGCATTTGTATTTCAATTGCTGCAGTAACTTTGATATTTTCTGCTAAAATATTCTTTTTCCCTTTGTCAAAACATCCTTTGCTGCTCAAATGTGTATTCAGATATGCATTGTATATTGGTCTGATATGTGTTCACAGACTTTAAATTTAATAATAGAGCTTTTAGTGTGGATAAGATCAAAGCAATCTCCTTGGCATATGCTGGAGGCCTGATTCAATATTTGACTTGCTAATTTTTCCCAGGGCACTGGAATAATATTCCTCATATTGTTCCTCCCTGCAATATGCATCTGAAATAAAAGTGAGGGTCCCCTTGGCCAGATGTGGGGTGGGGTGGTGGGGCAGTGCTCCTGTCCTGTGGGAGTCTTTGCTCCACTTCAGGTGGATGCTGTGGACTTTGCCTGTGCTGCTGTCCCTCCTGCCTGTCCCCACAGAGCTCACCTGAGTGTCCCTGGGCTGGGGGGAGGCTCCTTCCCTTTATATGGTTCCTAAATGCTGTTAATCTGCCTTAAAACAAAAAAACAGAGCAAACCCCAACCACCCCCACACAACAGACAGATTAGAAACGCTGGGGACGTAAATTTAGGGGTTGGCAGGTGGGGGGAAGAGCTCCCCTCCAGGGTTTTCCTATCCACACTCCATAGGTTTGGTTACTGCCCACAGCAGGCTTTTCTCTGGAGCAGGGCTCAGGATTGCCCTGGGGAGATGCTGGGGGGAGCAGGGGGTGCTGGTGTGCCCCAGGCAGGGACAGGGTTTGATGCCTCATCCCATGGGCTGGAAAAGCCTCACTTGGCTCCTGGCATCTCCTGGGAGGGGAGGAATAGTGCAGAGCTCTTGGGAGGATTCCTTCCCAGGAAGGTGGCAGGGAGCACTGGGATGGGACAGGGTGAAAACACTCGAGGAACATCACAAAGAGCACGAGAAACAGCTGTGAGTGTTGGTGTTTGTTGTTGGGTAGTTAAAATGTCCCCTTCCCCCTCGTGTGCCCGCTCAGTGCCCCCTGCAGGTGCCCCCATTCTCTCCTGGTCACTGCTCCAGCAGGGATTCTGAGAGCAGCCCAGGAGAGGGGGTGAGGCAGGATCCTGCCCTGGCACTGAGCCATGGCCCTGCTGGTGTGTCTGCAGCTGAGTGCGGGGGCAGCGAGCTGGGGCTGGCACACAGCTGGCACACAGCTGGCTGGGGACAGGGCTGGGGTCCTGCCACACTTGGATTGTGTCCACCTCTGTCCCTGAGCCTTGGGGTTTGCAACAGCTCTGTGAGCTGGGGCTGGGACAGCCTGTCCTCATCCCCCTCCCTGTCCCCTCCCTGTCCCTGTCCTTGTCCCCATCCCTGTCCTCTCCCTGTCCCATCCCTGTCCCTGTCCCATCCCTGTCCCATCCCTGTCCCCTCCCTGTCCCATCCCTTTCCCATCCCCGTCCCCTCCCTGTCCCCTCCCTGTCTCATCCCTGTCCCTCTCCTGTCCCTGTCCCATCCCTGTCCCTGTCCCATCCCTGTCCCGTCCCTGTCCCCTCCCTGTCCCCACCCCAGCTCGCTCACTTGCACATCCCCAGCTCCATGGGCTGGGGCTGGCCCTGAGCTCCTCCTCCTCCTCTCTGGGCTGGTTTCCCCAAAGGCAGGGCAGGCAGAGGGCACTGGGGTGGCTGCTGCTCCCCAGCCTGTTTCCAGCTCCTGCCTCCCTGGCAGGTTATTTTTAGCTCATCCATTCTGCTCCTGTTGCCATCCTTAAAGCTCAGAATGTCAGATGTAATGTTAAACGAGCAGCAGGACAGTGAAAAGAAAATGCCAGCGAGGTGTTTAATAAATGGAAGTTGGAATTTACGTGGGAGGCCAAAGATGCTCCAAACATGGCGGGGGACAGTAAACCCAAAGGAGCTGTCTTTGGGTGATTGTTCCTTTGACAGGAGCAGGCTGCTTTGCAGAGTGACACCTGTTTTTCTAAGGAAAAGTGAAAGTAGCTGGAAAAGAAACGTGGTGGAGTAATTGTTTTCCCTTAGATCCCACTGTGGTGGGGTCACTCACATGCTGGGTACAGTGCTGGTGAGGGGGGCTGAGCTGAGCCTGGAGTCAGAGTCTCATGTCTGGCTCCTGAGCAGCTGACAGAGATGTTGGGCTGTTCTAGAACAGGCTGTGACACTGCCCAGCACCTGTGGCTCTTGCTCCCTCTCAGGGTGGGATTTTGCAGGTTTTGTGGTTCTTGGGCACATCCAGGGATGGGGCAGGCACAGGTTGTCTGTGCACCCTGTGCCTGGGCCTGCTCCAGGCCTTTAATTCCAAGCCCCAGCCACTGAACAGTAATGTGGTAGATCAACAGACCCACGACTCAATGCAGTTTTTAAAATAAGCTTAAAACCTCTCTGCTGCTGCCTGGTGTGGCTTGCCATGGTGTGAGTGACACGTTGTCCCCAAGGTGATCAGAGCCCACCAGGCTGCAGATCACACACTGCTGGCACAACAAAGTCTCCTTGTCTTGGGTTGGCTCAATGGGGGTTTGTGCATTGTGGATATTGCACATTCTGCTTTCCTCAAAATAGCCCTGGTTTCCCTGGAAAGCTGTTAGCCAGGGGTTTGTGAGACATCCTGGGCTGAGAGCTGACAGCCTGTTTTGTTGTGCTGGGTATAAGAGGCTTTTCACTCCCCAGCTCAGCCCTCCTGGGCTCCCGTGGCTGAGACTGCTCCACTTGACCCAGGAGTACCCCAGTGTAAGGTTAATTCTCCAAACTAGACTAAACAAAAATAGTGAATTTTAGTTTCCCTGGGTTTTTTTTTTATTTTATTTTTTTTAATTTTTTTTTTTTTTTTAGCCTTAGAGTTAAACCTTTCTTTGTTGGGCTGCTGAAAGTGTAGCACATCCTCATGTGAGAGGGTGGAAAAAAATCTGGAAATTATTAAGATACCCAAAAACACTGAATTGAAAGTTTGAGTGAGGTCCAGATGTGTGAACAAAGACCCTTATCAGGCAGCTCTCAGGGGCAGTTCAGTATGGAGCTGAGCCCTGACTCATAAATCCATATTCATCTCCTCTTGGAGAAGCCCCAGTGCATGTGCTGTCACATGTGTGACATCCCTGCTGCCTCCAGGGTTTTTCCCTTGAGGTGTGTGTGGCTTTGGAATGGTTCTGGCCATCTCCATCCCCTTCCCTGTGAGGACAGGGCTGGATTCTGGCAGAAGAGCAGCCAGGCCCCTTCTCCTCCTGCCTTTGCTGTTGGTGAAGAGGCACCAGCCCAGCCCCCAGTGTATGCAGGCTGTGCTGCTTCCCTCCTGTGCCAGTTTGCTGATGGGATGGTGCTTCCCAGGGCACCTGGTGGTGTGGCAGTGCTGCCTGGCAGTGTGACAGTGCCCTGGGCTGAGCTGGCAGGGCTGGCTCAGCACTCCCTGTCCCAGGGCAGCAGAGCAGGGCCACACTCCCAGTCCCAGGTCCCACATCATCCCTCCCATGGAGTCTGTCTGGATAACAGAGACTCTTCTGCCCTCCATATGGGGTATATTTGTTTACAGAGGCTTAGGAATTACTTTTCTTTCCTACTGGTGACTTGTTTCCCCTTTAATCCTAAAGCCCCTGTGCAGCTCAGTGCCATTCCCTTTGTATCCTGTGTGCTGTGGAAGTCAGCAGCAGTGCCTGGCTCACAGAGAGCAGCAGTGGGCTGGGTTATGGTTGCAAGAGCTAATTACCAGGTTATTGTTTCTAACAGCGCTAATCCAAACTTCATTTCCCTGTTAATTGTCCGTGCACCCAGGCTGGGTGGGTTTTATCATCCTGACCGTGGGTTTTACCAGTGCTGCCATGGCACTGGCAGCTGTGCAGTGAAGTGACCATGACACACTTCTGGTGCTCGTTTGACTGGAGGAATCATCTGGGCAAGCTCCTGTTAAGTAGTTCAAAAGCAGAAGCACAGAGTTGGAAGCGCAGAGCTCAAACCCGTGGGTTCAGCCCTGCAATGCATCCCTGCAGCCCCTGCAGTGCTGGGCTGCACCAGTGCCCATCAGCTCCTGCTCAGAGCATGGCCTGGGCTGTGGAGCCACAGCTCGGGATAAGTCCAGTTAGCTCCAAAGCAGCTGAGTGGAGCAGCTGTGGCACCAGTGCCCAGGAGAGCACAGGAGCTGTGTGCTGGGGGTGAGAGGGCAGTGCTGAGCAAGGAGCCATGGAGAAGTGCTGTATTTCTCCTTTTTCTGGGAGGAGGAGGCTGCCTGGGCTCCTGGGTGTCCCAGCAGGGCTGGGCTGGTGTCTCACAGGGCATTGGTGGAATCACCACGTGCTTCCAGTGGTGTTCAGCAGCTCCCAAAGGCAGCAGGAGCAACTGAAAGTGAAAGAATGCAGATCCTTTATTAATAGGGTTTACAGAAATTTTCTGCTGGGTAGAAATATTGATTCTTTATTCCTATTTTAAAAGGAGCTTTTTGTAATGATCACTGGGAGTCGTTCTCTGTTATCGATTGCAGTGAGCCGTGCTGGAGCCCTCCCTCCATTCATCCCACAAGTGCCAGGTTCCCTTTCAGGAGCACAGAACCTCTTCAATCAGCACTTCTGTCATCTTTGGGGGGTTGCAGTGGGTGGTTAAGGAGACACACACGTTTGCTCTTTCAGATGTGGTTACGCTGTTCTGGAAGTTCACCTTTGAGCGGGAGGAGGCGTGGGGAGGCAGATGCTAAAAATAAACCTCCCCCCCTTAAGTAGATCAGCTCTGCATTTGACATTTACATGGAATTCATTTGCATCTCATTTGTACATGTTTCTGCTCAATAGGTAGAATGTAAGAAAGCACAACCTAAAGAAGTGATGTTTCCACCAGGGACGAGAGGAAGGGCACGTGGCTTGCCGTACACCATGGACGCTTTCATGCTAGGGATGGGAATGTTGGGTAAGTGCCACGGCCACACTGCAGGGCCTCTGCTGCCTCCCTCACCCCCAAACCCTCCAGCCACAGGCCTGAGCAAATCCCTGCACCTGTGTGGGTGCCAGGCTGAAACTTTAGCAGGGGTGGAGTGAAGAAAATAATCCTGTCTGCGGTAAATGATTAACTCCCCCCACCCCCCCCAGCCTGGAATATAAAAAATTTGCATTTAAATGGATGTTTTAAATAGCCTGTTTTACTCTTACTCGCAAAAATAGAATGATGAAAGATGCAGTGTGTTCATTCTGACTAAAAATGATCTCTCCCCTTTTTTAGAGGAATTGAGTCACACATTATTCCCCTTCTTTTAAAGGTAGCTTTGACAGTTCAGCATAGATAATTGAAAATCTTGCTGGTTCTTAAATGGCATGGATGGAGGAAGTGGGGGGATGTGTAACAGGACAGGTCGCAACAATAATTACAAGTTTCAAGGAGATGGAATGGTATTTTAGTCCTGAGTATTGTGTCCAGAAAATACTAATTAAATCGGATAAATGATATTTAATGGCAAATTCCTATTTGTGCATGAGGTCTATTTAGTTATAATTGGTTCTCATTTGTTTCTGCCTAGATAATTCTTTCTAAATAATGTGACAACCCCAGATACTCTGTCCTCAGCCAAAATGCTGCTAATCCATTGCCAGTGTTTTTTTGTAAAACACCATTTATTTTAAACTTTTTGCTCCTATCCCTGGACTTCTCCTCAGTTGTCACCTCCTGTGTCCATGAAGCATGTGGGAATGGGAGGGCAATCTGGAGCTGTCCCCAGGCAGCAGGGAGCCTTTCCAGGCCAGTGTCCCCCTTCAGGGTGCTCTGTCTTCCCTGTCGTGGGTTTAGATGATCCCAGAAGCTGAGCACAAAGCCCAGCCTTGGAATCTGGGCTGCCCCAAGCTCTGCTGAGCAGGTTCAGGGGCTGGCTGAGATGCTGGAGGACCCCAGAGCCCCAGTTGCTGCAAGGATCAGGCTGTTACACTGAGGTGTCTGACACCAGGCACTGCTTGATTTGATAGGACAAACTTGCTGCCATGTTTGCTTTATCTCAGAATTAATAGTACTTCTGTTCATGTGGCTGGAGCCATCCATTTCTGGGATGTGTAATCGGGTTATTTCAGCTGATCATCTGTTTTGCTGTCCCCACGCTCCACCACCACCCTGCCCCACAGTGTTTGGAAATCACATTTTATGCTTAAAATATTTATCTTGCTCTAGTCAGTCCGTGATTTCGTTACCTGTGTGTTCCCAGCGTGCCTGAGCCAATGCACCTGATTTCTGCTGTTTCTCTTCCTTTTCCACCTGTGCTGCCCGAGGCTGGGCTGGTGCAGGTGGAGTGTGGAGGTCTCTGTGCCACTGTGGTGTTCTGTCCTGCTGGCTGCAGGGGGACAGAGTCCAGGTCACCCTGGGGAGCCAGAAAGATCCATGGCATCCCCTCCACCATGTGGCCTCAGCCCTGCTCCTTGCAGCTGGGGCACAGAGGGAATGGAGCTGGATCCACCCCAGTGTCCTGAAGGGAAAACTCAGCCCCCAGGCACAGCATGAGTCCACTCCCACTGGGGCTGTCTGTCTGGAAAAGGATCTCAAGCTGTGAGAATTAAGGAAAGGAGCCCTCAGTGAGTGGAGCTGCCCAGAGGGAGAGCTGGGGCACCTGTTGGACCTGTTGGACCTGCTGCAGTGGAGCCTGGCTTACCCTGACCAGTGCAGCTCCTGCCTGTCTTGCACTGCTCTCCCTGCATTTCAGACTGGGGAGCATTAGTGATTGATCCACACTGAAGGCCAGATGCTTCATTATCCACTCGAGCTGGTTTTTCATCTCCCACGTTCCCGCTTGCTGCCGTGGCACCGTGCTAAATAATTAAGTGCTAAACAAGGAAATTGCAGCACAGGAGAGCAGAGCTGCTGGATGGGCAGTCAGAAACCCCCCAGTTTCAAAGGCTGCAGGGCCCATCCCTGCAGGAAGGGGAGCATAATTAACCCATCAAATGATCAGACACAGAGCTCCATCAGCGCCGCTGCCGAGCGATCTGTGGGGCCAGGTCAGGTCTGCCCTGTGTCTTCTGTTCTGTGCCCAAATGGACTGAACCAGAGCAACTGGGCTGCTCTGGGAGGGTTTTTCTACCTGTTTCCAGAGGCTCTTGCTCAAGGTCACCTTGTGCAGCTGCTGTTCATGGGCAGGGGAGGGAATCGGAGGAACGAACGCACCAGACAGCCCAAAGGAAGGAGCGGGAGCGACTCCCTCCAAAGCTATTAAGGAAGTTGGTCTTTTTCATTAATCACAGCCTCCCCAAGGAGCCTGCAGCAGCCAGGGTCTAAAGGTGCACAGGCAGCCGCTTCTGTGATGATTTGGTTGATTGGAGCAAAATTAAAGTGTCCTGAAAGGATTTTTTTGACTGGGATAGCTTGGGCAGGCTGAGCCTTCTGCCAGGACGGCTGCTGGGGTGGAGAGCAGGAGCTTTAATGAGCCTCTCACAAAGAGTGGAGCAGATTCAGTTCCACTGATCTCCCTGGCAGCTCCCTGCTGCCCTTGGGTGCTCATGAACAGGCCCTGTGTGCCCCCCTCTGTGGCTGAGTGGGAGCAGTTTAGTGGTCAAGAAACCCAGGAAACTCTCACACCGGCTCCTGGCCCTGGTGTGCAGAACAGGAGCCCTGTCTGCACCCAGGGATGTGTGGCTGTCACAGCACTGCCCTCTGTTCAGATCTGTGCCTAAAGACTTGTAAAGGAGAGAGCAGCAGAGGAGCAGCATTGAGGAGATGGTTTCTGTCTCCCCTCCCATCTGAAGCTGCTCTGTGTCTCTGCAGGCACCACAGTGGTGACACAGCTCAGGAGGTGACCCGGCCTTGGGGCTTGCAGCACTCATTTCTCCTGGTCAGGGGCATCATCCTGGAGTTTAACATTAAAATTGGGCTGCTTTTAGCTTGCAAACCCCTCCAGAGATGGAAGCACTCAGCCCCCAAGCTCACAGCCTGGAGTGATGTGTGGCAGGAGCACGAATTTGGGAAGGTCTCTGGCAGGGCTCTGTGTTCCTGCACACGCTCTGTCTAGGTAGGCTGAGCTCATGCATAAAAGGAGCTTGTGCCCTTCAAAGAAAGTCATTCCTTTTTTCCACCAGACACTGTTCAGTGGAGTAGCAGCTGCAACTCAGAGCAACATTTGGAGACAGCAGCTTCCTTGCATTTTCTGGAGCATTTGAGCTAATTTTGCATGGGTCCCCTGGCTCCTGTGTGCTCAGCGTTCCCACATATTGACCATGAGCTTTTGTCCACTCCATTAGCAAATTTTAAAATGAAAAGACATTTCCACAGCCTGGACAGGAGCTGGGTAGAAGCAGTGGTGTGAAAGTGGTTTGGCTGCTGAGTTGAGTTCTGCTTCCGTGGACAGGAGAGTCTTGCTTTAAGGGAAGTGATCCAGTGAAAACTTGGATTTTTGGTTTACTTACAAGGGATTGGTCACTCCCCAGGACTACCAAGGCAAATCCTCTTGTCAGTGCCCAGTACAGGATGAGGATGGCACCTAATGGGAATGTTGGGCAGGTCAGCACCATCGTTTGGTGTGATGAAGCATCCACGTGGGTGTGGTGTTAAACACCATTGATATTCAGCCAGGCAATGTCCCCAAGAGGATCAGGCTTCGAGTCATTAGAGCAGAGCTGGGCACTGCAGCAGTAAATGAAGAGGAAAATTGAAGTAATGTTGTATTATAAATTTATGATTTCATCTGCCTGACTTTGAGAGCGCTGAGTGCTGGCGCTGCCAGCAGAGCCCCCGGGCAGCTTGGCTGGTGCTGTGGCCACCAGGCACAGCCAGCTCTGGCCAGGGACAGCAGCCCTGCCCTGGGGCCAGAGCCAGGAGCATTCCAGGGCAGGCAGCACCAGAGGTGGCATCCAAAGCACTGTGGGCAGCTGCCATCCCCCACCCTGCTGGGGCCACAGGTACCACACCTGCCCCTGTGCCCTGCCCGTTGTGAGCTGACAGATCTGCTCCAGAACTGTCTGAATCAGAGGGAACTGAATTCCTCCTTGGCAGGGAGAGGGGGGCTGTGGTCAGACACCACAGAGTGATTTTTCAGTGGTGTTAATGGCGCTACTTACTTAGCAAACAATCCATTTATCAATAGTGCTGTTAAAAAAAAAAGGAAAGACAAAAAGGTTTGGAAAGCTTAACTCTGAAAGATCTGATTTAATGACAGAAGTGATTAATTTCTAAGGGAATCCAGCTGTTGAGCTGTGGAAGGAGGGCTGAGCAGTGTGTGCTGTCTGGGCATCCGGGGCTGCCTTTGCCTGGCACTGCTTAATCCCATCATCAGAATTCATCCAAGCATTTTTATCTTCCAGTTTTAGATCATGATTAATAGAACGCTGCATGTATGTATAAATCTGATCGGAAATGGGGGGACCTGCTGCAGCAGGAAAATAGCTGAGTGATGGATGAGTGTATTAAAGGAGAAATAAAAGCAGAGATAGGAGCCCCCCAGAAGAGCCATTCGGTGCTGAGCGTGTTCTCAGGCTCCAGCTGCTGCCAGGATTCCCACTGACTTCAGACAGCAGGAGGAAACTTTTCCTGATGGTTTCTGGGTTTGGAGAGGCCTGGGGATGCTGAGGCTCAGTGGGGATGTTCTGTAGTGTTTAGTGCACTGGGATTGGTGCCTGGTTTTAAGAAAACTGAGCGAGGAAATGTTGAGGATCCATGTGAGGTTAGAATTTCAGGAAACCCCGAGTGTACAGGACAGCTTGGGCCATTGGCCATCAGGACAGAGCAAATGGCCACTGTGGGACCAGTGAGAATGGCTGTGGGGAAATTCAAAGAGGGGTGTCACAGTGTGTGACCCCATGGCTGCTGCCAGCCCAGCCCAGCCAAGGATCAGGGGGACATCAGCACAACCAGCAGAGTTTTCACTTTGTGCCTTCACTCAGGTGTTTCTATTCACAAACTGCTCTCAAGTGAGTTTTTCTCCTAATAACCCTCCCAAAGGTCACCTGCTCAGCCTCAGAAGGGGCTTCAGAAGCACCTCCTGCTGCTTCCTTTGACTTTCCTGAAAAATTAAAAAGCTCTTTGACTCCCTGACTCGTTGCTGCTGCTGCCTCCAACTCTTTGATGTGTTAACTGTTGTCCTTCACACTCCCGGGATAAAGAATTACTACTACCTTAATCTCCAACTGTCAATAGCTCTGAAGCAAAGTACATTCATTGTAAGCTCTCCAAATGTCAGAGCAAACCCGTGTTATGTGTTTAGCCTTAGCATTTGGCATTTACTCTTCCAGCTAACAAGTATGCACAGTCCTTGGGCTGCAGACACCAAAGTGCATGTTAATTACCAGAGTGACAGGGCTCCTGCTCGGAGCTCGAGATGTTTCTCTTCAGGGTAATGATGAAACCTCTCTGCAGTTTGGCATGAGCAGAATAAAGAGGATTTTTTAATACCTTCCATAAAACTAGGTCTCACCCATCCTCCCTGTCATTGTGCATTGTGTTAAAAAACAAACAGAAAAAAAAAAACTTCAAAAAACTCTTCATTAATCCTCAAACGTCTCTCTCTCTCTCTCTTTTTTTTTTTACATTTCTGTGATCAAGGTTACCCGAATTTTGTTGCAACATACGGCCGAGGATATCCTGGATTTGCCCCAAGTTACAGTTATCAGTTCCCAGGTACGTACATTCCATGTGCAGATTTGCTTCATTTCCCCTCTTTCCTTCTTTTGTTTGTTTTTTTGGGGTTTTTTTCCTTTTTTTTTTAAGTCCATAGCTGCAAGCTGAGACAGGCAAGTCTGCAGGGAGCATCTCACACAACAGCGAAATTTATTTTTTTTTTTTTTAACTATTTTAAAGCAGACCTTTATAGCGACATCATTTTCAACACATTTTTCCTAATGTATAAATTGGTACTGGTTATTTGAAAACAAACTTCTTAAATTACCAAAAAAAAAAAAACCAAAACATGAAAGCAAGAGAGATGACTGGAGAGCTGTTACCCTCCCTTTGATGGGTTTTTCCTTCCGTAGATTCTGTAGAGCTCCACACAGGCACGCACACGCGCACAGGGACCCTTCCCGTGCTGGCCTGTGGTAAGTGAACCTTCCCTTGTGGAGTGCAGAGTGGGCCTGGGTGTGTTCCCTGCTGGGCCCTGGGGGATCCCAGCTCTGGGGGATCCAGCTCTGGGGGATCCAGCTCTGGGGGATCCCCCCAGGAGCAGGGTCCAGCCGTGTCTGGGGCTGGGGTTCGGCGTCGCTTCGGTTCCCCCTCCTGGGCTGGGCTGGGTTTGGGGGCTCAGAGGGGTCAGGGAGCCCCAGAGCAGAGTGGTGTGGGCTGGAAGGGACCTTCAGAGCTGCAGAGATCCTCTAGGCCAGAGTGTTGAGAGCCCCATCCAGCCTGGCCTTGGACACTTGCAGGGATGGGGCATCCAGCAAAGCCCATCCAAAGCCTTGGTCCTTTCCAGCACATCCCACAGTGGGGCTGGCAGCACACAGGACACAGAGTTCCCTTTCACTGGGTTCTCCCAGGCAGCTGGAATGAGCAAAGCAGTGGCTTTGCTCTCTTGGGGCTGAAGCCCCACCATGGTGAGGGGACCCTTGGGTGTCTCACAGCTTTGTCACAAGGGTCTGTGCTCCTCAGGGGTGACAGGGACACCCAGGGAGCCCCTGCAGCAAAACCAGCACCTCACAGGGAGGTTCTCTAGGATGGGTGAGGACATGGACAGTGCTTGGCTACCCTTGCAGCACCGGGGCAAATGTGGAGCCTTGTGTCCAGCCCTGGGTCATTAGGATGAGACCCTGCTCTGGAAAAATACAGATTGTTGTCATCTGTAGGGTGAGCAGTGTCCTTGTGGTGGGGTTACTGTGCAGCTGTTTTTTGCAGGACTGATAGCACCGAGGGGAACAGCACTGTGAGGGTTTGTTTATCTGAATTCACAGATGCAGGGCTCTTCTGAAAGCTGAGCCACCTCTTCCCACCTGTGGTACATTTTCCCACCTGGACCATGCCAGGTGTGAAACCACTGGGGTGTCAGGCAGACAGCAGAGCTGCTGGGGTGGCACAGTGCTGCCCCCAGACCCAGGTGACACCAGCTCTGGTTCTGCTGGAACCAGCAGGACAGTCCAGCCTGGCAGGGTTGCAGCCAGGAGCTGGAGGTGATATCTGTGTTGGCTCTGACTCCTCACAAGTCCATGTACCAGCTGATTCATACCAAAGCATTGAAGGAGAGACACCTTTGGTAGGTTTAATGTTAGAAATCAGCAGAGCTTAGATGAGTTTAATTATAAACATGTTTAAAGTGAAGCGTGTTTGCTCACTGACAGCAAAGGCACCCTTGACTCGACCCCTCCTTAGATTTATTTTTGTTCAGGGCCTGTTTTTATCAAAGCAGGACTTCCAGTTACTGCCTGGTTATTTTCAGTCTCCTGCGGAGATGGAATATGGAAAAAAAAAATGCAGGTGGATTGTCCCCAGCAGAAAGCTGGGGGTCACTGTGGGCCCAGGGGAGCCAGGCAGCACCAGGAGATGCTCAGGTCCTGTCTCACCTTGTTGAGTTCCCCTGCCTCAAAGCTCTGCCCCTGCTCCCCTCCTGCTCAGATCAGTTACTCCTCAGCAGCAATCAGAAGCTTTGCAGAGTTGTTGGGGGTTTCTCAGGTGATCTGGGGGCTCTGGTGTCCAGAATCACAAGGGGTCACAGGAGCATCCTGGCCAGAGGCGTGCTGTGAGGAATGGTCCAGCAGCAGGATGGGGTGCCCTGTGCTGGAGCAGGAATTTGGGGCACAGAGCCCCTCAGGAGCAGGGCAGGAGGACGTTGTCAGGTTTAAAATCTCAGTGTTGTGGTTTGGAGAAGTTCTTGGCTGTTCTGGAGGAGTGCCCTGGGTCCGAGAGCTCCCTCTGCTCCCTGCCCAGACCCAGTGGTGCTGCAGCCTGGGTGCAGCTGCACAGAGCAGGCTCAGCCCCTCTGGGGCTGCTCCCAGCAGTTGTGCAGTGCCAGGCACGGCACAGTCCAGCCCTGCAGCCCTGCAGCCCTGCAGCCCTGCAGCCCTGCAGCCCTGCTCCATCCCCTCCTGGGCAGGGTGGCCGGGCTGGGGTCGCCCCCAGGGCTGGCACAGCCGCTGTCCCTGCACAGCCCGTGCTGCCCAGTCACTGTCTCAATAAATCTAAGCCAGAAAAAGGAGTTCCCTTCTGATTGAACTGTCCTGATGGCTTTTCCTGTTGTCCAAGTGGATGAGGTACCGATGCCATGACCCACCTGTTTGCATCCCCATTCCCTGTCCTGTCCCCTCGGGGGCTGTCCCATGGCCTGTCCCACATCCTCTCCCACATCTCCTCTCTTTCCTGTGGCTTGGGGCAGCCCCTGGCTCCAGGGGCAGGACACAACCCTTTGGCAGCTGCTCTGTCTCTTCCCATCCCGTTATTCCTCCCAGCCCTTCCTCATGCAGTACATTGCCTCTTCTTTTTTTATTTTATTTTAATTGCAATCACTCCCTTTCTGTGTCTCTTCTTTTTTTTTTTTTTTTTTTTTTTATTTCTGGGACTTATCTTTTCAGTTTAATCTATTAATTTCTGTTCTTATTTCACTTTGCAGACTATTTGCCGATTTCACAAGACATAATTTTTATCAACTAGTTCTTAAAGATGCATAACAAATTAATCTGGGTTTACTACAGTGCTAATGAGAGAGAGACAGAGAAAGCCTGGGTGGTCCATGTTTAATATCAATGTCCACTGAAAAATTGCTGCTCTTACTGGCTGGTTTGATTGACTGGACTTTTTATTTTATTTTTATTTTTTTAAAGGCTCCATATCCTCACTGCTTTGAGTTTGCTTTTTTTTTTTTTTAAATTTTTTTTTCCTCTGCTTTGTTATGAGTTTTTTAATGCCCACTTGGAATGTAACTCACAAGGATGGGGTCAGGGGCGTTCCGAAGGCACGACTTCTCACAAACTTTTTAGGAATCATTTTATCAGCGAAGCGAGGAGGACGACTGGGTTGATTTGGTGTCACAAACAGCCCCAGAGAGAGTGACTGGTGCCTTTTAACATCCAGAGGGGCACAAACCCCACGCAGGGTGCAGCGAGATGGGCACTCCTGTCCCTGGCACCCCTGGGGCCCCTTGGCAGCCAGAGCTGTGCCCCCCCAGCTGTGTGACCCCGTGGTGTCACAGCCCCACACGTGTCCCATCCCCTCCCCAGCAATTCCTGCCCCACTCCCAGAGCCAGGGGGGCCTGGGGCAGCCTGGGACTGTGGGAGTGTCCCTGCCCATGTCCCTGCCATGGCAGGGGTGGCACTGGATGAGCTTTAAGGTCCCTTCCAACCCAGGCCATTCTGGGTTTCTCTGATTCTTTGATCCCAGCTCTGATGGTCCTGCATGCTCCCTGCAGCTGCTTCTCCTTCCAAACTTTGCTTGCAAATCACGGGCAAATTTCCTAAATTCTGGCCAAGCTTTCCCTGCTTAAGCTGCATCACACTGCACCTCTTCATCTCCACCCAAGTGGCAGGAGAGCTGCAAACCTCCACCATTGGCTTTAACGAGACCAGACTCTGGATTCTGGGTAGAAAACACACATTCTGTTCAAATCCTGCTGTTCTGGAAGTGTTGCTCCCCATTTGACAAGTTTGTGAGAAGTACACATTGCATGCTTACAGTAGAACTGTAATGCATTTTAATGTTTGTTAATCCACTTGTTTAAAATGTCGGTGTCAAAGGCTCTACAATCCATGGCTGTGCTGTTCATTTCATTAAAGATGCTTGATGTAATACTTGGGTAGTTTTCTTTTGACTTTTCTGCAGGCAATAGCTTTTTTTAATCTGTATGGCTTCTTATTATTTTGTTTGGGTTTTTTTGCTATGAATTGCTTTGCTTTTGTGAACTTGTCTTAGTGTGCATGATTTGCAAACATTTCAGCTATTGTGAATTTTCTCATTTTTTGTAAATAGTCCATCTGTGCTTTTCTTTTTTTTTTCTTTTTTTTTTCTTTATTTTTTCTTTTTTTTATTACTTTTTTCCTGTAAGTAACTGAGGTAGAAAATAATAATAAATTGTTTACAACGGATCTGCTGTGTTGCTGCTCTCTTAGCTTGCAATTTTAATATTTTGGTTTGGATGCCCCAAATAACCAGTACCAATGACTGAGTTGAATAAAAGAATAAAGCAACCATCACTCAGAGTGTGTGACCCACTGTTTGAAGAACCTGCAGAGGAATAGTTTCATGTGAGGTGTGTTTACAGCAAAAATTACACCCCAAAAAAATACAAAATGCACTTGTAACTGAGGGGAGAGGAAATTGCAGCATCCCCACTGGTCCTCCAGCACTGTGTGGGATGTTCCTGCACTGTCTTGATCCCAGTTCTGTTTTCTCCCATCATCACCTGAGTGTTTGGGGATTGTCGAAGTTTCATAGAAGCCTTCAGGTTAGAAATTCAAATTATTTATTTTAATTAAGGGTTTGTTTGCTTGTATGTTTGTTAAAGCTTATTAAAACCTTTGTATATGGTGAGAGGTGAGAAAAACAAATATTTTCACAAACTTTGCAGAGCTCAGGGAAATATATTTGCTTATTAATGCTGGTGCTGCAAAGGCCATGAGCTCAGCCTTGGGTCACGCTCCTGCAGTGCCTGGGGTGGTGGAAATGCAATCCAAGATGGTTCAAAGTCTCAAACTGATGGGGTTTGTTACTGTGAGAGCATTTAAACCAACTTTCTGTTGAGCTTAACTGAGTTTCTTTCCTGATGCCAGTCCCACAGTGTTCACCCACCAGGGCTGGGCAGGGTGCTGCCCTGTTGTGTGTGCTGCTTGCCTAGGAGGTAACAGCTAGAAAATAGGAATTTTCCAGGTGAGGAGAAGGAGCTGGTGCCAAAAATAAGGGGAATTTTGTTATGCTTAAGTCTTTGTGTCTTGAGAGGAGGAGGAGAGGGAAGGAGGTTCCTGAGTCTGGGGTTTAGGACACCCCAATGCAATACAGGTTCCCCCTTGGTTAATAACCTAGCAGTGCAGTGGGGATGGGAAAGGGTGTGGCTGCAGCATCCCAAAAAGCCAACCATCCCCTGTGTGCCATGGGCAGTGGTGTAAAACACCCAGCCTGGGGTGTGTGGAACTTCACTGACCCCCACCATACCTGTAGTGCAGCACCCAACTTCCTACTCTGGTGAGGCAAAGTGACTTTGAAGTGCTGCCTGCACATGGCTCCTGTACCCACAGGGAGTGATGGAGTCTGTATTAATAGGGGTCAGCTCTGGAAAACACTCTTCAAGCACTGTTACACAAGTGCAAGGCTTGTAGAACATTTACTAATGGGAGCAAAGTTTGTCTGGTCGTGCACTGGAATGATCAAACGTAACTCTCAGAAAAGGAGGACCTGGTGGCAGCTGCAAAATAGGAGGAGGAGATGTAAAACCTATTTTAAATTGTTCAGTTAGTTAATCCTTGTAACAGCAAGGAACAAAGCTGGAGATTTTTCTCACCCCTTTGTCTAACCCTTCCTTAACTGCTTCAGTCTGCTCTGCTCTCCCTGCACTGCATGCCTTGTTCCCACCTAAACACATCACTGCATCTGCATGCATCACTGCTTCACAGAGTGCGTTTGGGGACTCTTGCAACCACCTGAGTTACCTCTTCCACCTCTCCTTGTCAGCCTGAAAACCAAGACTTTAGACTGGGCCTGGTTTAAAATTCAGCTTTTGGGTGTTCTTCTGCCGAGCAGGGGCCGTTCCCATTGCAGGAGCATCCCTGGAGGGAGGAGCAGCTGGAACTGCAGACAGCAAACTGAGAAATTAATATAGCAGAGCCCATAAATCTCCAGCCAGAAGGCTCTCTTTCAAGTTCTGCCTAGATGATTGTGTTTTGATGCAGGAATAAATGGTCACTGGAGCTGTTCTCTGAGCCCAAGCAGACCTGAAGCACTTTTGCCTTTTGGGCACAGTTTTTCTGAGAAAAGCTGTGTTTTTTTTGATGTTGCAGAGAATTGTGTAAAAGGCCTTTTTCATCTTCTATTTCCCTCTACCCCTTAAAGTAATCTTCTTGTTAGATTTAAGGTGAGATTTTCCAGAGAGAAGCTGCTGGTCTGTGTTGATGGTCTGGCTCCCAGCACTGTCCATGGAGCCTGTCCCCCTTTTCCTGCCCCATCCTCTCAATGTGAGGGAGGCTGCTCTGGAGCTTTCCCTAAATACCATGTCTGGCTGAGGCCCAAAACTGCCTTCATTAGATTTTTCTCCACTTGTAACTTGAATAACTGAGAAATAAGAACATCTTGAACACTGAACTTGAACACTGATTGTCCTGTTCTCAGCTGCTCACTGATCTGTGCCTGGTGTTTAAAACTCGAGGTTCATTGCCGTGGAAATGAGTGATCCTGAAGGGGCAAAGAGGAGAGAAAAGGAAAAATAATGCAAACCTGCTGGTGTCTGTAGAGGTCTTTGTGTTCTGGGTGATGCTGCAGCTCCAGAGCAGTGGTTTCAGCTGGGAGCAGGCCACAGCTGCAGTGACCAGGAGGGTTAATGAGAGCAATTATTCACAGGAGTAAAGAGGCGTGACACAAACACTGGTGTGTGAGGAAAACAAGGATAACCCTGCAGGAGGAGGAGGAACCTGCTCTGGTAATGCCCATCCTGCCCTGAGGAATTCTCCATGTCTGAGCCAGCCAGAGCACGATGGCTGCCCTGCCTTGTACTTCAGTAGAGACAGTTTTTAACTATAGCTGTGAAAAATTTGGGCTGGGCTTGCAAAGAACTGGGCAAGATCAGTCTTTTTGTAGCAGAGAAACATCCAAATGTGATGTTTTAGTAGCAGTTTCCAGCTGGCCATTGAGGAGCTCCCACGTCCTGCCTTGCCCAGGAGCTGTGATGGGAGTTGCTGCAGCAATGCCTTGAAGATTCCTGGGCTCAGCATCCCAGCCCTCTCCTGTGACCTCTTTCCTAACGTGGATTATGGAATGCCCAGTGGCAGCTCCTCCAGTGAGGCACTGGGAAGGTCCCTGAGTGCCAGTGGTGGCTGTGCTGGGTGAGCTGCACACGAGTGCTGAAGAGTTCCCACCTCTGGTAACCTTGTCCTGTGGTAAACTGCCTTCTCCTTTATGAAGTTGCCTCTTTGTGCTGAATTTTTCCAGCTTCAGCCTCCAGACTCGAGTTCTTTTTATGCCTTTGTTCATCATCAAGGACCTGTCTTTAAATAATACTTGCCCAGATAGTTCAGATCATTCATAAAAACGGAGACAAGCAGCTTAACCAAATAGCTCATTTTCTTTACCATCAGAGCAGCAGAAATGAGGCTTGAAGCAAATCAGTGCCACGTTGCTGAACTCCAAATAGGTGCCTTAATGTGGTTCCTTCCATCTACCTGCCCTTGTTCATCCAGCAGACTGAAATGCAGAAATTCAGAGCTGTGAGGCACCGTGGGGCCATGAGCTCCTGGGTGTTCCTTGGTACTTCACTTGTTGATTTAAAATCTCTGGTAAATGTTTGGCTTTGGCCTTTAAAATGAGCTGTAGTGAGTCCAAATGAGTCTTCCATATCCAGCAAGATATGAAAGGGATGGAGCACCTCTCCTGCAAGGAAAGGCTGAGAGGATTGGAATTATTCATCCTGGGGAAGAGAAGGCTTCAGGGGAGGCCACAGGGAAATTGGAGAGAGACTTTTACCAAGGGCCTGGAGGGACAGGACAAGGAGCAATGACTGCAAACTGCCAGAGAGCAGGGTCAGATTGGATATTGGAAATCAGCTGCCAGCTTTTGCTTCTTGGTTTGTGGTTTGTTTTTTTTTAAGAAATAGGTTTTTTTAGAACAAACTGTTTGCCTTTGAGAAGTTTCCCAGTTTTCAGTAGAGTGAAATAACTGCAAAAGGGTTATTGCACTTGAAATGCCCCGAATGATAATTTGGAGACAAACAAGGCTTTGTCTTACTGATGCATAAAGTAATTACTGGGCAGAAATGCACCATTCTCATCCTAAAAGCCACGGCCTGAGAGTCCCAACAGCTGAAAAATGGGTCATTTACTGTACATAAAGTGGAAGTGCCAAATTTTCAATTACCTTTATTTGGGATTTATTGTTCTGTTGGAATTCCAGAATGGGAATGTTTGCTCATCGTAACACCCGCTGCAAACAGACATTGGGGGTGTCAGGCAGGGACAGAGCTGGTCAGGCTGTGCCCTGGGTGCTGCAGGGGCTCTGGGATGAGGGTCCATGATGCACAGTGTGGCCTGGCTGAAATTCCCTCATTTGCTGAAAGAGATTTTAACAAGGTTGATGTAACACAGGGGGAAAAGACAAAGGGAGGCACTTAAGGGGCTGTTGCAGTACGGGACTCAGAGCAGGCTTGGGGATGCTGAAAGTGTGAACAGGATTGATTCAAACCTTAGGAGAGCACTGTCCTGTGCCCTGTGTGCTGGGTCCTGTCACCAGCTGTGGTGTGGGTGGCACTGTCCCACCTCTGCTCAGACAGGACATTCCCAGCAATTCCTGTGGGCTTTGAGGAAGCTTCCTAGAGTCTGCAATCAAATCCCAAGGAGTTAATTGCTACTAAAACGTGGTAATGAGTTGTGAATGATGTGGTAGAACCACGATCTTTGATCAGTTCTAGGGAACATTTGATTTCTCTGGGTCTATGTTCTTCTCTAAATATTCAGCACTGAGTTGTTCATCTGAAGCTTGGAGTAGTAGCAGGATTTTTTTCTTTCTCATTCGTGTTTCCTTATAGAAAGGGAGGGGGAGTGTGAGACAGAGCCTGGAAGATGAAGGTTTGAAACATAAAGGGATTGTTTTGGGATGGAGCTTTCACTTGTGTGTGTTCACCATTAAAAACGACATTTTTGCACGGTAAATTGGACCCACGCCTGCCTGCCTTCAAAAAAAAAAAAAAAAAAACTACCAGGCTCTTCTGCTTCCTGGTTTAGAGTCTCTGATACTTTTGAAATGAAGCCTAAAGATCCTCCAAAGAGGATAACACAGCCTAATGGAAAGAATAATGCAAGCAAGAGCCCATCTGAAATGACAGCTGTGAGCCTGGTGCAGCTTTTCGGGCTGATCAAAGCTCCTGGGAACGCTGCTTGAAAAGGGGGGATCAGCCCCTGGGAATGCCCTTTGAAAAAGGGGGGATCAGCCCCTGGGAATGCCCTTTGAAAAGGGGGGATCAAAGGAGTCACTAAAAACTGGAAACCAACCAAGAAAAACATTTCTAGAAAGTGCTCTGGATAGTGTGCTGCTGCCCACAAATCCTGCTGTCCTGCTGAGGGGATCCCAGAGTCCCCAGAACAAACAAAGACCTTGACTGATCTTCAGACCTCATCTGGTGCACCCTCCACATGGTGTAGAACTCTTAAAATATTGTGGTAACCTGAAACATTCCATGAGCAGCAGGGCCAAAGGAATCCACCAGGTGAGTCTTCAAGGTCAGAAAGGCACAATGGAAGCTGGAGGGCCCCACTTGTGTGGCAGGAGTCAGAGAACAAATGAAGATGTGAGATGCAAGGAGGGACCCCACAGGGCAAAGTGGGGAGAAAGAAGAGGGCTGCTTCTGTTCAGTCATTCTCAAGTTGCAAGAATTGTGAAAGATCAAATGTCTCAGCTCAGCAAAGCATTTCAGACCAGGCTTAAAGCAACCTCTCTTCCCTGACTGTCAGCATGGTGTGCAGAGTGGGGCTGGGTGAACACTTGTCTTTTCCTGCTGTAAGCATGCTGCAATGCTCTCAGCATCAAGAAACCCACACACACACACACTTGACAAGCATCTTTCCCCACATTGTAGTTTCCTCCAGCACTGACACATTTATTTCTCTCCATTCATTATATTTCCCCAAATGGTACTTAAAAGGAAAGCTGCATTTTAAGCACCTGCTTCAGCGAATAGGAAATTAAAGAGCCCTGTACTGTTAGACCTCAGCTATCTCACACACTCCGGCACATTGATGATTTCACAGCGGAGTAACAACAGCAGTGCAAGGCTGCTCCATCCACAGCCTACAGCACCATAGTACCAGTTCTGCCTGCCACACACAGCATGATCGTTATCTGTCCAATTCTGATGCTATCAACAAGATATGTAAGAATTGTACAGAGGGCTTTGCACATCCATGGCTTTCTTAGAAAATACCTGAGGACTTTAAACTCACCCTGCAGTTCAGTCCTGGAATACCTTTTCTTTTTGCATGACTTCCTGGGGAAGCCTGTGGCTGGTAAAACCCACTTAAAAATATTTCTGATAAGCCCATATACCCATACATTGCTAGGCAAGATCTCGCTTTAAAGCACATCTAACTACAAAACTGCCCGTTCCAAAGCACTTTGCTTCGCAGCTCCATGATGCAAAGTTAGTTCATCCAGCCTAGACATGACTGACTCAGACGCTTTACAAGCCATTTATTCCCATGGTGTCTTGCTAACTGTTGGTGACAATATCACAGCATGCACACAGGTGTCTCACACGCACACATTCCCTGAAATCGCCATTTCCCCTAAACGCATCTGTTATTTACGAGGTACTCGACAGGGCTCCCAGTGGAAGAAGTCGTGAAAAGGTCTTCCGCTGCAAGGCACAGCGGGGTGAGTGGAAAACACCTTCGCTTAGTGCCTGAATTTACAGTGTTACTGCAAAAATCTCAGAGAATAAACAACAGATTTTTCTACCCTACAGACGCGGATAACTCTGGGTAAACCAGACCGCCAGCTAGGAAACCTGATTTCTTACTATGCCACAAAGCCCTCCTAGGGTGGTCCTCGAGGGCAAACGGCTCTCCACGCCGTCGGGAGGCAAAACTCTACCTTTGCGGGCAGAGCCTGCACTCCGGACCGGGGTTCCCACCCGTCGGGGGATGCCCGGCCCGGGGATGCCGTCGCAGCACCGCAGTGGGTTCCCCACGGGCAGAGACGAGCCACGGCTCTTCCCCTGCCGCAGGTCCTTCCCTCCGCGGGATCCCCACTCCCCAGCCGCCACCCCACGCCGTGGAGGAGCCCGGCCGGGCACTCCGCCGCCACTCACCCCTCTCGCCCGTCTGCAGGGCGCGGACGACGTCGTCGATGTCGAGGTGCCTGCTGGTCTCGTCGAAGCTGTGCACGGCCATGTGGAATGCCTCCTCCTGGAAGACCATATGGACGCCCTCCATGGCGAAGAAGCAGCTGCGCTCGGGGTTGCTGTCGCTGTAGAGCAGCGTGGCCCGGGTCCACTGGTGGTGGCGGAAGAGGGCCAGCAGCATCTCTCCCATCTTGGCGTAGGCGGGCGCGACGCGGGTGAGGTGCGAGTACTCGCCGCCTTTGGCGCCGAAGCCGGCGGCCAGCGCGCCCGCCGACAGCATGGGCACGTCCCAGTGCGCGGCCAGCCGCGCCACCGGCGCCGCCGCGTACTCGCACACCGGCCCCAGCAGCAGGTCGGGGCGGCGGCGCTGCAGGGCCACCATGTCCACCAGGCTGAACAGGGCGCGGTTGCCGCACGCCGAGTCCTCGTAGGTGAGCTGGAAGGTGTAGCCGGGCGGCAGCCCCGCGCCGCTCTCCCGCAGGCTCCGCACCGCGTACTCGATGGCCGGCCGCACCCGCCCCAGCGAGAAGAGGTAGGCGTCGTCCTGCGGAAGCAGCACCAGCACCCGGATCAGCTTCTCCTCCTCCTCCTCCGCGCCCGCGGGGCCGCCGCCCAGCGCCGCCCGCGCCGCCAGCACGCAGCAGAGGCTGCCGAGCAGCCAGGGCGGCATCGCGCCCGCCCCCCCGGAGCCGCCCGAGC
>JANRGV010000053.1:1049504-1077948 GCA_024734035.1 Alethe castanea
TGGGAATGCTGCTTGAAAAGGGGGGATCAGCCCCTGGGAATGCCCTTTGAAAAGGGGGGATCAGCCCCTGGGAATGCCCTTTGAAAAAGGGGGATCAGCCCCTGGGAATGCTGCTTGAAAAGGGGGGATCAGCCCCTGGGAATGCCCTTTGAAAAGGGGGGATCAGCCCCTGGGAATGCTGCTTGAAAAGGGGGGATCAGCCCCCCAGCTCCTCCCCCCCAGCCTGCACATGCATTCATGTTCCAGCCTTTACACTCTCCTGAGAGATCAGGTGCCCCTCCTGAAGGGCTGGGGTTCAGGTCAGTGCACTGGGGAGCACCGGGGCTGTGAGAAGGGAAGTGCTGGGGGGTGAAAGAGCCTCTGAGCTCGATGCCCTCAGCACAGGGACCCCCAAAACAGCCTGCACAGACCAGTCACTGCCTGTGTGTGAACACTCCAAACACCCCGTGAGCACAGAGCAAGGGGGTTCCTTCTTAGCTGCAGTTTCGTGATGGTTTTTGTTGAGTTCTCCGTGCTTGCTCCATGATTTTGGCTATTTTCTGAAGTCAGGTGGAGATTTGAGCATCTCAGCTTCCATTTTCTTGTTTTAAATCCCTGTGCTCGTTGCTGAAGTCTGAACATGCAACCTCAGGTGCCCAAGTGCTTTGGCCATTAAAGCAGAGGAAATTCTTGGCATGGTGTTTTTTAATGTAAGAGCTAATTCTGTGATCATTTTGGGGGTTGATTCTTATTGCCTGACTGGTTATAGACGATAAGGTTGTGTGTGCTTTGAGGGTATTTGGGGTCTTCAACAGCTGATCAGAGCAGGGCTGAAGGAGTTGGTGATTTCTCTTAGAGCCAGAGCTGCAGAAAGAGAGTCCTGGCAGCAGGAAGGGCTGCACATGGTTCTTGGGTTATTCCCTTGGGGGTGCCTTGTAGCCAAGCCCAGGCTGGAGGGCAGAACTGGGTGATTTCAGAAGGGATGGGTCCCAGCAGAGCAGCAGATGGAGCAGGGCAGAGATCTGGTGTGTCCCTAAAGCCCGTGTGAGGACCGGCCCTGCTCAGGCAGCGTCGAGCTCGCCAGATTTGTTCACAACCCCCTGGAAAATCTGCCAAATCCTGGGCTCCCACTGCACTGCCCAGAGCAAGAAGTGGGGCAGTGTGCCACCCTGTGATCCCCCTTGTCCCAAACTCACCTGTGCCTTGGAGAGACAGCAGCCATGGACTGACTCTGGGACCTCAGGGCAAAGAATTTAACCCAGATCTGTCCATCTTCCCTCACTGCTTCACTGTTCAAAGTGAAACTATTGATGCAGGAAGCAGGGAATTTTATCTGTGAAAAATTGCACTTGGAACGCTGGTTTTGGCTCATTCTGAGCAATGAGAGAGCATGAAATTGCTGTGAATCCTCAGGGCTTTCCTGGACAGCGTGTGAGCCCAGTTCAAAACGTTTATTGTAAAATACCTTCTAATTGCAGTGCCTGCAGTGGGCCCTGCTGGCTTTGCAGTGGCTCTGGGCTTTGTTTCCTCTGGGCAGCTGGGAGCAGTGGGCACACGAGGCACAGGGGTCATTTAAGCAGCAATCAGTGCCTTAAACAAACACCAGGAATGAACTGATCTCTCCCTCCACCCTTCTGGTTTTCCAGGTGACTTCAGAAGGCTCAGAGGGAGTGGGGCTGGTGCTGGCCATGCTCCTGATTGTGCAGGGTGGGATCCAGAGGTGCTGCCATCAGTGCTTCCCTTGACTTCAGGGCACTCCTGTCCAGGCACCCACTCCTGGCACCCAGTCCCCTCCAAGCTGCTTGTTAAAGATGACCTGGGAGGCTGCAGAGCCCTGTGTGGTCCTGCAGTCCCCAGTGCCACTGCTGTCACCTGGAGATGCCTGCACTTCCCAGGATTGCTGAGGGAAAACTGTGGCCCCTGTTCCCACACTGCTGGCTACAAGTTCTCCTTGTGCCCTGCTCCAGCTCTGGGAGGCGTTCCCAGTGCCCCAGGCTGGGATCCCCATCAGGCAGAGAGGGATGGTGTGAGCTGCCCCTCTCTGCTGGGGAGCCACAGAGGTAGCACGGGGAGCTGGGCAGTGCTGGCAGCTCACACAGCGTGCGTGGCTGGGCAGCAGGACAGGGGAGCTGCTCCAGCTGAGCCACCCCTGGGTGTGGCAAAGGCATTTGAGCAGGGATCGATGGCCCTCAGCAGGCTGGATTGACTCAGGGATCCTCCAGTGATGGAGCCATCCTGGCAGTGGATCAGAGGAGGGTTCTGCCAGTCCCACTGATCAGTCCCAGTTCCCATCTCGGCTCCGGGGCCGTTCCCGCACGGATCACACTTGAGTTGTTTGGAGTGCCGTGGCACAGGGATGCTTTTATCTCAGAACTGGGATAAAAGCTTTCTTCAGGGGCAGAGGGATTAATTTTTCACACATCTGTCCCCTGGAATGCAATAACGGAGCCTTTGTTCGGGCTCTTTCCGTGGAGCGCCTTCTCCACCCTTGTTATTTCACTCTTCTTTTGCATGGCAAAACTTTTTGTCCTGCATTTCAAATAGATCCTGAGTGTCCCTGGCAGCTGAACAAGAGAAACAAACTTTCCAGCCCTGTTTTTTTGTGCTGTTCACGGGGGGTGCTTGGTGATTTGAAGGGTATTTGATTGGTTTTGGCAGAGGTGTTTTATTCCATGGAAAACCCACGGCTCCTCCGATCCCGTCCGGGTGGTTCAGGGAGCCCCTGAGAGATCTGCGGGTGGCCAGCTGGTCCTGGAGGTGCCATGGGAACGCTGAGGTCACTGCTCTTGGAGCAGGCAGGGAGGGACAGGGGCCAGTGCCAGCTCTGCTCCTGCCTGAGCCGCAGTGGGAGGGCCTGGAGCTCGGCCCAGCCGTGGCCCTGCATGAGAATGAAACCCCAGAAACCCAGCCCCTGTCCTGCAGATTGCTCTGTGGAGGTTGGATTTACTCTGAACACCAAACTCTTCTCACTCCAGCCCTAATCATGTGTCAGGGGACCCACCCAGGGTTGATGGCTCCATCACCAGCCAGAGGGAATTCAAGCTCAGGTTCAGCACTGGTTATGGGATCCCCCAGGCTGGATGTGTTTCCCACTGCTCAGAGGCTCTGCAGTTCCCAGCAGACAGGGGGACCAGGGCTGGCTGTGCAGTGCTGCTCTCTGTGCACGGGGAGCACCGGCCTGGGCATCCTCTGCATACATTCACCTGTGCTATTTTTTTTCCCCCTAACAGCCCTATTACCATATTTAAATGCAAGTATGTCTTTTCTTGATTGATGTTTTAAGTAGCTTGAAGTTATTCTAGCCTAGTTCTCTGCTCCTTGCCCTGGTAGCTGAGCTGTAGCTGAGCCGTAGTGCTGGAGCTAGTGGGCTGTGGTGTGCTGGGCTCGCTCTCGCTCTCGGGCTCACTCTTCTCTTTCTCAGTGCCTCACTTGTTCTCCTGTGGTTCCTCAGCCTTGCAAAGCAGCTGTGGTCGTGGTCCTGGTGCCCACTCAAGGACCAGGTTCCATCCTGGTGGCCACCCTGGGCTTGTCCTGCAGGGTGGCAGGAGCAGTTGGAGCTCTGAGACCAGGAACCTCCCTGGAGTCATTGACTTTGAGGTTTGGGGTTCTTGCTGGTTGCCTGGACTTTGCCACTGCCCTCTTAAAATACATATATTGAAAGTCAGAGTCTCTGGCAGATCTTTTGAATATTAATTAAGTAAATCTGCAATCTTGCTGGCAGCATTCCATTCTCTGCGAGGGCTCGGTTCCCTGGAGCAGGGGGATGTCACAGAACTCCTTGATCTGCAGCTGGTTTGCTTTCAAGAGCTTTTTCCTTCCTTTCTTTCTTTCTTTTTTAAACCACATTCCATTCAATTTTTTTCTGCTTGATCCCAGCAAATTTGTGATCTCGACATGAGGACCTCCTCATATTTTCCATTACTACGTTGTCTATAGACCAGCACGTTATTATCACTTGCAAATAAGGCCGGGGAGAGAATTCCCTGGTTGTTTGTGGGGCGGGCTGACCCCGTTCTTGTGTGTGGAGACACGAGCTGAGTGCTGCAGGCTCTGCCTCCAGCCTGTCCCATTCCTGCTGTGCCAGGGGGATTTGTGCAGCGGGCACCTGGCCAGGGCTGAGCTGTTCCCAAGCACTGGTGGCACTGCTGGCTCTGGTGGCACTGCTGGCTCCGGATGCCCTGCAGGGACTCGTGGTACCCTCTGGCTTCTGTCTTTACCCTTCTCCTTTTCTCCACGGCCAGGTTTCCCAGCAGCGGCTTACGGACCAGTAGCAGCGGCAGCCGTGGCGGCAGCAAGAGGATCAGGTAGGGGGGCCCGTGGAAGAGCAAACCCTCAGAGTGCAGGGTCAGGTAAAAGCTCTGTCGGTATTCTGTGTGGCTGCAGCTCTCCATCATTTCTCTGATTTTCCTCACACTTATCCTGGGGACCTGAAAACAATCAATCAAAAAAAAAAAAAATTAGAGAAAAAATAAGTAATCAATCCCAACCCAAACCCAAACTACAAGCAGAGGCCACGGGGGCTGGAGCACCTGCAGGAGATTGGTGTGAGAACTGCCAAAACCAGGGTAGATATTCCAATTTATTTCTTTCTTTATTCCTTTATTGCGTTGGTTTCTTCATTTGTTTGGTTTAAAATCGAGGCTCTAAAAGACACCCCAAAAAAGATTTAATTTGTGTTTTCAGAAGAAAAGTTTTGGTTTCTCAGAGGAAGCTGGGGTTGGGGTGAGGCGGTGGCAGCAGCTCTGGGTGTCCCTTGGGGTGGCATCACTTGTGCCATCAGCACCAGCACACAGCTGGCACCTCACCATCCCTGCCTGCTCCAGCCCCACTGCTTCCATGAGCAACGACAAAGCTTTTCTTCTGTCCTTCTGAAAACTTCTTACTTCTTCTATTTTTTTTTTCCCCTTAAGGGAAATAAATCAATCGTTGCCGATTGCGGTTACCGCCTTGAGGTTTAAATTTTGAATCAGCAGCTTTGCTCAGGTGACAGAGTTCAGAGCAGCCGTGGGCTCCCAGAGCAGGCTGGGCTGGAGCTGCTGCCAGCCCCCTGTCCCCTGTCCCAGCGTGTCCTGGGGGGACACGGGGCTGGCAGCCCCTGCCAGCTCTCTCGTGGCTTTTTGGGCTCTTTGGAAAAGCCCTGGCTGTGTCTGGGAGGAGGAGGTGGGCGCAGGGCCAGGCGTGGCTCTGGTGCCGTGGAGGCCAAAGAAAGACACCAGGAGAACTCCGTTCCATGCAAACTGGCACTGCTTGCAGGCTACAAAGGACTCTCTGTACCAGTTCCATCCTGTGGCATGTAGAGAGCCTAAGGGGTGACTTGCCAGCCTGGTTGTGGGGATCCCCCAACTCCCAGCTTCTCCTACTGCCCCGGCACGGAGGGGGAAAAACAAACCCAAAGAGGGGAAAAAAAACAAACAAACAAACAAACCCAAACAAAGCCCAAGATTGCTTTTGCATATGCTTCCAGGAAAACAGACCTCATTGTTTCTGCCTCTTCCTCATGTTTTGCCCTTCAGGTTTTGTTTTACGTGCAAACAGACCTGGTGAGTTGCCCCTTAGCAAGGCACAGAGGGTTTGGCTGGATTAACGTTGCTTCCCTGATTATTATGATTTTTTTTTTTAATCGGAGTGCTTTTGGTGCCCGTTACAACTGAACTGAGCATTGATCAATTCTGTGCCTGAAAATCATTTGTCTTTAATTTGAGTGTTTTTTGGTTTTTCTTCTGTTGGGTTTTCTGATTTGCTTTTTCAGTTTTTTTTTTTGTTTTTTTGATTTGAACTTGCGATACGAAACTAAATCTAACCCTAAATTAACAACACCCTTTCTGGCAAGTTTAAAGAGCAGTATGGTGTTTGGAAATGTCTTTTTCAAGCCTCAAAACTGGCAAAAAAAAAAAAACCCCAAAACTGAACCCAAAGAGCCCCTATCCCACTCCCAGCCCCGAGGTCTCAAGGAGGAAGGTGGGTTTGTCACCGGCCCCGCTCACATCCGTGCTCTGGGAACGGGGTGGGGGTTCTGTAGAGTCATCTCCATCCAAAGCTGGTTTTGGAAGGGACATCCTGGGTTTGCCACTCCATCAGCAATGGTAGTGAATTGTATCCAGGAGCAGTGGAGTCCGACCGACCTTGCGCTGCAGTGTACGGGCCCGATTCATTACAAGAAAAATGGCTGGGGTTTTTTTTCTTCCTTCTTTCCTTTTCAGTTGGGTTTTTGTTTTTCCTGCACAAATTCGCACAGCCCTCCTTCACGCGTGCCTGGTCCAAAGCACAGAGCACTGCTGGCCCTAATTGGCCCCTTTCTGCCAGGAAATGGGAAAGAGCTGGGAAACTCTCAGTGGAGAGCTCTGCCCAGGGCTGCTGCAGCTGCCCCAGCACAGAGCCAGCCTTGTCCAGGGGGTTCCTGGAAAACATGAATGACAGTCCATGTCATCAATGCCCCGTCACTGCTGCCTCTTCTGCAGCGCTCTGGCCCCGTCCTGCCAGCTCTTCCCCACCTTCCTGGCCCCAGTGCCAGCACAGAGACTGAGCACCCACAGACAGCATCCACCTTGTGTGTCTTGGTCTCCCCAGGAAGCTGCAGCCCTCTCACTCCAAGCCCTGGGCACTGACCACCTTGGTTTGTCCCTGGGGTGACATTCCTGCTCTTGGGACACCTGCATGTTTGCTGAGTCAGCAGGGGGGGCAGGTACCGCCTCCTCCCTGCCCTCACCCCTTCTTTTTCCATGGCAGCTGACCTTGCTAGATAAACAGGTTCTGTGTCTCTGCAGGTCTGTCCTGCAGCCAGCAGAAAGGGCCGTGTCCCTGTCCCCGTGCTCAGTGCCACCGTAAATCCCGTCCCGCGTCGTGCCGGCAGGGTCACAGGTCACGTCCCCAGGGCCATCCCAGGGCTGAGGTGACAGCTGAGGTCCTTCCAGCACACTGAGCTCTGGCCACGTCCGTTCGCTCCGGCTGGGGCTGTGCTGCCAAATCCCTCCACTGGTTTTGACAACCTCACCCATTCTTGTATTTTTTTTAATGAATTGGGACCTGAGCCACGGAAAACGAGCAAAGTTAAAAGTCTGAATGCTGCAAACTCCTCCTAGACAACTTCACTATCAGTGTCACGTTTCTTTTGAATCCACCTGACATATTTTACGTGTAAAACATTTTTGTCGTGTAAATGCTTTTTTTAAAATACAGTCATGGGGGGGGGCACATTTTTCTCTTGCATTTGACATGGGAGGGGTTCATCTGACAGGAGAGCGAGACGAGGAAAATTTGGCAGGAGAGGGTTTTCGTTCCTTCCTCTTTGGTTCATTGACAAGGTTTTACCAGTTGGGTACCAGTTTTACCTATTGCACCCTGAGGACTGGAGACAAAACCCTTGAGGCCCCACGAGTGCAGCCCTGCCCCAGCTCCCTCGGGCAGGCTGTGCTCGGCAGGGGGGACAGCGCGGTGCCACGGCGCCAGGGGCTGCTCCCCACCCCAACCCCTGGCACATCTGGATTTTGGGCCCCAGTCCCGGCTTGCCAGCGCTGCCTTTGAGCCCTGCGCCCCAACAACCCCTTACTGGACTTTATACTTGCCAGCTATAACAAATCTCGTAACATGAGCTACTGACCTTGATGGTGAGTGTGAGCAGTTATGTTTTGTTGTTTTCTCTCTTGCTTGGTTGGGGCTGCTGTGAGAGAGGGTGTCTCTGAGGCAAACTTTCCGGCCTCTCTTACACTCGGACGTGCACACCTCCTCTCAAACACTCTTCTGAGCGCTCTCAGCGGGAAGGTTTGTCCACACCTATTAATCCTCTCTCAGTGTCCAGCTTCTTGTTAGTAGCAGCTGGTTGCATGTTTTTTGCTTGTTCGGACGAAACGGTTCAAGAAACGACTCATATCAACTCTTGAGAAATGTCTCTATTTTTTTGTACACTTTCTTTCTTTTGATGTTTTTTATTAATTTCCCTTACTTAAAAAACAAAACACCTGTCGTCCCGTAAAACATTTCACATCTCCCCTTGCCTGTTCTTAGAGTGTATGTATCTGTGGGACTGAACTAAATGCATGCACTGTAGTAGTCGTACTGGTAGCAGTAGATGTAGTTGTAGAACATGCATTGTCGAGTTGATATTACAGGCACCACCAACATGAACGAGCGTGGCAGATAAAAGCAGAGCCTTGGTCTGATTGAAAGCGTAGGGATAACCCAGCACAGAGCTGCTGAAGGCTTGGATCCATAGAGCCCTATTTGTTAAATCCCATTATCTGGAAGTTTCAATTGTAGGCAACCTACACCCCCCGTGCAAGAACCCGCACATGTTGTTACGCTGATAGTAAAACTGACAGTAAAACTGACACTATTTTTTTTTTTTTTTCAAATTAACCCCCCCCAGGAATTGAAACATTGCCTATAACTGTATTCTCTTATTTTTATTTTGTATCCAAAAGAACTTAAGATATTTTTCAAATCATTTTACAATCATGGTTTCTCCATCAGCCTGTTACTCGTCCATATTAGCCCATAGACTCATTCTTGGCGGTCGTAGACCAGATGTGCCACACGCAAATCACTCCATTTGGGAATCCAAATAATTCTCTGTGTGTGAGGCAGCTCCCTGCAGCCTGTCCCGAGCCACCAAGCGATTGTTTGTAGGTCATAAACCTTAAATCTTATTATGCAACTGAGACTCCGAGCTAGTGATGGGTCGTACTCATTGCCATGTCACCCAGCTTAAGGGAACATTTTTAAATGAAGATTTAACATTTCATAAATACCAGCATGAGGAGTTCGAGGCAAGTTCATCCTCTCTGCCACGAGCCAGCAGTGGCTTTGCTTCTCCTGCCTGGGTTTCTGTGCTAAACTTGGAAAACGCAGAGACAGCGCTGCAGTCAGTAAATCCAACAGATGGTAATTGAGATCCCAAATTAGGCTTTGGTTTATTTGTTTAGTTTGCTGCTTGTCAGAAAACATCCTGATGGGAGCATTAAAGCTCCTCTGTGGTGTGGTCACCCCTCCCCTCCTCCCCATCCCCAAATCCAGCTATGCTGGGTGGGAGCATCTCCCTGCTCTGCTGGGCAGAGCCACACACTCATTAATGCACTTAAGGCAGCAAGGCCTTTCAAAAGAAATAAAATATCCAGAATGGCCTTCCCAGTGTAATTAAGGATTTGTATCTTACCTCTAATAGAATATTGAGTAAATCAAGGAAACAAGCACTGGGGCTGACACAGTGCAAGGTGAGCTGTGCTGCCCTGGTGCTGCCAGGGAGCTGCACATTTGTGTGCCAAGGCTGGGATAAGGATCCCTTTGGATCTCAGTCTTCCAGGGAAAGGGGAACCCACCCAATGCACCCCTCAGATGATGAAGTGAGGAGTGTGCCTGAAAGTCAGCAGAGCCATAAATTGCATGGGGTCGAGGAAGCCTTGTCTGACACTTAAGGAAGGTGCTCCAAAATCTAATCTGCTCCTAGTTTAGCAAATAAAAAGGGGGGTTGATCTGTGTGTGCAGGGGTAGAGGAGCTGCCAGGGGCTCATGGAGATGTCAGGAGGAGCATTTCAAAGATCCAGCCATGAACCAATTTGGGATTTCTGCAGCCCGCTGGGAGGACTCCCTTGTGGCACAGTGGCTCTGGTGGAATTGCTCTCCCTGTTTTATTCTCCTCTATAAAAGTACATAAAGTTTAATCCAGGCTATGTAATCTCAAAAGCCAGAACCTAACAAGTGGACCACGTGGGAGCAGCAAGGGCTGGAATTTCTCACTCCTCTGGAACTGCCAGTAATTATGTGACAGAGCCTGGCGGGTGATGCATTGGGAAATTAATGGCTGCATTGGATTTTATCCTTTGCTCATCTCCCTGGCAGAGGCAGCACGTGCTGGGGGGTGACCAGGCAGGGACCCCACACTGCAGGGGCTTTGGGGAGGGTGGGGCTGAGGAGAATCATCCTGGTTTAAACAGGAATTCCATCAGCCAGGCCCGGCTGGAGCAGCCCCGGGTGGTGAATGCTCTCTGGAGGAGCCACTGCACATTCCCATGGGTGGTTTTGGCCTTTTTTTGATAATATTACAGCCCTACAGCTACTAGTCTGTCTGCTACCCCAGACTAAAAAATAATAATAATTAAATGAATGATCTTTTCTGTTTGGCTCAGAAGTGCTCCAGGATGGGAATCCCACAGGTCCTTTCCAGAGAACTCCAGCAGAAGAAAACTTGTGTCTTGTTTTACTGTAGGATGCCACTTCTGGATCTTTTTTGATCCATGAGGGACTGAGCTTCTTCCTGCAGTGCCAGGGAGAAAATTCAGTAGATATGAAACAATTTGATGCTGCTGCTGCTTGACCTTGGCCACAGCAGCCAGTGTTTGACAGGGCACTGGGCTGAAGTCTATTGAGGTTAAGATACATCAGCTTTAATCAATAATTTTGTAATAGAAAATATTGTGTGCTTGATAAATCTTCTCCAGTGCAATTAGTGACCACCTCTGAAGTGCAGTTGAAGTTAATCTGTAGCGAATTTAGCTGGTAACTTTTAATAGTCTTTTCCATCAGGAGAATTATTTTGCACGGGAAAATGCTCCTCAGAATGCTCATCCAGAGCTGTTTTATTTAGGAAGAAATTCTTCTCTGTGGGGATGGTGAGGCACAGGCTGCCCACAGAAGTGGAAGTGTCCCAGGGCTTGGAGCAGCCTGGGACAGTGGGAGGTGTCCCTGCACATGGCAGGGGGTTGGAACAGCTTTGGCACCCTCCAAAGCCCTGCCACAGCAGTTTTCCATATTTTATTCCCTTTTCTCCCAGCAGAAGCTGGGGGACAGAGCTGTTGGTGGCTGTAATTAGACTTTGCTCCCTGCAAGATGCAGACAAGTTGTTGCAGAGTTTAAAGTGGGGTTTCAGCACATGCTCTCCAGAGGTCTTCGAGCACAGGATGGTGTCTCGTGCATTTTAATCCCCAAACAGGTAAAATACTGCCAGGGCTGAGGGGGACTTGCCTCTCCAGCAGCAATTGCAGACTGTTAGCCTTTAGTGGAACAACTGCTAACCAAGGCAGTGCTCATTGGACTGACACACTACTGTCAGTATTTTCATGCTGATTCTCTCCCCAAATGCTTTAAAAGTAAATACATAATTACAGTGATGGTTTTTCTCCTCTCTTCTTTCTGAAATAGAAAGCTGCCAGAGGAGCAGAGTAGTTTTTCCTTGCAGCAGATGTTGGTGTGCATCTGGCTCCGTGTGAGCCCGAGAAGCACGGTGGGTTAGGAGTTGCCAGAGAATGCAAAATGGATCTGCAGGTATATAAACCTGAGCTGTTTAAACATAATGAACTCACACTGCTGGGGCCTTTGTGAGCTTTTTCTGATGGTTAAGAGAGCCCAGAACTCTGTGTCCTAGTGAGGGATTGGTGTGGCCAGCAGCTCTCCCCCGGCCCCGTGTGCTGGGCAGCAGCTTGCCTGGTGCAGACCCTCCTGCAGGAGGGGATGGCTGCACAGCTCTGGGGGTTTGCAGGCTGGATCCTTCTTCTGTTACCTGGATAACCCCCTGAGCATCCCCCCAGCCCCTGGGGTCCAGCAGCAGCAGGAAGGTGCCCCCCAGGCAAGGCCCTCCTGCTCCTATGACTTGAATTATGCAGCAAACAAAGACCCGTTTTTGGTTTAAATTTTCTCCTGTATTGTCTGTTATTGTACAAAAGGCTTCAATTTCAAATTACAGGAGTGATAGCCAGTTAATGTGGTACAGTGGGAGGCCGGAGTTGCTGTTGCTATGGCAATGGAGTTCGGCTCATTTGTTTTGTAGATGAGTAATTACTACGCAATTAGAGTAGGCTAAAAATAAAGGGGCCTTTTGTTCCCTCTTGCTCATTAATATTAATAAAAGACCTGTCCGGGCTGTGGTAAACAATTAATGCAGATGTGGTTGCCCATGGTAAAATTAACAGCAGCTTTTGTGCTCCTCGGCGTGAGGTGAAGGCGCCAGCATCACCTGGCTCTGCTCTTCCTTCGTTTTAGATGGCAAAATGGTTACAGAGGGGTCTGTGATATCCCAGCATCTGAGCTTTAGCTCCCATTTGCCAGTTGGATGGGTGGTAATAAGTGTTAAAGCTCCATGTGCAGGCTCAGGCAGCGGGAGCAGCGCTGGGGTCGGCGCCTGCGGCACGGCGAGCGCCCGACAGGAGCCCAGCAGCAGCAATTCCTGATGCACAGCTCCTCATTCATCCCCCTGGATAAATGCCAGGGCTGGAGCAGGAAACTTGCCCAAAAGCCTGAGCACAGGCAAGGACAAGCGTGGTGCTGCTGAAGTGACTCCAGCACGGCGTGTTACAAACAGGGAGCGACAAAGAACAGTGAGAGGAACAGTCCCAAGCATTTGATGTGAAGTAGAAAGATGACAGGATGCTTAGCCCCTGGGTGTTAGGATGAAATTGTTCCCTGTGAGGGTGGGCAGGCTCTGGCAGAGGGTGCCCAGAGCAGCTGTGGCTGTCCCTGGATCCCTGGCAGTGCCCAAGGCCAGGCTGGATGGGGCTTGGAGCAGCCTGGGACAGTGGAAGCTGTCCCTGCCCATGGCAGGCAATGGGACTGGCTGGGCTTTAAGGTCCCATCCAAACCATTCTGTGATTCTGTGATTCTATGAAGTATTATAAACATTAATCACATCATATTTTAAATTAACTGTAAAACCAGTTAAATTGGCAGGAACCAGTTAGGAAAATGATTTAACAGGACAGCATTTATCTGTCCCTTTGGTTTATTTGTGAGTTCCAATAGAGCTGGTGAACATCCCGTGCCTGCAGGGAGGGCTGATGGGTGGTCACCTGCTCCCTACATCATCCCTGGGGTGCTCAGCACCCCTGGAAATCACCATCAGGAGGGCAGAACCTCTCCAGAGGGCAAATACCCCAGCCCAGAACCTGAATCCTCTGCTGGGGGGCTGTGGATGCACAGAGCCACATCCCTCCCAAAGTGTTTAACTAATGGAGGGAATCGTAGCAGAGCCTTTGTAAGGTCGACATTTGTTTGTTGTTAAGGATCTAATTAGAAACATGAGAGGAAGCTGAATGGCTGCTTGCTCGGCTAATTAGCGACATGCACGAAGACCACTTTGAACTTCAAGGACACAAAGCTATTAGCGCTTACATCAAAAATGGATTAAACTTCTGTGCTTTTATAATGATTAAAGATGAGCTGCTCGAGAGGAAATCCTTTTGTGAGGCAGTGACAAGAGCTGGCTCCCTGACTGCAGCTCCTCCGTGTCGCGCCCGGCCCCGCGCGGGTGACACCGCTGACACACGCTATGGAAAATGGGATTAGGCAATAAATATTGATCGTGGGCAAAAAACTACAGCTGAGCTGCAGAGCGCAGTTATTTGTCCTGCTGCATAACTGCACGAATTAGAACAGCTGGGCTGGGATGTGCTGAATTTTGTGTCTTTTCTTCTGCAAATCGGTGCAGATCCGCAGCTTCCAGATGTGGCGGCACCCGGGATGTGCTGAGCGCAGTGCTGCACAGAGGCAGGGGCTCACATGCAGCAGTGGGCTTGTAAAACACCTGCACCAGGTGAATTTTTACCTTGCCTGAGCTTGTGGAAGCTGCCCAGCTCTCACTGTGGCCCATCTCAGGCGGTTCAGCAGTTGGTTTGTGCCGTGCTGCGGTGCAGGAGGACGCTGAGGCTGCAGCAGGAGCAGTTGCCACACCATGCCAGGTGCCATTGTCACACCACCGTGCCCAGCTCCAGGAAGGTGGGCAGCACTCAGCCCTCCCTCCTGGTTCCCACTCACTTCCAGCAGTAATTGCTGAGCGGAGCCAGCTCACCACCCACTGCTTGCTGTCATTACCCTGCGATATTTTGATGTGTGAAGCCTTTTCCGAAGGGGCTGCAGAGGCAGAACAACCTTTGAAAGTGTGACTGCAGCTAGAAAATAACGTACAAACAGTACCTTGTTAGGGCAGATCTTGGTGTGTCTCAGCCTCATCACCACTCATTTTGCTGATGAGCCCGACAGTTGTTGTATTTTCCTTTTTCCCTGCAGGGCCAGTGTAGCTGCAGGGGAGGGATAACCTGGGGCAGCCTGGCTGCTCCCCATTATGGAGCGTGCCGGGGTGACAGGGAAGGTGCAGCGCTCACGTTTGATTTTCCAGCCAGGACTGAGCCAGCTGTCATCTGCAGCTCTTCACACTTGCAGAGGAGCCGTGTCTGCCACAGGGTTCTTAGAGAGAGAGTTTGCTTTTCAAGTCTGCTTGGGAAGAGCAGGAGCAGAGGGATGCAGGTCCCCATGAGAGATGTACAACATGGCAGCTCTCATCGTGACGCCGGCATTATTTGTTTTTCTGGTTTGTCTCCCACTTTCCCTTCCAGCGAGTTGGGAGCTGTTTGTACCTTGTTATTCTCCAGAATATCTGTGTGTTTCCAGCTCATTATTTCTGAGACGTTTGTGAGCTGGAGCATTGATCCGAGTTCGAGGTGTGCCACACGCTGCCTGCGACAGAAACCACGCTCTGCAAAAGCTCAGACACGAGGAAGCAGTGCTCAGCCTGACCACAAATGAAGGGGTTTGGAGCTCTGTGAGGTGATTGGCATAGAAAAAAAAAAAGAGCCTGAATATGAGCTTTTATTTCTCAGTGCTGTGCCAGTGCACTCCTGCAGCCTGAATAGGCCACTGAGAACCAGGAGCACCGATGTCTTATTTCAGACTGGCATTAATTTGTACATCCAGTCCTGGGTAAATGACATTCTGGTTGTTAGCAGCTCTGAAAAGCAAGGTACAAACTCCCATTAACTTCAGCCCTGACTGCACAAGGAATTAGCTTTGGCCAAGCGATCTGTAACACGGGTGCAGTGCTGCTAATTATATTTATAAGGCTCTGAGCAGTAATGATGTAAGATTTGCATGTGGTGCTGAAGTTGTGCTGGTTATTTAAAGTCTCAGCGTCACGCTGGGAGTGCTGCTCTGTTAGTCATGCCTGTGACAGCCTGGCCATCCGTGCCGTGCCCTGGGACACTCGGGGTCCCCAGGGAAGGTGGGATTGTCCCCACACCACTCACTGTGGTTTTGCTCTGTGTCCTCTGCAGCAGTCGTGCTTGGGTGGCTGCAGAGGCAGCACAGCAGGCTGGGACAGGTGATTCTGTGACAGTCTTTTCTTAAAACCCAGCAGTAAATGGACCCAAGTGACTCAGATTCATAAATTCATAGAATCCTGGAGCGAGTTGGGTTGGAAGGGACCTTAAAGACTATCTTGAACTACCCCTTCCACTACACCAGGTTACTCCAACCTGGCTTTGAAATTAAATCTCACCAGGCTGTGGGTCCCCTGTCCCAGCTGGGCTGCTCAGTGCCCTGCCCAGTGCCCCCTGCCCTGCCTGCTCCCATCCCATCCCTGTTGGCAGCACTCGATGTTATTATATCATTTACTCCTCTGAGCTGGAAGATGATGTTTGCAGCATGTTCTATGAATTTTTCATAAAGATAGAAAAACAGACTAATCTTGTGAGCTTTGAGTCTTGGTGGTGGGTAATGGCTTTGATTTAAAGCATTTTGTCTTAATGATAGTTATATTGAAAATTTCCTGCTGCTTTCAAGCACGTTTAGTTATTATCATAAACATTGATGGTGGAAATGCCTGCCAAATTGTGCGTGGCTGTTTATGGCAGATGAGAGAGTCATCCAGAAATTAGAGCGCTGGATCAACAAGTTGTGAAGAAACCTGTTTGTACAGAAATCCACTGAGGGCAGTGGGACAAGACAGGAACCAGGAGGGTCTTGAAGGAGAAATATCTGGCTCTGGTTGTAGGATATGCTTGACAGGAGATGAAAAATGAATTTCTGATGAGAATCATAGGATCATTTATGTTGGAAAATGCTTCTAAAATCAGTGAATCTTACTTTAACCCCACACTGCCAAGCTGCTCTGTCCCTGCAGAGCTGCTCACCCCCACGCATGGCTGCCCAGGGACAGGGAGTATCCTGCCTCTGCTCAAAGAGAAAATCCAGAGAATTGTGGTGGTTTCTTTCCTTCATGAGGATTTCCTCACCTGTGTTCTGTGGCAGGGAAGGCAGACACACATTCTTCACTGTTCCTCACCTGGATTTTGTTTAAATTGTAAAATACTCATGTTTGTTACTAGTCCCCTGCAAAGGTGTTTAAGTCTTTGGGTTTTGGTGCTGTAGGAGAGGGGAAGGTGGGACAATGATTTCCATTCAGTGTCTGTCTTAGTCCTCTCTCCAGATTGCCCCTGCTTTGTTGCCTTTGAAATACAGTTATATTTTAGTGGTGCTGGAGTGGGTTTTTTGTCATCAGGTCTCATTTACTAGTCCCTAAGGGCCTGACTGTCATCCCAGTACCGTGTGAGTTCCCCTTGTAGGACAGTAATGTCAAAATCCTCACGTTTCTTCTCCTTTTCCTTTCCTCTTTCCCTTCATCATTCATGGCTGAATCGAGTTTATTTGGGTGGGATTCCAGCATCCAGCTTTGCCCAGCCCTGGCAGCACTGGGGTCCCCGTTAGCTAACGCTGCTCGTAAGGCAAATGTCAGCAGGAATCCTGACTTAGAAATTTCTCAAGAGTTCATGCAGGGAGAGTTTATCTTGCAGCAATGACCTTTCTTGTTGAACAGGGATTAAGGTGTGAGCAGGGTCTGTGTGAGCCTGGCAGCGTGCAGGAGCAGGCTCTGGATGAGCCTCCTGCCCCTGCCTCAGCTCTGGGTTCCAGCTCTTGGCTCCCTGACATAAATCACTTGGCAGAACGTGGAGAAGCATCTCACAGGCATGTTAAATGGGGATAAAGGCACTCTGCTGAAGGAGGGGTTGGTAATGAAGCCTCACTGCAGGAAGAGGTCCAGCTCTTGCTGTGCCAGCCCTGCACAGCAGCTCCCAACTCCACCAGAACCTGGCATTAAAAAAACCCTGCTGGGGCTGCTTTATGAACCCACATTTTTTATATCCTTCTGTGTCCCATCTCGCTTTCCCTCACTGCTTTTCAGTGCTGCCCAAGCCACTGTGGCACTGGGCACAGTGAGCCTGAGGCTCCCCAAAGCCTGTCCCTCTGGCCTGCAGGCAAACGTTCACCTGCTGATCAAAATTCACAGGCTCAGAGTCTTTTCCGTAGGAAAAACCACAGCAAATTCAAAGTGAAGGAAGCAAGACATTAACCTGCCCTGTTCCATCCCTGCCAGAGCTCCTGGCTGCTGGCCCTTGATCTCCCTTGGCACTGGAAGGAGCTTCTGTAGCCCAGAGGATGGAGGATGGCTGGGGCTGAACATAAAAGGTGGCTGGCTGTGATTTACAGACACATCTAATCTTTCCCACATCTCTCCTGACCTTGATCTACCACAGGGCTTCCTGGGGACACCTGGGATTGTGAATTTTGCCTTTCAGCTGGAGGTGCTGAGGCACAGTCTCAGAGCTGTGCAGTTGCCCACTGCAGGATGGCTCCCTGGACACTTGGTTGGGAAATGGGACCTGAAATGGGCCCTTTGCTGCCAGGACATCCTGAGTTCTGGATCAGTCTGATGGATCCAGAGTCAGGGGGTTCATGGTCAGCTCAGCCCTGGGACCAGGCAGCAGCTCAGGCTTTGCTCCTGCTCCTGGCATCAGGACACCATCAGTGGTGCCCTCCCTTCCATGCACAGCACAATCCCCTGGCAGTTTTTCATCACCAAGCTTCCAAACATCTGCCCCAAATTCCTGTTCTTGCCATGGGATGTTGGTGGCCAGGGAAAAAGTCTCCAATTCCTTCCAGCCTGCAGGGAATTAATGTCAGTGCTCTGCAATTCCCACAGTTCACAGCAGCCTTGGACAATTTCTGACAGGAAATTTTCATCAGGAATTTTGTCATAAGGACACAGGTTTCCAAAAAGTACTAACTTTTCTTAGTGATGCAGTATCTGGAGTCTAGAGGCGTTTTTCCTTCTTCCTTTTAGTCTCAGGGTACTCCAGGTTTGTATAAAACAAACTTGTTTCCAGGTAGTTCTTGCCAGAACACATCAGGGTTTACATGTTGGGGAAGTTGTTCAGGTCCCTTTGCTGCTGTGATGGTAAAGGTGCCTCTGGCTCCTGGTGAGCTCACCTGAGCTCCTGGAAGAAGACTAATAGTTAGCAACTAACCATGGCTGAGCCAATCATTGAAATATGGCTTTCTGAGCCTCCTGCTGATTATGGGAGCTTCCTGTTCCATTTATAGGGTCTGGAGCGAAGTGTTGGCTCTGGACAAGATTCTAATTTTTCTGTGGAGTTTCTCGGGCACCACATGGGGAGGTGCCAGGGCATCCCAGGCTCCCCACAGCACTTCCCAGGCTGTGGAGCAGCTTTGGCATGCTCATCTTCCCTCCTGTGAGCAGTGTGGAGCTCCTGGTCAGGAGGTGAAAAATGACTTTTTCGTTCCCTACCTGAGCAACCCATTGCCAGCTCTTCCTGCAGGTGTGAAACCCTTCCTTGCAGCCTGTAGGGACCGTGGGCTGTGGGGGCACAGAGGGCCTCTCTGCTCCCTCAGCTGCTGGTTCTGGAGCTTTCTGTGCTGCTGTGGCGTTTGCAGGGCTGTTTTGCTGACAGGGTGCCCCTGGCCGTGCCCTGTCCCGCTGTCGCAGCCAACTGGGTTTTCTGTGTGACTTGGCAGGAAAACTCACATCCATTTTATTGAACCAACGGGAAGAAAAGAGGGGGAAAGTGCTGGCTTCTAGTAATAAAGGGCTTTGGAACATCTCAGCTGGATATTTTTCTTCACGAGTGAGAAGGCCAAATGTTATCTTGACATTTAATCTTTAATAATAAAAAGAGGCTCTTTGTTTGCCAGCGAAGTCCAAAATCTGTTTACTCTCTCATGCCTTATTTCTTTTAACGTGCTAGCTTAGATGTCCTACTTACCCTCCCCTGCTACCAGTGCAGAGCTGTGGTGAATCATTTATTGTCCAGAACTGACTTTGCTGTCAGCACAGAGCCAGCAGCTGCCAGGTGTCCTTTTCTTGAGCAGCCCATTCATTTGGGGAGTGGGGAGTCCCTGGGTGGGCAGTGCAGGGGAAGGGGCTGGGGCAGGAGAGTCCAGCCTGTGCCCAGCACAGCACGGGCTGGCCCCAGGCCAGGAGAGCCCTGTGGTCAGTCCGTGCAGCTCTGACCCCCAAGGGTCACTCCAGGTCACCACCAGACTTCATAACCCATTGTGGTGGTCACTGAAGGTCCTGGGGAGTTGCAACCAGAGGAAAAGGCTGGAGGAGCCTTGGGGCAGCCTGGAAGGGTGGAGATTGGGCTGTGGGGTTTGAGGTGTGGGGTTTGGGGTGTGGGGCAGGCTGTGGGGTGTGCCCACGTCCAGCCCCTTTGGCCATCGCGTCCTGCGCTGCCCAGGGTGGGGACACGATGGGGACACAGTGGGGACACAGTGGGGACACAGCACAGGTGGGTGTGGCAGACCAGGCTCCCTGTGCCCCCAGGTACAGCCAGGTGTAGCTCCAGCTTCCCGCAGCCATCTCCATCCAGCTCCTCCCAGTCCACTGACTTTTCTTTCCCATTGAAACTTCTTCCTCATAAATTCTACATCCAAGAGCAGCCGTGAGAAATGCCAGAAGCCTGACCATCTAACATGCTTTAATATCTAAATTTCTCCTTCCGTTTCATTCTTATTTACATTGTTTTTCTTTCTCAAAAAAAAAAAAAAATTAAGAGAGGAAAAAAACTAAATTTTCTTTTACTTCCACATTAGGAGGTGAGTTGTCATCCACCCTCTGGAATTCTTTTTTGCTTTTGATCTTTATTTTTTTGTTTAATTTTGGTTGATGTCCCGAGCATGGTTTTGGAGACGAAGGTAGGTCTTCGCTCTCCAAATCAAAAGGAAAAAAAAAACTAAATTAAACAACACTCTACTTGGTCATATTTAAAAGAGAAAAATCCAAACTGTTCCATTCCATATCATTTAAAGAAAAAAAAAATCAACTATTGAACTATTTCTACAGCTTACTGATCCAAAAGGGCGGGTTTTTTCCAAAAGTATCGAATGGATCCAAAAAACGATTTTCCTAGACGTGATTCAAGTTATTTGCTGTCAACATTTTAATATCAATATTACCACAATGTGTAGTCTCAAACTAGTTCCTTTGTAGTTTGCATGGGATGTGAATGCTGTCTCGGCGTGCCCAGACCTAGAGAACTTGTTACTACTGCATGAGCATCAAGTCAGATGTTGAAAAATACCTATTATATTTTGTGATAATTTGGTGAAAATGAGCACCTCCAGTCTCTGGTTGCAGTAGTGTGTTGAATGATTGTTCTTTTTTTATTTTCTTTTCTTTTTTATATATATCCATATATATATTTTTGGAGCTCTAAGCTTCGTAGTAGTCCGGGCTGACTCTTCTCCAGTACTTGCTCTCCTCTCGCATGGCCTTGGTTAAGTGTTAGAATTGGGCCTAGGCTGTTTATTCTGGTGTTTGGCTTTGTGATACCGGTGCATGCCCGGCGTCTGGCCTCATACCCAGCTTTATTCTCTGCACACCAGTCTTGAATAGCTACAGTGCTCAACCGAATTTTGGCGCACCCGCTTCCCCGGCAGGCTCCACCCCGGCGCGGCCCGGCGGCTTCCCCGGCGCCAGCAGCCCCGGGCCCGTGGCGGATCTCTACGGCACGGCCAGCCAGGACTCCGGCGTGGGGAACTACATAAGCGCGGCCAGCCCGCAGCCGGGCTCGGGCTTCGGGCACGGCATCGCCGTAAGTACCCCGTGCCGTGCTGGGGCTGGGAGGGGGCTCGGGGGGTTTTGGGGTGCTGGTGCTGGTGCTGGCCCCACGGCGAGCGCGGCTTCTCGCCCGCCCCAACCTCGACCTGGGTGTCAGGGTGGAACAGCTGGGGTGGTTGAGTTGGGAAAAACCTCCAAAATCCAGCCTTTGGCCAGTCATCACCGTGTGAATCAGAGCAAATCACAAATTGCTGTTTTTTCAGGGGTGGTGGCTCCACCAGTGCCCTGGGCAGCCCATTCCAGTAATTAATCTCTCTTAGACTGGATTAATTATTTCCTGATATCCAACGTGAACATCTCTTGCTGCAGACACTCCTTTGGAGCCATCTGCAGCCAGACATGTCTCAAAGGGCAGTATTTAATAAATATGGGGTTTAAATCCCTGCTTGCCCACATGGGTTTTGTATCAGCCCAGCTACCCCTCCTGGCTGACCCACCGTTTGGCAGAACAGTCCCTGCTCCCTAAAACGAGCTAAATCAGCTAATTAATTTGGCAGGTGGGGTTCCAGGACGTGTCCTGCTCCTCTTGAGCTGTTTGCTGGCCTTTGGGGTCACTCCCAGCCTGTCCTGGCACCCCTTGGAGCCGCAGCTGGGGCGAGGGGCCGCGCTGGGGCCTGGGGGGTGCTGCTAACGGGCTGGAGCCGCACTAATGAGGGCACAGATCGGCTGCACGTGGCTGTGTCACTGTGTGTGAGCATGAATGGGGCTGGCCTCTGCCCCCTGGCACCCCCACACCACCCCAACCGAGGCTCCTGCCCTTTCTGGGGTGCAGGCAGGAGCTGGTTTTTGTCTCCTGGGCAATGAGGAAGTGCAGAGGCTCCCCCGAAGGTGCCTCAAACCGAGAGGAGAACTTCACCCCCTGATGGAATTGGATGTGGGGAGCAGGAGTGTAGTGCAGACAAAGCTCCTGAAATTGTTCCTTTTAGTGGAAAAAAAGACAAACAAACCCTTCTGCCTGGGTTTGTGCCCCTGTGCTCAATTCCCATCCCAAGCCTGCCCCTCCTGTGGTCTCACCATGGACCTGACAATCCCTGTGGATCAATTCTAGCACAAACATGGAATATTAGTGCTCTGCAAGAGCTACCTCTCACCACTTACAACACCTCTTATTTCCATTTTTCACCTAAAAACCTGTTTGTGCTTGAAAACTTGGGCACTTTGATCTCAACAACATCCCCATTTTTCAAGTGATAGGACACCAGGTCCAAGCCTGGGTATCCAGATTTGTCTGCACTGACACTTCCCAAAGAACCGTTTTATAATTGACTTGCTGATTGGCAGCCTCTTAATTCCCCCAATAACTGCAAAGAATCCCATAGCTTTTATTACATACATATTTATTTAACACTGTCCATTTACTAACCCTGGTTTAAAAATAAATAAGGGAGAACCCCAAAGCTTATTTTTGCACCTGGGGGAATGAGAAGATGATGGTCTTGGAAAGGTGACCATAGGGTTGAGCACACCTGGTGGCCAGAACAGCTCTTGGAAATCCCTATTCATGCTGGCAACACAGTCTTTCAAGTCCTTTGATAATTTCTTGGCAAAATTAATAATCAGCTGTTCCCATGTATAGAGCACTGATGAACTTAACAATTGTACAATTTTAGGGACCTTTGATTGCAACGGCTTTTACAAATGGATACCATTGAAACGTTACACATGGTTGGTTGCCATCTCACTTGGAGGTATTACAGTATATCCCATTTGTACTTTGTGCTGAACTACCATCTCCCCTATATTTACTTTAAGTGAACAATTTTTTATCTTCATTTCGTCTTTCCTTGGCCTTTAATCATTCCTTTCTGTGATTTGTGTTACTCAAATCAACCTCACGGGCTGGAAACTGGAAGACAGATCCAAAGCTAAACCCCCCCAAAAGTCACTTTTTCATCTTCATGATGCTTCTTGCAATAATTTGAAGAGGCAGAAAACGCAGAAAGCTGTGGGGAGTCACCCCCAGTGCCAGCAGCCAGAATCCCAGTGGGATCAGAGATCTGCTCCCAGCGCACTGGTTTAAAAATAGCTGAGCCCCACTGCTTTATTGCTGAGAAACCATCATTCTTAATTAAGTGCTGTACCAAATATTACAGCTAAAAGATAACATTGTAACTTGTAACCATAGAGCAATTATCAAGATTAAAAAAAAATTAAACCTGAGCAAATTAAATTAAAAGCATTACCTGAGCACCGCAGCCCTGGATCGCTGCCAGTTTCCTACCCTTTGAACTAAGCTCGAGTTAATTAAATGTTTAATTTTTATTTTTTATTATTATTTGGCCTTTGGCATATTCATCTTTGCAAACAAATATTCTTAACACTCGGAATGGAACAGATTAGAAAATGCAATGAGAAGCAGAAGTTATCCCAGTTAAATGGCAGGGGTTTGCCTCCAGAGCTCCGAGCCCGGACAGGCAGGTGGAATGGATGTGACAGGTTTTATTTCCCTGCCTCTTGCCCAGCGCTACATGATCAATGTCACATCATTTACATTCAAAAATCAGTCTATGAAGTTAGAATTAAAGTTAGTCAAGGGGGCTGAGAAACATTCAGAGGCTTTAAACTCCATAAAAATAGATTTATACCTAAACACTAGTGGATCAAGGGGGTTTCTATTTACTCTCCATCTCCACACACCCCCCCAAGATTACCTGAAATTGTTCTGTCAATTGATTTGCTCCACCAAGGAGTGGTTTTTATGGGAAAGAAACAAGTGCCACGAGCACTCTTGCTGAATCCCACTCTGACTCGCACGTCGCGGTGTCTGTCGGCCGCTCCATTTGTCAGAATCCTTCACTTTCCTGGCCCGTCAGCCTTTGGAATGGTGAGGTGGGACCCGGGGCCAGCTGGAGCCCGAGCAGAACATCATAAATCAGGCTAATAACGCTCAGGCCCAGATTGATGGGCTGTAATCACTCCTCACTCCACACCCATCACTGCGGCCGCGCTCACCGGCCAGCGCTGACACTCAAACCATTAACGGCTTCAAAACAAAGTGCTTTTAATGTTGCTCATTACTAATTAAAATGGATTTTGAGAGGAGGAAATGAGCCTTATTATTAATTCCTCAAGGAAGGCTGAGTTTGAAAGGCTGGTGGCAGCGGCTGGTCCTGGCAGCCCCGGGGCAGGATTTGGCTGAGCCGCGGGTTCCTGGGACGGGGATCAGCTCCCCCATCCCTGCAGGACCCTGCTGGGACCTCACCCCAGCATGGGTATTTGGGGATGGCTTTTGGAGGTCATCCCAAAAGAACCAGGGAGCTGCTGCCTGCAGAGCCAGAGCCCTAAATATTTAAATCTCTTTGATACGTGATATATCTCAGCTTTAAGCCCTGGCAGGGACGGAGCGTTGGAGGCTGAAGCTCTGGGATAAAATAATAAAATAAAACCTGGCTGCCTCAGTGTGCCCAGGTAAAACTTGTCACCTTGCAGGTACTTCAGAGAAAACTCGTTTTACCAAAGCCATGTGAATTCATGGCATAACAGATGCCTGAGGAACCATTTTTGTCCTGGCCCTACATCAGCTCACTTTGTACTGTTCCTAAACCAGCCCAGCCCTGAGCAAAGCCCGCAATCCAGGCTTAGCTGGGATGGAGCTGGAAATAAAAGCAGGGAATACCTGAATTCCCTCTCCATGGGGAACACCTCAGCATTCCAGCCAGTCCCTCTGCATCCTCCCTCGGAGTGGATCGGGGCAGGCTGCGGCCACAAAGTGTCTGCAAACACTCTGGGGTTTTTTTGGGTTAAAAATCCTAATGGATCTCAATTAACTGTCCCCTCCCTGTCCCTGTCCACCTTCTCCCCACGCAGAGTCTCTCTGGATGTCCGGGCAAGACAGGGCGAAGTTTCTGAAGGGGCCCACGGTTGGGTGATCTCATCAGACTTTGAGCACTACATCATCATCATCCTCACCATCACCACCATCATCACCGCCAACGCAAACTGGAGGTGGCACTCGAAGGACTTTGGGTTGTTTAAAAAAAAAATCTCTCTCATCATCTCATGAATCTGCTGTACTATAAAAACAACAGCTTTTAAAAGTATGTATATAAAACCCATTTCTTGTTCGTTTTATTTTCTCGATGGGTTCCCCCTCCCTCTTTTTAAGCCTCTCCAACCCCCCCATCTTTTCGTAGCCTTTCTGACATAGTCTCGTAGCCACGTAGTCAGAATTCTTTGTGTATGTAGCGAGAGCCTAACCATAGTGGAACTGTTATATTAAGGGGTTTCTTTTGCTTTTCTTTCCCACCTCCCCTCCTCCTCCTCCTCCTCCCCCTCCCTTCTGTTTTACGTAGTTGTTGTTGCTTAAAGGATGCTGAGATGGTGACAGGAGCCCCGGGGGGCTGGCAGGGCACGGGGAGGGGGGAGCAGCAGGTTCTCTGGCCCTTCTTTTCCTTTGTGGAGCCTTGGTTACTCTAATTCTCTCTCTATTTTCGGCAATAAGGCGAGGGCGACAAACTTCTTGCGCGTCCTTTTTCTATATAAGTGCTTTTTTTTTGTTGTTGTCGTTGAAAGAGGTGATATAAGGTTTTTTGAAATCGTGAAATTCTGAAAAAAAAAAAAGAAAAAAATAATAAAATGCTGTAAATACAATTCCATTAACTACATAGAAACTATTAAGAAAGAGAAATACAAAACCTATTTTTGTGATGGAGTCAGCCTAAGGCAGTTTCTCTATGGAAATGGATGAGAAAAGACAAGGAAGTTGGAGTTGTAGCCTTTGGGAGCGGCTGCCGGCGCTGGCCGGGGGGGTTGTGGTGCTCTGGGGCCCTCCCAGTTCACCCAGTTCACACCAGCAGCTTCTCTCACACGTGCTCAGCTTACAAAGGAACAGTCTAGTGGTATTTTTATTTTAATTTAAAAACCTGCTTTTCCCAAAACTGATCAAGAAGCTACGATTTTTTCCTACTTAACGCATTTACGGTTCAAAGCACACCTTTAGTTTGGATTTTTTTTTTTTTGTTTTTTTTTTTTTTTTATTATTCATTGTTTTAAACTAGATCAACTTGCTGTCCAGTCATTTCAGCTGCTCTGGGCACCTCGTGGGGGCAGAGCAGCGTCCAGCTTGCATGGTTTCCTTTATTATCCATCACTTTCTGTATTATCAAATTAGAAAGCAACTTTGGTTGGTTTTGATTTTTTTTTTTTTTTTTTTTTTGGGAATACCTCAGTGCTACAAGTTTCACCCTAGAAGCAACGGAAGATTTTAATTTATTGTAGTTGTAAACAGAATTTAAAAGAAATAAAGTATAAAACATCATTGCACTGTGACTGGTAGAGGAAAAACTGACAGTTTCCTATTTGCACATGTTTAATATTTGGCTGTTATATATATGGTCCTCTGTTGGGGGAGGAAACTTATGAAGGATATTTTTTAATTTAATTTTTTTTAATATTGGTAAATAGGCCTGCAACAGCAAACTAGAAGTACAACATGGTAGGTGGCATTAAGAACATACTGTAGTGTGGATATATTTCTTCTTTTTTTAACGTAATATTGACAAGTTTTATTAATATTTTTTTAAATTGTTACGTTTATAAATTTGGTACTTTAGGTACAGCCAGTATAAGACACTGAATGCGACATTTGTTAAAAAGAGCTGCTGCACTCCTATTTTTGTAAATTTTACTAACAAGTAGACTAATGTAGACATTCAATAGACAAGGTAGAGCAAGGCATCTTTAACAAAACAAGACACCATACTGCTAACCGAAAGGAGAAACCTTGTTTTTCTTGTTTTTTAAAAAAAAATCATGCTTTTTATGTAATATTTTAGGTTTTTTTCTTATTTCAGAACAACCAGGTTTAAGCAAAATGCTGGACGCTTTTTAAATATTGAGACTTGATCAAGTAATAAAAAGAAATAAAACCGAGTTCTTTAAAAAATAAAAAGGTTAAAAAAAAATAAAAAAAATACTACGAACCAAATTCCCTGCGATTCAGTGCGCCGTCAGGGAATTTTTTATTGCTATTTTGTCAATGTTGATGATGTACTGTACTACCAGTTGGTTTTCCTCTCCATTCCCTGTCACCTCATAGAATATTCTTTGTTGATCATTGTTGTATGTTAATAGTGTATAAAATGGCTTATCTTGTAAGAGTGCTGTCCTGATGGTAGTGTAGTGAATTTTTCCCCCCCCTCTTTCTCTCTTCCTCCTCTAGTACATATTGGTAGGTGTATCGTAATTAAGGTTAAAAATTTAGATGTAGTTATTCAGATTTAGGACCAGTAAGGATAGAACTTTCTCTTATTTAAGAAAAAAAAAATGCTAATAATTTCGGGAAGGTTTTCCGTTTTTGTTTTTTTCTTCTCTTTTTTCTTTCTGTGCTTTTTTTTTCTCTTGTTTATTACTTTTCTTTTGTTGATCTGATGCGGTTTCAACTAACCAAAGGTCTCACAATGTTAAAAATGCTGGCAAACTCTTAAGGCATTTGTAGATCCCCATCCTTGACTTTGGGGGGATGTGCCATACTACCTTAAATGCTAATGCTAGATATGCAAAACTGGATTTTTTTAATTTATTTTTTAAAAGAGGGAGGCACGGTATATTAAAACGATTTTACTAAGAGAAAAAAAAAAAACATATTTTTTTAAGAATGCTCAGAAGAAATTGCTAATCTGTGTGAATATGTTTTAGATGTTTATATACCTTTTGAGAAGTCCCAGTGGCCCATAGCACAAATGTCGTGGAATCCAAGATGTTTTGATGTGGCTACCTAGACTAAGGTTCACGTTAGTCCCCCACTCATCTAGAAATCAATTTTGAAGGAATTTTTTTTTTCTTCTTCTTCGTTTGTTTGGGGGTTTTTTGTAAATTTTTCAGCACAAAGGTTCAGCTCCACCTTTGTCTTACTCAAGCCCAGGGAGCGAAGGGGTGCTGGGCTGGTTTGGGGTGGAAGGGACCCAAAAGCCCCTCCAGGGCCACCTCCCCGGGGTGCAGCCTGGCCTTGGGCCCTGCCAGGGGCAGAGTGCCCCTTGCCTGGGCACCCCAGTGCCCCAAACTCCAGGGACATTCCCCAGGAGCCACAAGTGCTTGGGACCCTCCCCTCCAGCCCGAGCCCTTCGTGATCGGCTTGATTGAAGCGAAGCCTGATCTGTCCTTTGGGGTTTTTATTTTTTCTTACACTTCATAAATGTTCATTTTGAGTTCAATTTGTAGCTTGGACTTTAAGGTAGCATGGCTCTCTTTGCTGTAAGTTGATTTATTTTTTTTTCCATTGTACAGCAGCGTCTGCTGGTGAATGTCACACATCTTGCTAGGCTTAGTTAAACCATTGGGTAAATGTGGGTGTAACGACCTGAAAGGTGTTGGGATTTCTTTTCTTCCCTGCTTTCATCTGTAGTGTGAATGAGGGCTAGCGACTCCAGCCACACGTCCCTTCCTGTTTCGTTTCTGCCATTCACTCAATGCAACATAATCAATAATAAAGCAATATAGTTTACTACATTTTTACTGAAGGCCAGCCATGGTTCTGTATGATATTGCATATGAAACTGTTTACAAAAACAAAAAAAAAGATAAAAAAAAAAAAAAGAAAAAAAAACCAACACTAACTCATAGCTGTCTTTTATGCTATGGCGATGTCTCTTGGGTGGAATCTTCTGAATTCTTTTTTTTAGTGGTTTGGTTTGTTTTTTTAAAAGTGGCACAGCTGAGAGAGAGGGAGTGGTGAGGTTTTAGGGTGAAGAGACAGGATGCATGGAAGACACACGGGCAGACCCTGGTCTGCACACAGACACTGTAGAGTTTCCTACGTACAGAATCCAGGCCACCCCTACCAACACTCCGTGAGGAGAT
>JANRGV010000053.1:1089982-1106602 GCA_024734035.1 Alethe castanea
TATTTATATTTATATTTATATTTATATTTATATTTATATTTATATTTATACCTGGAGTATTGCAAAATCATACTTGAAACCCAGATTCCAACTCCATTTCCCAACCACTCGTAGAAAATTTTCATTACAGATTGCTGCCCTGCAGTGGAACCAGGGGGCAACTTTATTAGAGGCTGCCTGGCAGCAGAATGATCCAGTCAACAGTTCCAGACATTCCTCTGCAAGACATGGCAGAGTGCTGGAAATGGAACAGATTATATATATTAAAAAAAGTAATTCAGAGCAATTTCTGGTGAAGAGTCAAAGAACCATATAATTCAACATTTATATAGACAAGGCTTCAAGGGAACTTTTCAACAACAAAAAAAAAAAAAAGAAAAAAAAAGAGAGGATGAGGCAACGGTAAAAATCTGGTTTGATTATTCCTCTTTTTTAAATTTCTTTTTTAACCTGCCCTGTTGGTTTGTGCCACCCTTGGCTCCTGCAGGGACAATTCCAGCCCCCAGGGCCTGGTTGCTGCTGCCTGCCCTGCTCTTGCTCGCCCTGACCCAAGGACAGCTCCTGATTTTCCCAACAAAGCTGCCAGCTAAGCACAGCTCAGTGTAAGGGACGGGGGATGATCTTCCCCAAATGTGCCCACTTGCAATTTCCCTCTTCCTCCTCTTCCCTGCCTCACTTGTGGTGCTATAAAAAGAGCGGAGGAGAAGACAATGCTCTTTCTATCCTTTTTCTCTGTGATTAATTAGTGGGCCCGAGGTACCTGCAGCATTTCCAGGGTGCTGCAGCTGCAGCCAGCCCCGTGACTTTCCCCTGCTGTCGTTTGTCATCTCCTGACACTGATAAAGAGCTCCTCCAGCGCCCTGCCTTTGGAGGGAACATCTCCATATCAAAGCTGCTTGGATCATCCTTTTGCAAAAACTATCTGCTGCATTTTCTGGCCCAGTTTCCCTCCTGATCTCCAGCTCCTGTTCCTTCCCTCCGTGAGCCCCTGCAGCAGCACCTGAGGCTGAAGGCTCTTGGGGAAAAAGGAGTTACTCTGCTTTTCCATCAGCCTGGGATCCCTGCAAAGCCAGACTGCCCTGGTGCATCAGCCAAAAACTCTTCTGCGGCCAAGGATGCCCGTGATGGGATGAAAATGTGAGAAGTCTCACTCTCAGGCAGCACCTGACACGGGAGAGAACTCCTGGGATGCAGGATGGAGGTGCTGCAAGGCTGTATTGGAGCTACAGCTGCCTGGGGGAGGTGAAAACAGCTCCTAATTCTCAATATCGCCTCAGGTCACACTGTGAGCAGCAGAAGAGCACTCACCTCCCCCGGGGGGCATCACAGCCACAGGAGCAACTTCGTGCAGCCAGAGCAATGTACTCAGAGCCACTGGGAAAAACATCCCCTGGCTTTCCAAGGAGCAAATCCCGCCTGGAACGCCTGGGACATGGACAAGGAATTGCTGCAGCTTGTGTTTAATCCAGAGCTGTTTTTCTGTCTATGATGGCACCTCAAGAAGAGCCCAGTGATCAGCATTTCCTCGGTTCTGAGAGGCACAGACAGGCCAGACAGCACCACTGACTCATCAGCATCCCATATGGGCAGCAGGACCTGCTTCCAAAAACCAGGACACCCAGCACGGCTTTGTCAGCAGCAGCACCACGCTGTGGTTACCTGCAGATGGGGAACATCTTATCCCAGATCTCCTGGGGGTGGGGAGCACGGGGACACAGGGTGGCTTTGTGGGGTGTGACCAGCCCCACTGCTGCAGGCAGGATTTGAGCCAGGATCACTCCCTCCTGAGCAAAACATCTCCAGAGAGGATCCACATCTCCTGCTGCCTGCCCAGGTGGGAGACACAGCATCTCATCTGCTGGTTTTTGTTGTTTATTTTTTTATTTCAGATAAATTCCCCACGTGGCTGATGAGAGCTCCTGGGTGTCCAGCACTGAGCTGGGACCTCAGCCAGCCGTGGAAAAACGAGTGCTGCTCCCCAGCCCCACCAGCAGCATCTGGGCATGCCATTAGGAGGACACAAACAGATGTTAAGTGACCAGAAATAGACACTAAGGGGCATCTGCAGCCTCTGAGAGCAGCGATCTGTGCAGGAGGCACGGGGGGAAGGAGCCCCCAAAAATAAATGGAGAGAACAGCAGCACCCCGAGGTGCCAGCAGCCCGCGGGGGATTTGATGGTGCAGGAGAAGGGAATTTGCCCGAAGAGCTGCTGGCCCAGGGATGTGTCCCAGCTGGCATCTCTTCCTCTCCCAGCACCTCACCTGTGATTTTTAACAAGCCAATAACTCCTTCCTGGCTCCAGGCTCTGTCTGCAATTCCGTGGGACCCAGCAGGAGGATCTGTGCCCCCTCTGCATCCTCCAACATGTGTCAGCAGTTTGTTATGCAGCCCTGTGGGTTCTTTAGCCTAAAAAAAAGGCATTTAAAAAAGGCGTTTTCAAAGCTTTAATGGCTTTGAAAACAACACGGAGAGTTCTCTTTACTGCAGGAGAGGTTAATGATCTCCCTCTGCTACAGAACCGAACTGGACATCATAATAAATAACCATAATAAGATATAAAGTATCACCCAGAGCTGTTCAATGCAGAGAGCGGGCAGGAGTTGGGATGCATTTCCATTATTCAGAGTAACTGCCAGGTGGGAAATGTTCAAAGTGAAGGCAGTCAATTAAAAAATAAAGAGCATCACTTCAACAGAGAGGGGCTGTGTCTCATCCTGCCTGCTCTGGCTCCTGGTGGGACTGCAGGTTACAAAACCCAGCACACCCTGCCCCATCCCTGTTTGGGGTCACAAATCCAGCACACCCTGCTCCCACCCCTGTTTGGGGTCACAAACCCAGCACACCCTGCTCAGCCCCATCCCTGGCAGAGATGCAAACCTGCTCTGCTCTCCACAGAGCCTGGTGTGACACCACAAGTCCTGCACAGCCAGGACAGCAAAAACTCCACCACAAACACCAGCAGGGGAGTGGCACAGCCCCACAAAGCTCAGCCCCACAAAGCCCAGCCCCACAAATCCCAGCCCCACAAACTCCAGCCCCACAAAGCCCAGCCCCACAAATCCCAGCCCCACAAAGCCCAGCCCCACAAATCCCAGCCCCACAAAGTCCAGCCCCACAAAGCCCAGCCCAGTCGGTGCCAGCCCTGCTGCCCCGTGCCCTGCAGGAGCAGGAGCAGGAGCTGATCCATCACCAGCTCAGGAGGTGCCCTGGGAGGGGAGGGGGTCAGAGTTCCTCTCACAGGGCATTAATCACCTTTCCTGAGGCTCTGCACGCCTGGACAGACCTATTAATCAGCAGCATATCAGCCCTCCAGCCCAGCCAGGCCCCTTTGTGTGGGTCCCTTCCCATCACAGCCAGATAAGATTATCAGTGACGAGCAAGACACCCATTGAGCAACACCTGACTGGAAGAATGGGATTTTATTTTATTTTTTTTATTTATCCCCCTGTCTCAAAGATGAGCTGTTTCTTGTCTTGTCAAACCACATCCTTTTCTTGAAAGAACCAGCTCTAAGAATCCAATTTGTCAAGCTGGACAATCATTTGAGAATCCATAAAAAGCCTCGGTGACTTTATCAAAAAAAATAAATCAGAAGGTTTTGAATGGTAACTGAAAGGGATTTGAAAATGGGTTGAGTGGCCTACATCAATTAATCTTCAGAGAGCTGGGGCTTTGTGAAGCTGGAGTGGCAGAGAAGTGTCAAAAACTAGTTAGTGGGCTTGAGGAGATGGAAGTTATCGATATTTCTCCTCTCCTTTTTCTCTTTTTCTCTGACTCTTCGGAACACAGGGAGGGAGCATCCCCCTGCCACAGGGCACTGCAGAGCTGCAGGGCTGGGGGGTCGAGCCAGGAAGGGCCAGGTGCTCAGGGCCACTCCTTCCTGGTGATATTTTTCCACCAGTTACTCCCAAAATCAGCCAACAAGGGCCAGAGCTGCCCTGCCACAGTGGCTTTGAGTTTGCCACTGCCACTGCTGGAGCTCATCCCCAGCCCAGGGACAGGGACAGAGCCACCAGACACTGCTGGCACTTGGAGGTGACTCAGGAGCCCCCAGGCACTGAGGATCCCCAGCTGGACTGGGCAGGGAGGAGAGAAATGGAGCAGCAGGAAAATGAGGGATTTGGCCAAGGAGAGCCAGTCCCTGGAACTGCCCCCTGCCTAACCAGGGGTGTGACAAAACAGAGCCTAAGGAATCACCCCAAGGGGACACTTGCGTGGAAACAGGGGGCTGGAGACGATTTACCACAAAAATGAAGAGCTGGGAGGAATCAGAACTGAAAGGGAAGGGCCAGGCTGCCACGCTCCGGGATGTGAGGGGCTCCAGATGGCTCTGCGGTTTAGTGCAATAAAAAATGTAATCTGACAGGCAAGTGTGGGGCTGGAGAATAATAATAAGACAAATAATTTCCTTAAAAAAACCCGAAAGGAATCTAACAGCTCAAAGATATCTCCATTTGCTGCAGAGAGCAGAGACCATCAGTTATTTACTGCAGTTGGGAGCACATTCACGAGCTCTCAAGTGGTATTTTGTTGCAGAAGCACAATATAAGGACACTTTCCTCGCTTCCCAGCCAGGGGAAATAGATCTGACTTGGAACTGGGCCAGAAGGGCTGCGAGTTCAGGCTCTGAAGCGAAGGTGATAACTTTACCAATTAAATATGGATGTGATTTTCCCCCCTCTCTCGTTCCCTGGAATACTTCTGCACTGCCATTAGGTGATGATATAAAGACACAGGCCTCCTGGTGCAGCTTAATTGCTCCTCTATAGAAAAATGATGAGCTCGATTGCGCTGCACAAGGGCTGCTGTGGCTACTTGCTGCCTTATTAATAGGAAATAGAGACATGGGTTTAATTCTTCTGCCCGAGGAAAAACAGGGAGACAGCAAAGCCCTGCTCAGCAAACACCTCAGCACTCACTAAACTGCTCCACTGAACAGCGAGGGGCTGAGCAGAGAGTTTATATTTAATCACACACTTAAAGCGTTTTGCTGAGTTGTTGCTCAGTGCAGGGCAGACAGGATGCACTCCAATTAAGTGATCTTTTATTCCCATATCCTTGTATTTTTCTTTTTTATTGATACACAGCGCAGACAATCCTGTGCTTTGCAATCTGCTGCTCGATGATTTCTAGTCCAGGGTGAAGCCTGGGCAAGCTGAGGGCCAAAAAAAAAGCTGTTGTTTCAATGAGAATGGGCTGGGAGCAGAAGGGGCTCTGGGGTATCTTCCCCTGGGATGGGCAGGGGGCAGAAATCACCTTCAGCACACAGGGATGAGCAGGGACACCTTGCTTGAGGGGAGCAGGAGGGAGTTTGCAGGGCAGAGGAGTTGGAGAGGTGGCCAAGGGATGCTGCCTGATATTTAATATATCATTATTGTTATCACAGGATCGTGGAATGGTTTGGGTCAAAAGGGACCTTAAAGCCCATCCAGTGCCAGCCCTGCCATGGCAGGGACAGCTTCCACTATCCCAGGGTGCTTCAAGCTCCATCCAGCGTGGCCCTGGACATTTCCAGGGATCCAGGGACAGCCTCAGCTTCCCTGGGCACCCTGTGCCAGGGCTGGCCCACCCTCACAGGGAGAATCCCTCCCTAATATCCATTTATTACCATTATTATTATTCAGCCTTTGGGAAAGCAGTACCTCTGCAGGTTTTCAGTCTTTACCTCCTCAGCATCCACCAAGTCCCTCCTAAAAATCCACATTTGCCTCTGCTTTCTAACAGTCTCTCTAGGAAGCTTTTTTTAAAGGGCTCTGAAAAGAAATTGGGGAGCCACCCTCCTGTCTGCAGGTGGGCAGGGGCTGCAGGGATTTGCATTTTGCTCCTGCTGAGGCTCTGAAGGTTGAGTTTCATCCCCCAGGAGCCACGGGGGGAGCAGAGCAGGGGGGAGAGGCTGCCACCAAATTGATGGCAACAGAAAAAGCCGGAGGTACAAATGGCTTGAGAAAAGGCGTGATGAGATGTGACTGCCCTGGGTGCTGGGACCGGAGAGAGCGAAATGGGAAGAGACCACCTGGACGAAGAGAAAATGCTTCTGATTGCTCGGGGAAAAGCGGAGTTAAAGATCATTGGAACGGACAAGGCAATCTGGCGGCGCTGGGATTGATTCCAGGGCTGCACCCCCGGGGCTCGGGCTGGGCAATCCCAGCCCTGCCCTCCCCAAAAACCTCATCACCAGTTCAGCACTGAGGAAACGGGGGTGTTCCTGCCCTCCCCAAAAACCTCAGCCCCAGTTCAGCACTGGGGGAATGGGGGTGTCCCTGCCCAGCCCCAGCCCTGCCCTCCCCAAAAACCTCATCACCAGCTCAGCACTGGGGAAATAGGGGTGTCCCTGCCCTCCCCAAAAACCTCAGCCCCAGTTCAGCACTGGGGAAACGGGGGTGTCCCTGCCCAGCCCCAGGACCGAACCAGACCCCAATTTGGGGAAGTACAATTTAGTTTTCACACAAGTTTTTGGGTGGGATGCCCCTGCATCTCCCCCAGTCCAAGCTCCTCGACCCCAAGGGATGCTCTGTGCATCCCGCCCCGGGCTGTGCCTTCACACAGATTTAGGAGATTTTCTAAAGGTGATGCAAAGGTTAGCACCCAATTAACCAATTAGCTGCCGGAGCAGCCCCAGCTCTGCCTCATTTCCCAACCTGGTGGCACCGTGAGCTCCCCACACATCTGTGCTGATCCCTCACTGCACTGCAGCGCTGGGGCGATGGCAGAGATGAAGATAACAATAATAATAGATCCATTTCCTCCACCCTGGGCATTTTTAAGTCATCTCATCTCAGCAATGAGCCAATTCCAGCGTTTTGCACGAGAACCTGTTGAGCCCTCTCAGCCCAGCAGATGGTGAGGCTGTGATCACCTGGTGGAGCACCAGACAGGCTGGGACCCCGGCACTGCTCTGCTTCAAGGTCACAGAACCACAGAACGGTTTGGGTTGAAAGGGACATTAAAGATCACCTGGCTCCAGCCCTCTGGAGCTGCCTGGATTCCTCCCTGGAAGGGAGGAACGAAGGTCACAGGCTGAGCCAGCTTTCTCTCACTGGCACCCTCTGAACTCCCGTGACCCCAGAGGGGAGGCAGGGCCCCGGGAAGATGCAGATTCCGTTTGCTTTGGGTGCTGACCAAACCTGCAGCAGGTTCTGGAGCCCAGGCTCCAGCTGTAGGATGTGCAGCAGACGCAGAGATGGACCCTGCAAAACACCGCAAGCCACGTTTCTTCCCATGCCCCTTCTCATGTCATTAATTATGTCTCGGGTTACTAAACACAAGCAAATTAGGATGATTTCCTTCCCAGCATCACGAGCCTGAGGTTTGCTATTCCCTCTCCCTCCCTTGCATCAGCCTTTATAGATTATTTCCCTGCCAGGCTTCCCATTCCTGCTCGCAGCTCCCCAGCCTTCCAATCCACCCCATCCACGCTTATTGCAACTCCAAGTGCTCCACTAATTCCTCTCCTCGTGTTGCAATTTCACATTCCTAAATATTGGGTGTAATGGCAGCAGCGCTCCTGCCGCTGCTTCCAAATTAAATGAGCCAGGAGGAAAAACATTGGGAAACGTTTGCAGCCGAGTGTTTCTGCTTTGAAGGACATTTTAAAGACAGGGAACATAACCTGGCTCCTGCGGATGTTCATGAGGATTTAATCACGAGAAATTGCACACGGGGGTTGGAGCAGAGCAAAGAAAGGGGTTAAGGAGGTGTGACTTACTTTTCCAACCCTCCCAGCGTCCCACAGAGCAGGGTTGGTCATCCTGGTGTATTTTTGGGGTCTGGAGAAAATAAAAAGCCCTCAGCAGCAAAAGGTGGAGCTCAAGTAACCTTTTCAACCCAAGGAATTGCAAAATCAAGCACATTTTTTAAAAAGCTGCTGTTTTGGAGAGCCCCGCAATAAAGGCACACGGAAAATACCTGGAGAAGGGGCTGTGGCACTACAGAAATTCCCCCCAGGGCTCCCCATGTGCCCACCCTGCCCCACACAGTGCCGGCAAGGAAAACAAACAGCAGCAGAAAGCAGAAAACTTTCAGTCTCTCTGCCGTTAATTATGATCTTACTTTGCACAGAGAAGCTGTCATTCAGGCGCCGGTAATGGATAGTTTCTATTTCAATTCTCCCTCCGCCCTATTATCTTTTATAAAATTCGCCGGGCCGGTGATGGATTGATAAGGGCCGGTCCCGGCGGGAGCCGGCTCGCTCGGAATGGCTCACAACTTCTGTATCTTTTTAAATATTTCAGTTGTTTGAGATCTTTATTTCACATTTCGATTTCCTGTAGTACAGTAAATTTATCTTAGTCAGCCAGTCAAGTTCTCTGCACGTCTCTTATCTGCTCCTCTCCGTACAGCCCCTACACTATCAGCGCTGCCGATAAAGCCGGACCTGGCAACCCAGGGGTCGCTCCGGCCCAAAGGAGACCTTGGAAGCCCCACGGTGGCCACCAGCTGCAAGTTCAGTGGCCAAACCCCTGCCCGGGCATCTCCAGCTGGGCTGGGACAGACCCCAGGGACAGCGGGGCCGAGGGCAGCAGCTCCCGGCGAGGAAAACCCAGCGGGTTTTGGGGAGACGGCCCCAGGGGAGGGGTCTGTGCCACCCACAAACCCACGGCCATCCACACTGGGATGTGTTTCCCCCCGCTAAAGCACAGATTTTTAAAATATCTCAACAGCAAGGAGCAGGGAGATGCTGCCGAGGGAAACCCACCCCAAAAAACCCGAGGGATGAGATGGGAGCAATCAAACTGAGATAATAATGAAAATATCAGTCAACAGGTAAAGCAGAGTCTCAGGTAAAGCAGAGTCTGAGGTAAAACAGAGTCACCTTCTCGCTGCTCTGCCGGTGGCAGCGCCGAGCGCGATCAGGCAGCACCCCCTGGTGCCACCGCTGGCACCGGGATGGAGAACGGGGAAAACTCTGCTCGAGATTTTGGAGAGCCAGAAAAGCTCTGCTGGGGAACCTGGAGAGCCAACAAAGCTCTGCTCAGAAATCTGGAGAGCAGGGAAAGCTCTGTTGGGGAATCTGGAGAGCCAGGAAAGCTCTGCTTAGAAATCTGGAGAGCCAGGAAAGCTCTGCTGGGGAATTTGGAGAGCCAGGAAAGCTCTGCTTAGAAATCTGGAGAGCAGGGAAAGCTCTGCTGGGGAACCTGGAGAGCAGGGAAAGCTCTGCTGGAGAATCTGGAGAGCCAGGAAAGCTCTGCTGGGGAATTTGGAGAGCAGGGAAAGCTCTGCTCAGAAATCTGGAGAGCCAGGAAAGCTGCACGCAGGAGCTCCAGGATCAAGGGAATCCAAGGGATTTCCCTCCTGGGTAGCAGCTCTCGGTCATGGAGCTCAGGTTCACTCCTGTCCCCAGCTCTTGGGGTGATTTTCTCCCCCAGGATCAAACTCAGCAGCAGGGCACCCCATAAATGCACTGCAGAAAGGTGATTTATCTCTAGGGGAAGCCATGGAAATTCCCAAACCCTCTCAAATATCAGTTTCCTGGCTCTAAACCATCAGTAAGTTGCCAGCTGGGGAATGCATTTGTCTGCTCCCCTCTGTGTATTTTCTGCTTTTCATTATAATTTGCTAAATAATACATTACAATGAGTTATTTATCACACTCAGCCGTTTCACGATGCCTCCTCCATCCCGGGGAATTTCACCCATAAATCAGGCACACAAATATCTGCTGGCATGGCTGCAGGTTCCAGCAGCTTCCAGGGGATGAAATGAGGGAAAAGGGGCAAGAGAGGCACAGCAGGGCCACCTGCACACCCCCAGAGCTTCTCCTGGTGCCTGTGAGCAAGGAGCTTGGCCAGCACCAGGTTGTCACTGCTGGGAAATGAGGACAGTGCTCATCTTCAGTCCCAGCAGGAACACCGAGAGGGAAAATTTATGATTCCTCCTTTCCAAGCCACTGTACCCCTCCCTTCGAAACAAATTGGTTTGCAAATATGGATTAATTTAACTTCACACCATCCGTCTTAAATCAACAGTATCTGGGCCCACAGATTAGGAAATCAAGGCACGGAAGGCAAATTTTGAAAAAAAAATAAAGCAGAACTGGGAACAAAACCCTCTCTCTGTGCTTTAACTACAAAATCATCTTTCCTCATTAGCAGCTAATCAGAACTACCAGAGGGGAAGAGATTACAGACAGGGCGGAGAGGGGAGTAACTCACAGAAATACAGACATCAGACCAGATTTTCATTTATTTACTCATTTATCACAGTGAGTCACAGCCTTTGAGTTCATGAGTCCGCATTAGCCTTGCAGGATTTTGGGACGCAATCTCCAAAAATCTCAAAAGCGAACAGGTCACAGCCACGTGCCACCTCAGGAAGGAGAAAATCAGCAGTTTGGGGCTGGGCTGGGGAAGGCTGATACTGCTTTGCCTGTTGGACTGTAAGAGAGCACTAATCTCCCCTCGGCAGCCTCCTAATCTCCCCGGGAGCCCAGATGCTTTATCTGGAACTTGCTCGGTGGAGAGCAGCCCAGGTGGATTCCAGCAGCTCTGGGAGCCGGGGAAAGGCAGCCAGGGGAGCTGAGGTGCCCCAGGGTGCCCTGAGCTGTCCCTGCCCTCCGGAGCCAGCGTGGGGATGGACAGGACAGCACCAATGCCAAACTTCAATGTCAAATTTCGAGTGTTTGCTCCTTAACTGGGCAGCTCCAGAACCAGCCAGGCTCTGAGTGCCAGAGCTGAGGCCCTGCAGCCCTTCTGCTCCTCCAAACACCTCTGGGCACACTCAGCCCACCTCTGTGTGTTCAGACGCCAAAATAAACCACCAGCAGTTCAGGGGTTTCCTTCCCTTCCCATTCCCCCTCAAAATTATTTGCAAGAAGCCCAGAGCGTTATTTCCTCCAGGCAGGGAATGTTTCATTTCAAGCTTTCCGTTCTCTCCTTGGCTCATCCCAGCTCTCCAGAAGTGAGGAGAGGCTCCCACACCTGAACCCACCCCGGACACTGCCCTGGGCTGGCCACAAGGTCTCCAGAGGGGTCACAGCAGCCCCGGGGTGTCCCAGCAGGGCTCTACCTGCACTCAGCATTTCCTCCGGCGTCCCCAGCCCACGCTGCCAAGCCAGGAACATATTTCTAAATAAGAGGAGGAAATGGTGTCTTTGTGTCAGGCAAGTGGAAGAAATCCAGGACCAAGAGACTGCAGAGCCTTTCCACTTCAGACAGCAGGTGCTCTCCAAGATGTGGTTATGGCAACAAAATAAATGATGGATAATTGCTTTTGTGACAACTTGCCAATTAAATTAGACTCAGCAGAATAACATAATGACAATTTGTTATGCTCTGGTGGGCACTAACACACCAATCATAATTAAATGCTATGACTGAAATAGAATGCTGCTGTACACAGGAATATATAACCCCAATTCCCTCCCAGTGAAACATTATAGGTTCAGACTTGATTTCAATTTCTGCAGGATAATAGCATTAGCGCACATCAGAATGAGCTCGCAATATGCAGGGAGGCAGCAGCAGCAGCACAGGGACAGACAGAGCCAAGGGCACCGAGCACGGGGCTGCTGCAGGGACAGGCATCCCAAATCACTGCTGAGCCCCGGGCAGAGTCCAAATCCCTGCCTCGGGGGAGTGACCAGCTCCGAGGGAGTGGCACTGGCCCGGGGAACAGCCCTGCTGCAAACCCCGGGGCCAGAGCTCCTTGGGATGGGGCCACGGGGGGTTCTTGGGGCAGCACTCTCCTTTCTGCCAGGCTGAGCTGTGGGACACGACACAGCCTGGCCTTGCTGCAAGAATTATCAAAATGTTTATTAAACACACTGCTGTGCCCAGGAGTGAGCTCACCCCACAGCTGGGATCCCTCAGGGGCTCAGCCCCACCAGCTGAGCTGGCCAAACCGGCCGTGGCTGCCATCACTGGGTCAGAACTGACCAACAAGGGGTCAGGTCCTGCCAGGACTGAACATTTACTGGTGAAACAGCAGCAGCTTCTGCAGCCACTGCCGAGCTCAGCCTGCTGCTCTCCCTGGTTTGCTCTGACCCTCCTTCTGTGCACCTGCACGTCCCAGAGCTCTCAGGAGCTGCTGTGCCATGGACATTGCTGGTGCTGCAGAAACAGAACACTGCAAAAAGCCCCAATTAAAACCAGAACCAGGCAGGTGGCAGAACCGACACTGCCCAGGTCTTGCAGAGCAGGAGTCACCTCTGTGCCATCCCCTCTCCAGTGGGGAAACACAGCACATCAGAACCAGCACCCTGCTCTGATTCCACATCCATTTTCCTAACAGATACAGATTTCTGCAATATTCCAAAGCTCAAAACAGGGCAGGTTTGAAGACCAAATGTGTGTGTGCAGGCAGGGCTGGGCAGAGGCAAATCCCAGAGGATTCCACAGAGTGGCAACAATTTTATATCTTATTTGGAGCCATGTTCTTTAAACATTAAACCCTTTATTTTCTGCCTCGGTGAAGCTTGGCATTGGCAAGGTCAGATCACCTGTTTTTCCAGCAAAGCTGATGAATTATTTTGGCTGCTCCAGACATTAGACCTGATCCTATTAAATCCTTAGTTCCCGTGCCCTCAACACATACCAGTGGATAATCCACGGCCCAGGAACACGTGAAGGGGCCGAGCAGGGCTCTGGGAGCAGCTGCCTGTGGGTTAAACCAGCGCCTGAGCTCAGAGCCCGGCCCTGCAGCCCTGGGCTGTGGGACTGGAGGTGTTTGTTCCTGCAGGACACTTTGGGAAAACATCGGTCAGAGCAATGCTGCAGCATCCCTAGAGACTGCTCCAGTCTCTACTGCACCTGCGTTCTGCCACAGGGCAGGCAGCTCTGCACCCCGAGACGCTCAGGTGAACCCGCATTTTCAGGAACTGGCCTTGGAAAACCTTGGGAAGCCTTGGGAAACCTTGGGAAGCCTTCAGCCCGGCAGGCAGAGCTGGGGAAGGCGTCGCTGCCCGCGCCTGTCTCGCCTCTGAAGCCGCAGGAATTCCGGCTCCGCGTACCCGGCACTTTGCTGTCATTTGGGGCATTTGCTGTCACTCGGAATGGGCTGGCAGCGAGCGACAGGAGCTCGCCCCGCGGGAGGAAGGGCAGGGATTTATCCCAGGAGAGGTCACACGGCTGCTCCGGGATGGCAAGGCTGCAGGGACAGCACCGGACCGGTCCTTGGGACTGGGTCAGAGCCCTGGAAATCCCGGGAGCAGCTTTTTTCCCGGCAGGAATCCCCGCAGCCCGGGGCTCTCCGCTCTCTCCCCGCAATCCCACCCCGGGGAGCCGCGATGCTTTTCGGGCATTTTCCGGGGGAGCTCGGAGCCAGAGCCCGGGCAGGGCTCGGTACCGAGCGCGGAGCGCGGAGCGCGGCTCCCACCTAGCGGGGAGCGCCGGTCCCGGGCCCCGTCCTGCTGCCGGGAACGGCCCGCAGAGCAAACAAACAAACGAACAAACAAACAAACAAACAAACGAACCCCCCTGGCTGCCGCACAGAGCTGCTGCATTAAATTCCTTCACCTACAGCACGTCCCGAGCGCCAGCATCGCCTTCCCAGCCCAGCAAGCGCTGCTCAAACTCACTGGTTGAACTGGTTTTATCTGAGCTGCACCAAACGCTGCGGCTCGCATGCCTTACCCCACTCACCTTACTCACCAGACACGACAAATCCACGTTCCAAAGAACGCTCCAGCCATTTCTGCTTCACCCACAGCCTGCCCCTGCCCAGCAGGGAATTCCTACATTTACACCACGGCCAGACTCCCTCTCTCCCCATCACTGAAAAAGAGGGTCCCGCACAGATTTCCACGGTGTGCCCACTGATAATTAATGACTGCAGCTGATAATTACCCACTGATAATTAATGACCTGCAGCTGACCACCATCAACTGCCCAGGTGTTCCAGGCAGGAAAAGCCCCTGAGGGGTCTCTCAGTGCTGCCCCTCAAAGTGTGCCCAGGGCAAACCCAAGGTGAGCCCACTTAGGAAGGTTGGTCCAGCTGGGAGGGATCTGCCCCCAGAGCCACTCTATGTGACTTTTTTAGACACAAAATAAAATCAATTCCAGATTTCTGCTCACCTGCTCCGCACAGCAACTCGTTCAGGGCACACCCCAAGGCTCTGGGAGGGCTCTAAATTCGATGTTTATTGCTCAATCTGGACATGGAGCAGTGCTAAAACTGAAGGATTTTTGCTCTTTGTAACAAAACCCTGCACTCCTCTGGAGCTACAAGAGGAGAACTGGGAATAAAGTTTGACCTTGCCAAGGATAACTGAGTAATTCTGCTGCAATCACATCACTACCAGGAGTGATCCAAGGCACAGAAATCAAACCATGGGCATTTTTACACCCTGCCTTTCACTGCCACTGAGCTTTCCTGCATCACACACAACACCAGCAGCACTAAATTGAGCAGGGAGGGAGAGGTTAAATATCATCTACACCATTTAGTGGGGGGTGGTGGCAGCCTGGGATTTTAAAGAATGACAAACAAAACACAACAAAAATCACACAGAAAAAGAAAAGAGACAAACTGTTTGTTTTTCACATAGCCCAAGCCAAAATGTTTAATGGATTTGCAGGCACGGGAAAAACTCCCCTCCCAGTCCCAGGAAGATTGGTTGTTATTTTTTTCCATGCCAGATTCCCAGTGTTTCCTAAGCAGCATCACCTTTCTCTCAGCAAACAGCTGGAACATCCCATTTTCACACCTCAAAGGTGACCAGTTCCACCAGGAGTCACTAAAAAGCTGCAAAGCTCCCAATTTTCTGGTACTGCCACACCTCATCCTGCTCTGGATTTAACAAATGATGGAATGGGAAGAGCACATTTTACCATTCTATAAATAGCACTTTCCTCAATCAGCTATAAAAAGATGACACTTCAGACAGCTGCTGGAACACATCAAACAGGATCTGCCATTCCCCCAGCAGGAAACATCTTCACTACTGCAAATGAGCCATCTGAACAGGCAGAACTTCCAGTTTTCAAAGAAAATGTTTTAATTTTCCACTTTTACATTCGGTATTTTCCAACTTGATTTCAGAAAACAGTCATGAACCCTAATAAAAAATAAGATTATCTGTGACTTTATCAACGAGGAGCTGGACAGAGGGGAGCATGTGCCACATGGAGGGCACCAGGATGCTGCTCCCCCAGGGAAATGTCCCAAAAGAGGGCTGGAGCTTGGCTGCTGGCAGGTGACACAGCTCAGCAGGGCTCTCAGGAGGGATGGGGATTCTCCTTCTGTGTCCCTGTCAGCTCTGCTGGCTGCTCCTGCCTGTCCTTCCTCTTCTCCTGCAGCTCCTCCAGCACACTCTGGAGCTGCAGCTGCAAGGCAGGATCCCTGGGTCCAGCACTCTGCTGCTCCTGCTGGGCCACCTGCAGGGAAGGACAGAAAAAAATCACATGAAACAGGGTGGAAAAAGCTTCTGAAAAGTGACAGAGGAGAGGAACAGCCCTCTGTGTGTCCAAAAATAGTTTAATTCATGCTGAGATTATTATGGAGGCACAACATGGTGTCACCAGGGCAGGACATCCCCAGACAGGCTGCTGACCTCCAGCTAAAAAATGGAAAAATTCAAGATACAACAACAAATACACAGAGTTCCAAATGCTTTACACAGATACACCATGAATTATTTGAATGATTATTCAATTTCATCACCAGAAAAACATCTTTTCTGACCCACAAGTCCCTTCACCTTGGCCAGACACATTCATGGCCAAAAGTTTTCTCTGCACAGCAGAGACATTTTAAGACCATCAGGTGTGTGAGTGCTTTGCTGAGGATTTAGTTCAGATCAACTCAGCATTAAAGGCCTGGGAGTGGAGTTTTCTCAATCAGCCAAGTACCTCTGTGAATATTTAATACTCACTTTATCTACTCCTCTTCTCTGTAAAATGATCCCACTGGCTAAAAGGGCTTTTCCTGTTTCTTCAAACAACTTCTCCTCTTCAATTTTCCCTTCTTCCTTCAGCTCATTGTATTTCTCAACAAACCTGGATTGCAAAATTGCTTTTTTACACTCACAAATAAAGTTCTGGTTCACTGACTGAAGGGGAGAAAGGGGCACACTCAGAAATACTCCTGGTTTAATCACCATCTCACCTCTGGCAAGTAGATTTGAAGTTTAGCTGTGTCAGGTCGAAAGGTCTGGGGCCATTGCCATAAACTTGGTAAAACCTCCTGCTCAGGAAAGGAAACAGTCAAATTCTGCAGCTAAATCAGGAGCAAACAGTCAACAGCAGAGTCAGTTCATTTAGGGTGCAATAAGAGTGTGAAAATAATTATTTGTCCTTCTCACATGAGCCTTTATGAAGTGTCCCAGGCCAGGCTGGACATTGGCACTGGATGAGTTTTAGGGTCCCTTCCAATCCAAACCAGCCTGGGATTCTACAGAGGTTTGGTTCCAGCTTTTTAAATTGTATTAATAAATGCAAGTTAGTCACCACCAGCCATGGGTCAGAGCAGGTCTGGAGCTCTGTGCTGGGCAGGGACCTGCCCTTCCCACTGCACAGGAGCCTCCACCAGCTTAGAAACATGGGGAAGAGCACAAAACCCACCCCGATGTACTCATAAAAAACACCCCAATTTATTCATAAAGCCCACCCCTATTTATTCATAAAAAACACCCCAATTTATTAATAAAAAACACTTCAATTTATTCATAAAGCCCATCCCTATTT
>JANRGV010000053.1:1114169-1129413 GCA_024734035.1 Alethe castanea
CCCTGCTGGGACACGGCTGGGGAGGGCTCAGAGGGCATTTCCAAAGCTCCTTGCTGTGGTTTCTGCCAGAGATGCTGCGGAGGGGTGGGCAGGGGGAGGAGAGCAGGAGTCCAGGGGGCAGCTCAGACCACCAGCCTGCAGCCTGGCCACATCCTGTACTGGCACAAGCCCTGACCCCACGGGCAGGGCAATGCTGCCAGCAGCCAGTGTCCCAGCAGGGCACACACCCAAAAAAGCAGAAGTTTCTGAAGGCCGTTTTCACCTCTCTCCAGGGCGAGAAGGAAATCGCGGTTCCTCTGGAGCTCCTTCATGAACTCCTCGTTCTGCAGGAAGAGGGCGATGCGCTCGTCCTGCAGGTACTGCTTCCAGCGCCGCTCCTGCTCCAGGGAGCCCGGGCCCCGCGGGACCGGCCCCCGCGGCACGGGCTGCCGGCAGCCCTGCGAGCCCTGCGGGACAAAACGTGCACAGGCTGGGCTGGAGCCCGCAGGGGTCCCCGAGGTGAGCTCAGCCTCCTGTCCCTCTGATACTCCCCCAGCCCCGGCGGGCACCGACTGCTGAACCCTCCCTCCTCTACCCAACAGCCCAGGGGAAAAGGGACAAAGGGGGACAGGGCATCACTGCCCCTTGGGAATGAGGACAGGGCATCACTGCCCCTTGGGAAAGAGGACAGGACATCACTGACCCTTGGGAATGAGGACAGGCCATCACTGCCCCTCGGGAATGAGGACAGGACATCACTGCCCCTCGGGAAGGGGGACAGGACATCACTGACCCTTGGGAATGAGGACAGGGCATCACTGACCCTTGGGAAGGGGGACAGGGCATCACTGACCCTTGGGAAGGGGGACAGGACATCACTGACCCTTGGGAAGGGGGACAGGGCAGAGGGGATGGATATCCCATATGGGAACCTTCTGGAGCTCCTTTTGCAGGCTGGCAGAGATTTTTAACTTTAAACCACGGGGTTGTGCCATAGCAGTTGTGGTGTGGAGGCATGAGAAGGGTCTCTGTCCCATCTCTAGAGAGCAGAGTCTGCCATGTCCTGCTGACAAATGTCCCTGCACGAGGCAGTCACACCTCACACCTGGGGAGCAGCGCAGACACGCTGCAGCACAGCCTCATCCCTGCCTACAATATTTATCTGATTTGTAGCTGCTCCCAGAGAGCCATAAAAAGCAAAAGCACACAATGACTGGGGAAAGAAAAGGGCAGCTGCTCCTCTCCTCCCCCTGAGCCCAAATGAATTGGCATACTCCTATTCCCAGGAAGGTAATAGAGCCCGTGAAGCTCAACTTGCAGGGCAATCATTCATGAAAACGTGGCGAGCTGCCTTTGGAGATGAAACAAGAGGGAGGAGCAGGGTGCCTGCAGCCCCCCCAGTCCTTCACCATGCCAGGAAAGTGCTGGATCCATTTAGGAGTTCCTGTGTTAGCAAAGGGCCAAGGGATGCCCCAAATTGTGGCGTGCCTGGAGCTGAGCTGGATGCAGCACGTGTTGGGGCTTTTTATTTCCCATGGGATGCTGCCCATTGCCTGCCCAGCTGCTGGCACCCAAACCTTGTGGCTTAAAACAACCACAGAGCACACATGGACTCTGATTTCCCAGGGGCAAATCCTCTGCCTTGCACTAGTTTCCCACCCAAATTCCACTGCAGCAGCACTCAAGTGCCCTGGCAGTGCTCTCCTTAGGAGCATTACTGGTCCTGCTGCTCCTCACCAGAGCAGCAGGCAAGACTTTCAAAGAATTGAAAATATTAGGTGCTTACAGCAAGTGGCATTTCTGACACTGATCACTGGGACAATGGCAGGAAAAATATCAAAGCTTTGCTGAGAGCTCCTTCACACTTTGCCCACTTCAGTCTCTGGAACAGGACACACTCCAAAACTTTTCGTGCACACCTGGTACCCAGGTGCTTGCAGCGTGCTGACGCTGCAGGCTCAGGGTGCCTGAGGACTGGGATGGAGCCCCACGGGCTGGCAGGGTGGCCAAGGCTCACCTGTGTGCTGGCTGTCTGCTGGGGCAGGATGCGCAGGAAGTCCTCGGGGAGGTTGCCCAGGAGCGGCGGGTTCCAGTTCCTGTAGTGCCCAGAGCTGCCAGGGCCGGCCACGTCCGTCCTGCAGGGCAAGCACAGGTGAGGAGAAACCCACTGCACCTGCCATGGCAGCGTGGCACAGGGCCTGGTACAGCAGGGCCTGGCACAGCAGGGCCTGCCCAGCTCCACCAGCAGTCCTGGAAACCACAAAAGCCCAGCACATCCCCGAACCTGCAGCGTTAGCATCAGCTCTGGAGAGTGAAAGGATTTCCTAGAGTGTTTGGAATCTCTGGGAGCTGCATTTCAAGCCTTGCCCTGCAACTCTGCATGCTGAATTTTCCTTCTCCTCCCTGCTTCACTCAGACTCCCAAAACCAGCCTGGTGGAGCCCCTGCAGGGATTTGCCCACGAAGCTGATGAACATCTCTCACCAGATGTCACAGCCAGCCTGCACAGGGGCAGGGGCTGGCACAGAGGTGCCCAGGGCTCACCCTTGCTGTCCCACAGCTGCAAGGTGAGCGGTGCTGCCAGGGGACAGGTGAGAGGCAGCCGAGGTGTGGGCTGAGGAGCCAGCACAGGGCCTGGCTGCCCAGCACCTGGTGTTTTCCAGCAGAGCCGAGCGCTCCCCGCCCCCAGGAGCTGATTTTTGCCATTCCACACGCTGCTGCCAGAGCAGCTTTCCGGCCCCTCAGCTGTTCGTGTTTCAGACCCTCACAGGGATTTCTGAGCCAGCTGTGAGCTTCATTCATCTCCCTCGGCTTTGTCTCCCTCCACCCTGTAAGGAGCAGGGCCAGGCGGCCCTGCCAGGCCCAGCCTGAGCCCCGTGTGCTGGCCCAGGTGCTCCAGGAGCAGGAGCTGTGGGGGCTGGGGCTCACCTGGGCGGGGGCGTGGGTGGGGCACGGGGGTAGCGGCTGCCCAGGGCCTGGCTCTCGTAGGCAGGAGGGGAGTACACGGGAGGGGGCTCCTCGTCCGAGCTGTCTGGCTCCAGGGTCCGCTCCAAGATCTGCAGGGTGAGAGCATGGGGTGAGGGAGATGCTGCCCATCGAGCCAGGGCTCCACGTGCAGCAGCAAAACAGAGATGGCACAGGCTGAATGCTGCTGCAGAGAGGATGGAGAAACCTGCTGGCACTGGACCTCCTCCACCCAAGGGGGGTTTGGTGGAGTTTGGAGGTACTGCTTTCAAGGGAAGAGGGTGGGTGAGCCTCTCCTTGGGTGCACACAGCCCTGGGGAGTCTCTCTGACAGCAGCAGAAGGGTCTCTGCTGGGTTTTGGGGTGAGGGAGAGCACTTGCCTTGAGCCTAAAGCACTGCCCAAGATAATCTTTGGCGCAGCAGCCCAGCTGATCCGGGCACTCAAACCTCTGCCAGCCTGCAGCAGCTGAGCAGCAGCGTGCCCAGGGGGAGGAGGCAGGATGAGACTGAGCTGGCCACGCCGTGGCAGGCGGAGCCCGGAGAGGAGAGCCCCGGGCAGGTTACCTCGGGGGGGATGCTGTCCTCCGAGTCCGAGCTGTCGTCGCCGCCGCTGCCGTCCAGGTTCATCTGCAGCAGCTGGTCGATGGTGGCGTCCACGGCGCCGTTGTTGGCTCTCAGGACGCACTCGATGATGTCGTAGTCCATGCTGGGGAACATGGTCTTGAAGTCCTCCATGGCCTGGTTGAACTCCAGGCGCCGCACCTGCCTGGCGGGGCGGCTGTTGTTGAGCTGCTGGGCGGAGGAGCCGCCGGTGCTGCTGCTGCGGCGGAACAGGCTGGTCATGGCGGGGGCTGCGGGGCTCGGCGCTGTGCCCGGCCCCTCCTCACGGGGGGCTGCCAGCCGGGACCATGGGGGGGCGCCGGGGGTCCCGCTCCCCGCCTCAGCCCCCGGCGCGCCGCTGCATCCTCCCACCTGCGAGGGCACACGGGCAAAGTCACCCAAGGCACCCATGGGACAGCACCCAGAGGGTCCCCCCGTGTCAGCAGGGGACATCTGGTTCCCATCCCATCCCACCCATCCCATCCCACCCATCCTGAGCCGTCCCTGCAGCGGGCCCGGCACGCCGGAGCGTGGATGTGCCGTGCCAGGAGCTGTACCAACAAAATGAAGAAAAATGGCATTACTTCCAGTGCTGAGGGCTACCCAGATTGAACGTTTCCAGGTTTGACATGTATTTATAAACACAGTAAAATCACTCTTTAAAATAAAACATGGAGTCGGCTCAGAGAGTGTCAGGGCAGGGGGCTAAAATGCTCTGCAGCACGGCAAATCGACCCTTTGGAAAAGCCACCAAATCCAAGATTAACATTCACTTTAAAACCATAAACAGATTATACAGCTACTGCTTCTCGTTTGAAAATGCAGGGCCAAATTCAGTTCTGGATTAACTCCACTGTTTGAAACGGAATTACCCCAGGAACACTTTTGATCCATAATATCATTTTCAAAGGCTTTTTCCTAAGCGGCAGGCAGAGTTCAGGATAACTGTCCCTAAATGGTATTTAATGCAGAAGAACATGCCAGGCACATTTCTTAGCGAAATGGTATAATCAGATTCCAAGCCATTAAGAGGAGCAGTCACCTCTGAAGGTCACCTGGGCTCTCCCCTGCCCAGCAGGACAGTGTGTGACAGCCCCAGTGCTCAGCCCTGTGCTAGCCCACAGCTCTGAGCTGATCCAAGGGGTTCCCAGGGGCTTACAGAGGCTGCTGAGAACATGGGGAACTCAGCAGGAACTAGGGGAGAACTCACTTTTTGCCACATTGCTTTACCTTCATCCCCAGGGACAGTGCTGCTCGGGCTGGGTACCAGAGGAATCACAGGGATGATTCCTGCTCCAGGCACGCTCTGCTCTCCTTCCCTGGCTTTTTTGTAATCTGGGAAGCATTTGCATTTAGATGCACCACAACAGCACCCAACCAGTCCCACACAGGGTCCCTGGGCTGAGCACGGCGCCAGGGGGCATCCAGTGCCACCTTCCTGTGGAATTTGCTCCCAGGCAGGGCAGGACCCAGGGAAAAGCAGCAGGACAATTACTGTCAGGCACAAGGGGCCACTTCCAAACAGCACCAGGAGCCCCCAGCTCGCTCCTGCTCACTAATAACATCCATTTAACTGGTCACTCAGCCAGGAACTGTCTCCATCCCAGTAATTCTGAGTCCCCAGGATCAGCTTGGCAGGAGCCAGGCTTGGAGCAGCACTGTGCGAGCAGAGCAGGAACAATTCCGACAGCTCTGCCCGGCTCTATTCACTGAGGACAAATAAATCCGCTGGAGTCAATTAATAAAACACTGCTGCTCAGTTCCTCCTCCGCTCCCCTGACTCATTCCCAGCAAAGAGCCCGCATTGTTCACACCTCTGGAATTATACTTTAATTGCAATATTGCATGGCTGGTTTAGTCACGTATTAAATTGAGTTGTAACACATTCACAGGGTACACACCTCCTTACAAGATCTGGCTACTCCAAGAGGATGGGGAATGAGCCTGGACACCCACGGGAACACGGTTTATACTGGATACACACACACGATCCACGGATGGAGATGAGAGTTTCTGTGGAGAACCATTAGCTCAGCAGTGCTGTGCCAGCCCATTAACCTCAAATAGCAAAATAACCCCCAAAACCAGGCTGGAAATCCCCAGATCTCCATAAAGCAACCAAAGTACGTGTGCCTGGGGAATCTTTGTCTCCCAGCATTTGACCTTTGAGTGTGTATTTAAAGCTCCCTGTAACCATGAGGGCCAAGGCTGTGCCAGGCACTGGCAATGCTCCTGCCAGCCCTCTGGGCTCCTGTTGCCAGCACCAGCTCTGGGGAGGTGTTAGTCAGCACTGCACCAGAGCCTGGGACAGCCTGGTGTGACTGAGCACAGCAACGTGCTGAGCCATGGAAATCATCTGGTCAGAAGATGAACAGAATTAGGGATGGGGACACGATATTTTACACCAGAAAGGCTCTGCTGCACATCTGGCTTCAAACAGTCCCAAGGGAATGTGTTGGGACCTTCCCTACCCTGAGATACACCCCAGGAATTCGGGGCTGGCAGGGCACAGACCAGGGCAGTTCACATGCCCTGAAGGCTTTTAAACCTATTTTTCAAAGTCCTGCTGCTAATCCAAAGAAATGCAAATCACTACATCAGCATGAGTTAAAATCCAGGGAAAAGCAAATGGCCCTTTTGGCAGGAGTAGATTTAAAAGATCCACAGGTATTCCAAGCATCCTCCCCAATTCCTGGTGCTCAGGTGAGCAGTGGGGAGGACAGCAGGACCCCACTGGCAGCTGGGGAAGGGGCCCAACATCTTTCTGGCCCTTATTTCTGTGATGTCAGCGAGGGGCTGGGAAGATGCCAGGAAAAGCAAAATCCCTCGGATTTCCCAAGAAGGAAAGAAGAAGCTGGTGTGTGACTGCAGCCCGGGCACGGCTGGGCTCCCCTTCCCCTCCTGCCCCAAGTGCAGGATGAGGTCTGAGGACTCGTTTGGCTGCTGCCTGATGGACTTTCTCCCTGCCTCACAGCAGCTCCTGCCCTGTTATCCCGCACAGGGACCCTGAATGCTGTTATTCATCCACCAAACCCCGGCACACGCATAATCCTTCGTCCTTCTGCCCATCACAGGAGGAGCTTAAAGGCTTTGCAAGCTCCTGCTCCGTGTGTCCCCATCCCACAGGTCGCAGAGCAGGGACACTGGTGTGGCTGGCACTGCCCCTGTGCCCCCCCCAGCCCTGGCAGCACAGGAAAAATCCTCCTGTCCTGGCAGTGCCTGGTCCTGGCTCACCTCGGCATCCAGCAGTGGTGGCTGTCCTGGCACTGACCTGTGCCACAGAGAAAGTGCCAGCTGACATCTCAGTGCCAGGCTGGGGCCAGGCACAGAGCCAGCTCTGGGTTAGGAAGGGCAGCCACAATGTCACATCCACACCAGTTTCTATCCAAGTGCCTCCACGTGCTGGGATGGGGCTGGCACTGAAAATGCTGTGCTTTGGTGTCACTGCACAGCCAGGACAGCACAGGACACTTTCCCACACACCTGCATGACTGCTGTCTCACTGTGCTCAGGCACTGGCACATCTTTGGTGCAGCCCCTGCCTTAGCTCACCACTCAAAACCATAAAATACAACCAACACCAACTGGCCTTGGGGTGCAGCTCCTCCCTGCCAGCCCAGGGGTTCACCCTGCTCTTCTCCCACCCAAACTGCCAGCGACTTCCACAATTCAGAGCCACCCTTGCCACAGCCAAGGACGAGATCAGAGCCAGGAGAATGCCCCAGTCAGGTTCCTGGGGAGGGATAATGCTCACAGCCTGGGAGGAACATCCTCCTGTGCCCCCAGCATCCTGTCTGGGCACAGCTGCTCTCAGCTGGCTGGCAGCAGGCACTCAGCACCTCCCAAAAATGGGCTTTTCCCATGGAGGGGGCCCGAGGGGAAGCTCTGGAGCAGACACAGTGTGAAGGGGAGGCTGCTGGCCCTCAGCTGCCTGGGAAGAGCAGCTGGATAATCCCAGGGGTGGGTCAGACCAGGAATGTCGTGCTGGAAGCAGCAGTTGCTCAGCTCCGTGAGGAACACAGCCCGATGGAGGAGCCAGCAGCTGGAACAGCACTGGGACTGATCCCTCACAGCCCTCTCTGCTCAGGGAAGAGCCTTGGCACCGAGTGCAAACGAGAATATTCCCTTCCCCAGTGTCTGCTGCGGCTCAGACAGCAGATGGGATTGCTCAAACACTGCCCAGCCCCTTCTGCCCTGCTCCTGCCACGCCGTGTTCAGGGATCACCCCTGAAAACACGCTGCAGCCAGGATGGGGGTGACACCACCCAGTGCTGGGTCCCCCCAGCCCTCAGGGCACTCATCCCGTGGTGGCTGCAAGCCCAGGCCTGTGGTGCCTCAGCTGGGGATGCAGAACAGACGTGCAGAAGCATTTCCATGCACAGGATTATTTGGAGAAAAGGGCTGACAGCTCCTCCAGTTCCTGGAGGGAAGACTCTTGGAAGAAGTCTCAAAACTCAAGGATGTTGAGCTAGAAATAATGGCTCTGTCCAGAGCAGATGTGCTGAGTTCTGCTGCAGCCAGGCCCCTGCAAAAGGATTGCTCAGTGTGGGAACGAGAAGTCTGGGAACGTGACTGCTCAGCAGCTGCAGGTGTGACTATAATAGGACTGAAACTGGGATGAAAAGTAAATGATCAGGAACAGAAATTATGCTATTGTCTACCACCAAACATGCCAAGGATGTGCAGGATGGGCCCCAACCAGTCTCTCCTAAATCCCCTTGTCACCTTCCTCTCTGCCTCAGGGGATGCTGTGCACCCCTCCTGGGCCCACAGCCTGGGAAAATTGCTCTGAGCAAATCCTTTTTCATGGAAACAAATAAGCACCTGAGCATCTCCTTTAATACTTGCTCTACCGAGTATTAAAATGGCTGGGTTTAAGCCCTTTTCAAAAGCAAAAGCAATCAGGGAGGCGAGCACGAGTAAGCCCTGCTTGGGAACCTGTGCAGCACGTACCTCTCTGCTACAGGAAATTCAGAATTCCCCTCTGGGCTCCGAGGGCAAGTGCAGAGGAACCGGGAGAGCCATGGAGAGATCCCAATCCCAACACAGCACCATCAGCATTCCTGCCCAGGTGGTGTCACCCACCTGCTTTACTGGGGAGCCCACGGGCACTGCAGCACTCTGAACACTCAATACCCAACAGATTGACGGCAGCCCTTTGTGAGCTGACTAAATGCTGGCCCTCCACAGCACCCAGCTGGCTCCTAAACCACCACCACCCCGATAAAACCTGGGGGGACACGCTCAGCTGGGATGGGAGAGCCAGGCAAGGCTGCACCGGGGACCCCTCGCACAGCACCCACCTTCCCCTGCCAGTGCTGGGGTGCAGCAGGATCTGCAGGGCTGCCAGGGGTGCCCCCAGCCCTCTGTGCCAGCCAGGCAGAGCCACCCCCCTGCCCCTCGGCATTGTGCAGCGCTAATCCCCGGCTTTCACACGTTTTCCACGGCAGGACCACAGCCCCCGCCCCAAGCTAAGCCCACATTAATGAGGCAGCACCAGATCCTCAGCCCAAAGTCGCCTGCCTTGCACTGGTTTCATTGAAGGTAATTTGATCTTGGTAGGACGACATTCCTAAAATAGTTGAGGGAATTCAAACATGAAATAAGGTTTCCAGGAAGGGATTAAAAAAAAAATAGGTCAAGCAAGTGTGAGCGATTAAAGTGACCCGGCATCCCTTTGTACGCTCTAACTGCGACTCTCTTCAACTCTGTCTTGCACCAACGTGCAATAAATTAGATCCAAGAGGTTGCCCAAAGCACAGAGGCCGATATAAGATTATTGCAGGAGGTGGCTGGTGTCGGTGACCTTTCCTCCCCTGGCTTTCACCGCTGACATCAAACGCACAGGGCCCAGCTGAACCTCAGCTCAGAGATTTGGATCCACACACGGCCGGCAGCCAGCGCTGCCTCCAGTGCCCGCCCCGAGCTCCTTGCCTCAGTTTACCCATCCCAAGGCTGGCAGGAGGGAAGCCCAGGCACCCCTGTGCCCGCTGTTGTTCCCCTGGTGCCGCCAGGCAAAGCCCTCGAGCCATATGTCACACAAACCCATCTTGAACTGCTTATCCCTCTTCTCCCTTTGTGCTCCCAGCCCGGCACAAAAGCGCTGGGAAGCAGCTGGGAGTGAAAGAAAATAAAAATTCCTGCGGACACAGAGGTGTGTGATGCTCCTTGGGGAGTGGGCTCAGGGCATGCCAGACTCAATGCTGGGTAAGTTTTGGGTTAGGTTTGGGCAGTGAGTTATAAAGGGGAGTGGGGGAACATGAACCCAGCTGGGGGAAGGACCAACCCTGCTCCCTCGATAATTAGTGTGGCTGATTCCAATTGCTAATTGGCCATTATAGGTCAAGGGTCACAGAAATTAAAGGATGGGAGGGAAAAAGGGAGAAAGAGCCTGAGTAGAGGCAGTCCCTTCCCCTCCATCTCTCTGCATAGCAGGAATGTACTGGAATGGACTGGGATTAGACTGGGCTGACCCTGCCCCAGGCTGGTGCAGAGCATCTCTGCAGGATTTGGTGCTGGGCATCCCACAAAGGCAGGGACAGGCAGGGACAGGCAGGGACAGGCTGTGCAGAGCAGGCCCAGCCTCCAGCATCTCCAGTGGCTGCTCTCCTGCTGTCAGGGTTTAAGGGCCGTGGCTCACTGTGCAAAGGAAAAATCCCGTATTGATTCACCCGAAGCTCTGGAGCACAGCCCGCACGAGTTTCTATGGAAACAAAATTAGTGGAGTAAAAACTCTCCCTGCCAGCACATGGTGAATTATTCACCAGGACAGGCCCCTGGCCAGAGGGGCTGCTGAGAAGATTTAAAGGTGATCACAGGCGGCTGCTGTGATCCCCCTTCCCTTGGGCACCAAACCACAGCCAGGGAGGATGAAAAGCCCTGGGTTTCCACACCATGTGTGTGGTGGGAAGGTCCTGCACCTCCCTCACCACATCCACATCCTCCAGGGTCCCCAGGGAGAGCTTCCCTGGCTTCCCCCAGCTCCTTGCACCACGGCAGGGCAGTGATAGCTGGCACAAAGTGTCACTGCCTGGTGTCCACCTGCCGTGCACCGGCCACCCTGTGGTCACCCATCCCTGGCGGCCAGGATGAGCCTGCGAGGGCAGCACTGGCCACAGCCCAGCCCATCCCACAGAGCCTCTCAGCACCACACTCACTGCTGCGAGCCAAGGGGAGAAAGGGACTGATGAAGTCACAAACAGAGGAGGGGTTTTATGAGTCACTAAGCCATATGGCGGATGCACTATCCCGGGAAAGTGCCGAGCCAACAATCCAGCGCTGCAGCAGCCTCGCTGTCCTGGGACACGCTGTCACACTGTAACTGGGCTTTCTTCCTCCCTCGTGCTGGGAGACATTGCTCAGCGAGGAGAACCTGCTTGAAAGGCTACACCTCACCAGGGACAGGTATTTAATTAAGGCCCCACGTCAGGGCCCTCCTGCCAACCAGCACAGGCTGCTCCATCCCGGCACAACCTGGACTGTGGGGTGGAGAAAAGCCCTGGAAGGAGGAATGCTGAGTTTGCTCCATCACAGAGCAGCCTGGATCTAACCTAGATCTGAAGCCAGGCCAAGGCTCAGAGAAACTCTCAGTCTCCTCAGCAGCAGAGTCACTCCTGTGCCAGCACAGCCCAGTTCTGGGTGGCAAAGGGACCCTGACCCCCAGCATTGGCTCTGCTTGTTGTCACCTTTGCCAACAGCCACGTGTGAGCCCAGCCACCACAACAGGTCACACTCTTCTTCAAAACCCCATCTTGCTTCTCTTTCATTATTTTTAAGTTTGCATGACTAATTCAGGTACATCCCATCCCAGCTGATTTGCACGGACTGTGGCAATCACTGAGGTTAAAAGCCACAAGGATTTCAGAAGGAACAGTTTAGGCTCCAGGAGCTGGGAATCCTCCCCAAAGGCTGTCCCCCACTCCCACCACTGCCTTACAGCCCCAGCAGGTGCTCCTGGTGACCCATCTCCTTCAGCAGAGCTCCAGCCACCACTCTCTCCATTTTCTGGAGATGATTTCCCTATTTTCCCCTCTCAGCCCTGTTTTCCTGTGTCAAGGACAGCAGCCAGGCTCCATCCCACAGTGCTGGTGTGCCCATCAGCGTGTGCCTTCCCTGGGGAAGTGAGAGCAAGGGCAGGGATCGACCAGCTGTCAGGCACAAGGAAGAAATACCACTTCCAGGAGTCAGAGCTCATTTCCCAGCAATAAAAGCAGGCTGGGGTTGGAAAAAAGTACCACTAATGGGGATGTACATCCCATACCACTCCAGCTCCCAATAGGAAAGTACCCAGGGGCTGTAGCTTGGAAAAATAAAAGCCATCCACAAGGCTTGGTTTTAAGTAGCACAGCTGTAGATCAGGCCCGGATCAGGGCATAAAGGATCTGCCATTCCCCACATGGATTATTGCTGTGAATGATGCCCTCCATGAGCCAGGCTCCTGGCTCTGAGTTATGGCTCCTCCAGTAGATGGAAAAGAAAACCTTACTGCTTCCTTGCAGGGAGGGGAAGGGCCCAGATCAGCATCTGCCTTAACTGCTCTACTCTCCATCCTCCTCAGCCCCATTATCCCCACTCCACCCACTCACACAGCTCTGGGGACCCCAGGAAGAGGTAGTGCCTCCAGTGCTTGTAGATGCCACCTAGAAAGGAAGACCTGAAGAGTTTGTGCTTCGTGGAGTTATTTGTGGGTGGATTTTATCTCCTTTCCCATCAATTCTTGGTGTGCTTTGGTGAGGAGGGTCCTCACTGCTGAGTGGGCAGCCTGCCTTCCCTCTGCCAGGCTCACACCCTCCAAACAGGGTTGTGATACAGTTCTACCTCCCCAAAACAACCTCTAAAGATCCAGGCAGACCCCAGGGACTGGGATATGCCTGGGCTCAGCCAGGGGACAGCTCCTGCAGGGCAGTAACTCTAGGTTTTTAGACACACTTGTTTGTTTGTTCGTCGCTGGGCAACAGAGAGGATGGAAAAAATGTCAATGTCATATTGTCACCTATGAGTCACCACTCAGCACGGGTCGAGATGCCCCGGTCCTGCCACCACCAGCACCGAGCGTGGGGAGACCAGAAAAGGGCCTGAGGCACCCCAAAAGCAGCTCACTGCAGCTCTCTCTGCCTAACTGGCCCTGCTCTGACACCTTCCCCATCCCCACAGACGGGGACTCGAGTGGCCTGGGGACAACTTTCTGAGCCCTGGAAGGCGAGGCAGGAATTTGCATTCCTATTTGCATTTCCTAATTGCGCCTGCGGGTTTCCTGGGGCAGCGGCTGGCTCTGGTTTCCATGGCAGGTTTTGTGCAGACCCGGAGAACCGAGGGAGGCACAAAGAGGCCACAATGGAGCTGCCACTCACCGCATCAAAGGCGGCCGGCGGGGCGGGCCGGGGCAGCGCAGCCCGGCCCCCCCGGCACCCCCAGCACCGGGGGACCCCCGAGCCAGCGGGACAGGGTGCCTGGTGGCCGATGTGCCGGGACAGCCGCGGGGCCAGCCCTCGGGACGTGCCATGCTTGAGGGAGGAGTGCAGTCACCACCGCTGTGGTCCAGAGGCAGCGGCTGCTCCGCGCCCGTCGGAAGTGGTGCAAGAGCTGGACCCAGATGTTCCCCCTGCTCTCATTTCCTGTTGTTTGCAGCCAGCTTTCCACCCAGCTGGGTGCGTTGCTTTCTCCTTCCAACTTCCCTCTCCATTCAGGGACCGTCTTGCTCGCTGCTGTGCCCGTCCAGCTCCCGTGCTGGCCCCAGCCAGAACAGGGACCTGGGAAAACCTGGTCCCCACAGCGCTGCTGCAAGCCCAGAGCCACTGAGCAGAGGTGAGGCTCCAGCCAATGTCCCTCCACCACCCTGGCCATGGTGACAGAGATGCTGCCACCAGAACAAGAGAGGGACTCATCTCTGCCTCACACACCTGTGAAAGGCTCTGTGCTACTATTTCAAGGTTTTTTCTTGTTTTATAGTTATCAATTATCATCACCATCACCTTGTGCTGCCCCAAAGCCTCCCAGCTCTGACCACAGGCTAGTCCACCACAGGATTAGGGCAGAGCCCCCTTCCCACACATCCCACCCTGGGACTTTACCCTCACGGCACAGACCCTGACCTGGAAGGACCCTCCAGATCCCCTCCTGGCTATCCCACTCTGAATGCCAGCATATCCCATTACCTGTGCCCCTGCACAGGGTGTTGCTGCATGCAGAAAAGCACCAGCACCCACTGTCCTGCTGCTGCTCCCCAGGGCTCAGGGAACCACAGCACCGGCACCACAGCAAAGCTGCTCGGCCACGCCACCAACGCAGTCAGGTGCCGGCACGCTTTGTTCATTTTTTTCTCATTTGAAAGCTCTTTCGTAATAAAATGCTGGAAAAGTCCACTCTTTCCCAGGAGCTCTGTGGCTGGGAAGAGGATGGGCACCTTTGACAGAAATAATTTTGTCTGTCAGATGCTCTGACACCAGGAATGAGCTGTGGACAGTCAGGGATTGGTGCACAAAGCTCTGCCAGCATCAGGCACATCCTCACCACAGGGTGATTTAATAACGTGGTGGGAAAGGCCACAGGTGCACAGCTAACAGAAGGTGATGGCAGGGTCTCCTCTGCCATGACGACCACCAAAAGCTCCCCACTACCCCCACCAGCCAATCTCCATCCCCACAGGGCTCCCCTGGGGTCCCATTGCCCCAGCGCTGCACTCCCGCCGAGCGCTTCCACAGGAAAACCTCTGTGAAAACCACAAAAAGCTTCTCAGCGGAGCAGATGCCACTTCAGTCTGTGTTCTTAGAGATGGAGGAGGACGAGGAGGATGTGAGGAAAGCCACAGCTTCCCCAGCCGCGGGGCAGCAAAGCCCCAGCGGCAGCCTCAGGGGTCAGCCCAGGATGATGGTTCTCCCATGGAAATCCTTACAGCTCCAGCCCCCATGTTTGTTGTCAGTGGCAGCAGAAGGAGGAGGTGTGAGGAGGAGGTGCGACTCCACTGCTTTTTAAGAAAATAATAAAAAAGAGGCTTTCCAACCCGCCTGAGAGACAGACGGTGCAGGAGAGCGCTGCTTTGAGCAGCGACTTGCACTTGACTCCTCCATCGCTGCCTGCACACAACCCACTGGCAGCAATTTCAGCGCTGGACAGGAGCCCCAGGTGAGGATCAGCCTGGCAGGATGGTGCCCTCCATCCTTAGGGAGGATGACACATTTGGCTGAGCCGGGCATATGGTCAGGGGCTAACAAATGACCCAGGTCACGCAGGAGGTGACCACCACTGCTGTGGCACAGAGCCCTGGCAATTCCTGCACCAAGCCATGACCCACCCGGCAGGGGTGAGGTGTGCTGCTCCCTGAATGCAGCACAGGGGACAGGGACGATGTCCAGCAGCAGGAAGCCACCAAATCCAAAACCCCAGTGCACGGAGGGGTCACGCTTGGGGACCGGCGATGCTGTGGGGCCGAGCGGGACGCGGGTCCTGCCCCAGGGCCGAGTGCGGCCCGGCCCACGCGGGGATGGCACCCTCGGTCCCGCGGGGATGGAACCCTTGATCCCGTGGAGATGGAACCCTTGATCCCGTGGAGATGGCACCCTTGATCCCGAGCGGGGATGGCACCCTCGGTCCCGCGGAGACGGCATCCCCGGTCCCACACCGGGCCGGGGGCTCGGCCGCCCCCGCCGCCCCGCGGGCTCCGCACGCCGGACCCTCCCGAGCCCGGGGGGCGCGGGGCCCCGCGC
>JANRGV010000053.1:1129882-1147962 GCA_024734035.1 Alethe castanea
GGGCCGGGCCGGGGGAGCGGGGAGCGGGGCCGCGCCGAGAGGCTGCGGGGGCGGGGGGCGTGAGGGGCCCTCGGGACTGGTGTGGCCCCCCCGGTACCGGAGTCCCCCCGTGTGCACAGCGCGGAGCTCGGTTCGGCCCGGCCGGGGGCATGGCGGGGCGGCACCGCCGCTCCCGTGGTGAGACAGCCCTGAGGGGGCCCTGGGCATCTCGGGGTCCCCCCGATGTCCCCAGGCTTCCCCAGAGCCTCCGGCCATGGGGTCGACACCTCCGGGCCTGAGTGGCCTCGGGGCCTGTGTGTGGAGGGAGCAGCATCCCGAGGATGGATGGATGGACGGACGGATGGATGGATGGATGGATGGATGGATGGATGGATGGATCCATCCCAGATTTCCAGGCTGACTCAGCCTCTTCCACATCTTTGGATGCCTGGACCTCCAGTCTGGTGGTTAGGAAGGGGAGACAGCACTGCTGCCCCACAGCTGAACATCCCAGATGGGTTTATAACCAAGCATCACTAGGAGCAGACAGAAAACAGCCGTCCCCGTATTGCATGCTCTGGCTGACAGCTCCGGACGGGAAGCGATCTCCTCTTACAAATTACAGGAGCCCGTTTACACAGGGCAAACACTTCCCATTCCACAGAGACCAGAGTGGGACCACGAACAGCAGCAGTTCAGAGCCTCCACTTCCCTCGTGGCTCTCCAAACCTTCCAGACACGCTGTGGGAAGAACTCCACACCTCTGGGCAGCACGGCCTCCCACAGCACCCTGCCACAGGCAGACCCTGCTCGGGTGCACGGCTGTGGGTGCTGCAGCCCGAGCACATGTGTGGGATGGTCCAGAGCTCTCCCAGGACAGCTCTTTGTGCTGAGACTTGTCCCACTCCATCGTTTCATCTGTATCTGGGAGCTGAGCAGTCCTGGGTAAAGATGTGGAAGGCTCTGACAGAGAACACAGAGTAAGAGTGGAAATACTGGAGGCAAACCTTCGGTTTTCAGCGCCTACTGAACATGTGCCTCATCATTCTCTTCCCCAAGTTAGCGCAGATGAGACTCTTCCGAGGCACAGCGCCTTGCAGTGAGCTTCGGTGGCTGCAATCTCCTCCTAATCCAGGCTTGTTTCAGGAAAAACAGGCAATTTTATATCCCTTTGATATGGGTCTGAGATGCTAATGATGCTAGGAAGTAAAAAGAAATGGGCATAGAAATACACAACTATGAAGAATTAAAATAGTGAATTTAATTCAGCCAATTCCGACAAAATCGGTAGTTCCCTGGAAAACAAACCTTGCACAGAAAACACAGAACAGAAATGGTTTCATCTTGACAGCTGGTGAGAGTAACTAGGTGAAAAGGTGAATGGAGTATTTCTGACTTCTCTGATAAACAAAAGGTTTCACACATCCTGAAAGTGCCCTATTTTTTACTAAATGGGTTGGTTTTGGAAGGCAATGATTGTAAATGCTCTGCAAGGAAAGCCCAGGTCTGTGCTCTGACACAACCAGTGATGGCAGATGCCAAATGTCTGGTTTTCAGAAAGCACTGATGCTTCCCGAAAGGAAAAGCTGGGACTTCTAAAAAGCACAGAAACCTGGAACAGTCTGGGCTGGAAGGGAAATTCAAAGCTCATCTCACTCTAAGCCCCCACCAAGAGCAGGGACACATTCCACTAGAGTAGCCCAGAAACCTGAAGAACACCACCACAAAATCTATTATTTTTAAGAATCATAAGCCTGGCTTGCCCAGTGGTCCTGACTTGGGCTTCAGGGCGGTGCAGAGTCCGATGAGAGGACGCGAGGCTGCGGCTCCACCAGGCGTGTGGAGGGAGCTGGCTGCACAGCCTGGCTCAGCTCCCCCAGCACTGAAATACTCCTTCCAAAGCAATACCAAAAAAGGTTCGTTTCTAGGTCAGGACCTCAGCACTCAATTTTAACCAGGGGCTGACAGTCCAATCTGAACACAGCTGTAAAATGGATTCGCGGGAGAAGCTTTGGCATTCCTTTTGTAATTAGAAAACAGCCACTGAGCCGTGTGCCTTTAAAGGTGAAAGCTATTTTTGACATAAAAATTAGCACGTAGTTCCTCTGTCATCCCTCGGCTGCTGCGCTGGGAGCTGTGAGCGAACAATCCAAAGATAAGCAAGAAGTATAAACATGCTGAATTACACAAATACGTAGAAGGGGATCAGGTTTGATTTGTTTTATTCTCTGACAGTTAGGAGACAAAGAGATTTATTTTTACACTTTTTCTCCTAAAAAGCACTGGTTAAAAGGTCCACTTAAGCACTGAAACCCCAATGGCATTTAAAAACTTGAAGTGCTTTTAATAGCTGCTTTTTGAAAATACTGTTAAATCTATTTTTGAGATGGACAAACTAAGCTACCAATGAAGCAGGGCAGGAGTTTTTGGAAGGGCCCAGCAGTGAGAAACTGTCGTTCATTTCTCAACAACTCAGATCCTGTACAGAGACCCTGAGATAAAAACTAACACAGTGCTCCATGCTTTAAAAGCCTGAGCATCCTTTAAATTCCAATTTTCTCTCTTTGGTGGGAATCTAACCCTGACAGCCTTGAAAATGAACCTCAGGCAGTTTTCAGGATACGGCTCAGAGTGGCTGTTTCTAAAATAAAAGTGAGGGAAGAGCGAGCAGAACTTGGAGGCTTATCAGCACCCGGAATGCCCCGGCTAATCCTCGGCAGCCCCGGCCCCTTTATGTAACCTGGGGATTGCTGCAGCTCAACAGCTTACTGGGGTCTGGGTGGTTTTCTTTAAACCTCTCGTGGACAAATGCAAACACATTAAATACTTCTTTCTTCTGCCTCTCTAAGGAAAAAGCTGTTGTAAGAGGGAAAAAAAAATGTTTCATTTGCATCAAAAGCTAATAGAATTAAACTTGTATGCTGAGACTAAAACGTGTTTCTCTCTGATCCATCATGACTGAACAGAACTTTCCCAATTTACAACACTCTATTTACTGTAACTCTTGAAAAAAAAGGCTGAATCCCAAATTCCTCTTCACCCCAAACACTCTGTGAAGTGTTGGGGTGTTCCAAGTAAGAGAGGAGCAGCCCCTTTGTAGCCTGTGCACATTTCTGGCAGCGTGGCTGGCTGTGCTGCAGTACTTACGTCCCCGTGGCCGCTTCCTTGCCCAGAGGACGCCTTTCCGTGCCCTCCATCTGACTGCTCTGACTTTCCACAGCATCCTTCCGAGGCAAAATGCAACTCTTAAACTCTCGGCCGGTGCTAAGCCATTCACCTCACGCTGAATGCTTACGGAAACTTCAGAAGGAAAAAAAAAATAAACCCCCTATTGAACGCCTTGCAATCGGAGACCTGAATGGGCTCGACATAAACCCCACTCGAACCAGCGGCAGCAATAGGCTTCCCTGGATGTTGGATTCGATCCAGCTTAAAAGTTTCCATGAAATAAACTAGGCTAAGCGCATCAGCTGCATAGAAACTAACTCGGTGTAACAGGAGCATCTGTTCTTCACGGCCACCATTTTCTCAGAGCCTGGAGTCGGCGGCGCGAGGTGCCAGCAGATCCCCGGCCGCGCTGGCACCCGGGCACGGACGTGGCTTAGCAGGGACATGCACGTCATATAAACTACTGCAGCAGGTAGCTTTTGTTTGTCAGAAAACAGCTTAATGTATTTGCGAGGATGGCATTACAGAGCAAAGTCAATGTCCGCACTGAGACAGCGGAGGAGCACACCTCGGACCCATTAATACACGGTACAAAGCAAATGTTTACCCAAGTACAAATGAAACAGGTCGACAATTAGCTAATGCAGCTTTGTGGACATAAACCAGGTACAGTCGAGCAGAACCAACATAAAATAAAAAGGAAACAGCCCTTTTCCTACGCCACGCTAAGAGCATCGTGGTTAGTGGTTTGGGAAGCCTCTGTCACGGTGAAAAATTTCCTTGCCGGTGTTTAATGTGTTTATTCTACTGCTACACTGCTGGGATAAAAATAAGAGCTGGCTGTACAAGGGACCCACTGTCAATACTGCAGTAATTGACAACATACAATTAAGTCTCACACCTGTTTATTGTAAGTAATTCATAGATAACCACTTCTAGTACACATTTTCATATTGGCTTTTAATGCTTTTGTTCTTTTTTTTTTTTTCTTTAAGCTCAGGGATACCCAAATTTCATCTAAGGGTCATCACTGTGGTTACCCAGACCCAGAAGGCTATACCTACTTTGGGAAACTGGTGCAAGGTGGTGTGGTGGCCAGGGATGACAGAGATGGCTGGGGAGCTATGGGTCCCAACATGCAGGACGGTGTGGAGGTGGCAGCGGGGTGCTTGGGGACATGCGCTGACGGGCTGGCCGTGCACGCCGGGCTCTACACAGGGCCAAAACAAAACCTCTACACACCTGGAGTAAGAACAGTGGTAACAAAGTCATAGCTACATATTCTTCTCTACATTTTTGTTTATTGAGACAAACTAATTAAAAGGCACAAACATAGGGCATATGTTTACATGGACATTATAACAAACATATACATTAAAAGTGTAGGAATGTGTTTCCTTTCTGCTAAACAGAAAGTTCCTAAGCTTTTATATATACAAAAGTTGTACAATTTGATGTCCTAAAGTACAAAAGATCATTTATAAAATTATTTTACACTAAGCTCTATTATTTTTTTTTGTTTGTTTTTGTTTTTACTATGTAGTCCAAGCCCCTCGAACAGTTTCACGTAAGGATACAGATACCTGTCACCTGAGCCAGCAGCCTGGCAATCACTGCTCGCACGGACACGGCCGGGGAGGAACGGAAGCAGTCCAGTGTGACTGGTCAGTCCTGCTAGCACTCTGTGAAAATGCACACGCTAATCTCCAGAGCTCTCAACTTCATTAGGATAAAAACATCTCAACTGTAATTTCTTTTTTTTTTATTTTTTCCTCTTTTTTTTTTGTTTTTTATTTAATGTAGAGGTTGGGTTTAGGGTGGTTTGTTTTTTTTTTAAACAAAGTTTTAAAAATGTGAATATGTGACATGATAGTCTAAAAAGTATATCTGTTTCCCTAGACTTTGCTTTCTACTTTATGTACAGATAAACAGGTTAAGAAAAAAAAAAAGCACATGTAGCTTAAACATGTGTGACCATTTATGAGCAGTTCTGGGCTGGACAGCTCAGCACCCCAGAACTCCCACAAATTGATAGAAATGTGTTAACACAATAGAAGAATAACGTAAAAATGATGATGTTTGCAAATATTTACAAAGTTGAACAGATTTGCACAACACTTGATTAAGAAATAGGGGAGAAATTAAAAGACGCTCTCTGCTTGTCCTGGAGGGGCATCCTACCTAATTAGTGGTTAGAATAAAAACTGTATACAATTTAATATAAGACAAAACTTCTAGTGAACAACTAACACGTCTGTCCCCTGCTGAAACACCAGCAGGCTCTGACTGGGAGGCAGAGGGCATAAAAATCACACCCAGGGCCTCCAGAATCTTCCAGCTTAAAGCAATTTTCCTTAAGTTTCCAAGCACTCCTTTTGCTCCTAGATAAGAGTCCCATGGGGGTCTGACTGTTCAGAGACCATGTTTACATACATTTCAACTCCTCTTCTGTCAGCCATGGCTGTTTCTCACCAAACAATAACAGTTTTTTTAAAAAAAATGTTGACTACAATGCTCTATTCCCTTAGGGTAATATGTTGGGTAATATTTACATCTCCAAATATCAGGTCACAATCCCTATTATATGTTGAAGTTAGAATGATAAGTTATCATATGCTTTGCATATCAGAGCTGGTATCACCTTTCCCATAGGGAATGCTGCCTGAAATTACCATATTCCCAAAGGTAAAATGCATATTTTCTCCAAAAATGCATTTTTTTTTTTTAAATGACAACATTGTAATGCATTTACTCATTAAGAAAAAAAAAAAAAAACAAAAACCAAAAACATCAACACAGACAAAGGTTCTACACTAGCTCAGAAACAGTGGACTTGCCTGGCAGGATAAAATGAGCCATCCACCCTGTCACAGATACAGAGGGGTCTTTGCTAGCGTTTAGATTAAAATAATTTTCTAAGTTATAATTTGAGGGGATAAAACATAAAACTGTTTTTTTTTAATTACCTTTTTTTTTTCCTTTTTTTTTAAAACTCTGGCAAATAAGTATCTGCTCTAATTCAGCATCAGTCAGCTACAAGGTAAAACTTACTTTAAATGAAGTGCTCCAGTGAAACTCAAGCCTGAACCATGTGAGCCAAATCAAGGGGAAGATGCTACTGTGGTCTCTGATGATGTTGCCCCAGTGTCTTAATCTGAATTTATTATAAAACTAAAACAAAACAAAACAAAACAAAAAACCCAACAGAACAAAACAAAACAAAACCAAAAAAAAAGAAACCAAAAAAACAAAAAACCCAACCAAACAAAACCCAAAAAAGAACTGCTGGTAAGGATTCCATTTTAATCCTTTTTAATACTGTTTAGAGCTTGTTTACCAGGGAGGAGAGGTGGGCAAGGCCTGGGGCAGGAAAGGCATGCTCTCCACTGGTCTCATGGCTATGTTGAGGGGACCAGCCAGCGTCATGGGGGTGGGCAGGTTCATGGGGGACGTGATGGTGACGGGGTGCGCTATGTTCACTGGAGCGGTTACCGGGGTGGGCAGGTTCACCGGGGTGGTGAGCGTTAATGGAGAGGTCATGGACAGAGGACTGGTTATAGTTACAGGATGCCCTAAGTTCATCGGACTGGATATATTAACTGCACTTGATACATTTACTGGACTTCTCATGCTCATTGCAGCTGCCACTGTGACTGGGTTTGTGATAGTCCCAGAAGCCACAGAGGACGTTATATTGAATGGAGTAGTAAGAGTCACAGGCGTAGTAGCAGCAGTGGAGGTTTGGCACAAGTTAGCAGCTTCTAAAAATGAGACATAAAAAAGACAAAAAGTTTTTAACACATAAAAAAACCATGGACAAGATTTAAACAGAACATAACAAAACAAAAAACCCAAAAGAACCAAACAAGAACAGGTACAAATTCTGGAATCATTTTCTTTAGGTATTATTAGTAAGTTAAAACTGTTAACATTCTATAGCCTACAGGAAATACAAACTCTCATGCAGGTCATTTCAATTGAGTATTTTTTTTTTTTCCTGAGAAGTCAAGTGAGGTTGTCTTAGCAAGAGGGTTTCCACGTTCATAAAAACAGTATTGTACAATCAAAATATCCTCCCAAGAGGAACAGTAGAAATAGAGGAGAGAGTGTACATACCGAATGGTACGTACTCTATAGCCTTCTCAAAGGTGAACTGACATTCTGTGAAGGTTTTAAAAAGTCATTATTAGGGACTGATAAGCAAAGCTCGTTTCAATATTTACCTGCTTATTTCAGTCTTAATTATTGCTGCTAAACTGCTCCACTGCTCACACTACCTCTACTTCAAGGCTACCCCAGCAGCACACCCCTCAACCCCCATCAGCTCCTCAGCTTTCACACAAGCTACAGCTCCACACCAGGTTGGTTTGGGGGGTTTTGGGGGGGTTTGCAGCAAGCAGGACTGAAGTGCAGAGCCAGGGAGAGCCAGGAGGCCGGGCTGGGGAGCGGGGGGGGGCGGGAATCGCTGCACATCCATCAGCACCACCTGCCGGCTGCCCACACCGGGAGCTCCGGGAACAGGGAAGGGCTGCCTGCCAGAGAAACCTGGGGAAATACACTCTGCAACAACGTTACTGAGCCGTGTCTGCTTCCACATTTGTAGGGCAGGACCCCAAGCTCAGTTACACCCACGTGTCAGAGGTAAGCCAGGAGCAAAGAGTCCACTTTGCCTCCCAGGCAGTACAAATGTAACTTTGAAAGCAACATTAGCCCCATTCAAGGGTTACTGTTGGTTCTTCAAAGTCCATAGCTAGGAGGGGTGGAGAGGAAGGGAAAGAGTAAAAAAAAAAAAAAAAGTGTGAAAATAAATTGTACTAGACCAAAAAAAAAAAAAAAGTCCCATCTAGTGTTGTAAAGCCACCACAAGTGGAACTAGCACAGGAGAAGCAGCATGGAAAGGGCAGCTCAGGCATGGCACGGACTGGTCTAACTTCACCTTCAAGCACAGTCACTCCCAAACACACATCCCACCCATGGCCCTTCCCCAGTTAATGCACCAGTACAACACCCCTGCTACCCACCCACCCCTCTCACCCCCCATCCTGCCCCAAACCACTGTTCTGTTAAAGCATATTTAACATTTTCAGTAAGAAAGGAAAAGGAAACAAGACATAGGAAAGAACAAGCAGAAAATAAATTTCAGTGATTTTCTAAATCCGACATCATTTGCTTTATCTATTTAGTGGCCTGATGATATGCACTGTTTCTGTTATCACATTTTAACATGAATAATCTGTTTCTGTGCTGTCTGATCACAGAATTCAACTACTGGCATAACAAGGGGAAAGGAAGCAAGCAGCCTAAAACACAAACAAGAACCTAGAGAACAAAAACAGACTGAAGAACTGAAAGGAAGGTTGAGAGAAAAGGAAAAATTAAGGCGAGTCAAAAGCATTCCTAAAAACAGCCAGTGAGAAACAGTAAGCAGTAGTGATTAAGAACTTCTAAAACATGTAATCCATGAAGTCACATGATGGGCATTAAAACTGTTGTGAAACAAATAAGCAGCAGTAATGGGAGAATTTAAACTACCGTATCCTACAGCCACTAAACTGAAGCAACCTGTTCTCTACAAACTGACACAATGACCAACACCAGCAATTCCACTTCAATTACAGCAGCACAGGTAAGCTGTGAGCCAGCACTGATGAGAAACAGGATCACAGATTACCTCATTTTGTAATGAAAAAAAAAAAGCAACAGAGAGAGAGAGAAAGTTCTCTGAGGTCTAGAAAGCTTCATGCAAATACAGTTACATGATGATAGAGCAGATGGAATAAATTGGGAGAGATAAGATGAACAGGACACAGCACACACGTGCACCCTGGTGCAGATGCAAGTGCAGGGTGTGTGTGTGCACAAGGGAGCAGGTAAATAAGCACAAACACAGCTAAAAGCCACATGCAAGCCAAAGCCCACACTCCTGCTTTGGAGCAGACACACTCCCCTGTGTAACTGACGGCTCTAAGGACACAGGCAAGCACAGAGACCAAGGCAGCAAGCCATGAGCATAAAACCATTCAACACAGCCTAACCTGGGCCTGTTTGTCCTGTTCTCTCTTAGCTATGACTTCTAAGAATGAAACTGTTGTGTCAGACATCCTTCCTGACACCCTCAACTCCCTGTATGACTGTGAGCTCCACTACCTCACAAACCCAACCACGTCAGCATCGGTGTGTTTTACCTTTCTTCCTGGCTTTGACGGCCTCTTCCCACAATCTCAGGGTCTCCACCTGCTTCCCAGGCCAACTTGTTACGTGCTGTTGTTGCTGCTGCTGCTGCTGTTGCTGCTGCTGCTGCTGCTGTTGCTGTTGTTGTTGCTGCTGCTGCTGCTGCTGCTGCTGTTGCTGCTGCTGCTGTTGTTGCTGCTGCTGTTGCTGTTTCTGGTTGCTGGTCTCTTCACTCATGCATGCTATGCCAATCAAGTAAGAACACAAATTCACCTTGAAAAGTTACTCTGCTTTCTGCTGAGGTCGCAAAGGCAACTTCTACAAAGAGCATGTGGAATCTCACAGGATTCCAAGAACAAAATCACAGAGATGTTTAAAACAGTATCATTAATTCTATGCTTCATGAAACTACTTATCCAAAAGCTAAAACCCAAAATATACGTCAAGAAGATCTACTTTAACTGCGAAAAATGAACTTGTCATTATTTAGTTTTTATTTAGGAAGAATGAAATTAAAGACTCTAATGAGTCTCTAGAACTTAAACTGATTCAATTATTTCTAAACTTTAGCTCCAGCTTAAAAATGAAAAATAAAAAAGCCTCTTTACTTTTTATTTCAAGTATGACTTAAAAATTTCAGTTTACATCAGAGAACAGCCTGTCACTACTCTCTGGCCACAGTACAGCTCATCATTTCCACCTCTAACAACTGCTCTAAATGCCTCATGTGAACTGGCTTAGCACCACCAAACTGGCTTGGGAAGCCAGAGTTGTAACCGTATATCTTGAAAAATACTTGACATCCAAATTTCCTACTAAGCTCAACAATCAGGCATTTCAGACATTCTCAGTACCTTCAAATTATCCAGGAGTAACAGGAACTGCAAAGATGTTGTAAATTAATGCAGTTTAAAAGGCTTTAAGGACAAAGTTTCCAAAGACATTCCTGACTTCTGCCTCTTTATTCCTCTGAAAACCCATTTAATATTACTAACCATGTGGGCTAACTTAAGTTACAGGTATTTTAATAGGGAAAATTTGAAAGTCAAGTCTTCATTTGCTCGCTAGGCATTCCAGGTCCAGACTGCAGCACTTCCACAGAGTTTAAGTCTAGAAAGAGCTATTACAAACATCTCATCTGACCTCCTGCACAACACCAGTTACATGCCATTAATGCCCCAAACATAGCAGGGCTGAGTTTAAATCCTTTTCTTGTCAGCTACTGCCTGAGGGAGGAAACACTGAGCCCCAGAGTCAAAGCTCAGAGAAAGCAGAGAAATCTTTCTCCTGATTTTGATGAGCTTTAGATGAGGCTTCAGACCTGAAACCTGGCAGAACTTAGCAGCTCTTACATAGTCTGAAATCTCCAAACTATCTGTTGGACTTTTAGGCCTGCACAGTTCAGGAAGCAGAAGTGAACTTAAAGGTGAGAAAACTTGGGAACTCTCTTCTTCAAGAGATGGGACACTGTCACGGACTGCAGGGCATTGCCAAGGGATAAGAACAGGGATAAGAGCACAGTCTTGCAGCAAACCAACTCCACACCCACCAATTCTTGAGCTGAAGCAGATTCTGTTATTAAATATCTACTTTTAAGAGGTGTGACCACCCACACTGACAAGACAGGTAGCTGAATTTTAACGTCATCAAAGGCAATTCCCTTTGCAAACACATTGTTATTAGAAATGTTTGTAAAACGTTCACCTACTTTTATTGATGCCTTGTTTACAGGTATTACAGTTGATACTTTGGCTCTGCCCGTGTGTCTTTAAGTGGCTGGTGATATATGCTGCACTCAGAAGTTTACCACAGATATTACACGATACCTTTCCTTCATGGCGCACCATGTGTGTCCGCAGTCTGTCTTTGGTGGCAAAGGCAGCAGTGCACGTCTAGATGAAGGACAAAGTTACACTTGAGGTGCAGACAGAGCAGTACAGCCTCACCTACAGGCACACTGGGAGCCCCTGATACCTTGCAGATCCTAACAGTATCCTAAGGGTATTGACAACTTTGAGTTTTCACCTGTATTTATGGAGAAACAAAAATCAAACTACTCAGCACAGACTGAGAATGGAATTTGCTTCTGAGACAAGCAGGACAAAAATCATACTCTATACTGCTTGAACTTTCTTAAAACAGTGGGTTGCCCTACCCACCAATGCAAGAGGAGCTTATAAAAACACCTCCAATAGGCAAAGTTGGTTTCTAATGTAATTTTACTGTACAAATATGAACTTGGTACCTTACACTGCTCAATTACTTCTGTTCCCATCCAGCACAAGGAAACAAAACCTTTTCCTAACACTACTGTTTTTGCCCAAGGCTTTTATTTAAGAAGATAAGTCACTAAAACACAGGTTGGAATAAGCATGGATATTCCAAGCAAAACAGTTAATTGTTCAAGGGCAACCAAATTATTTCTCCTAGACTCAGTCATCAACTTATGACAACTTGCTTTCCCCTTCCAGCAAAATAAGAGATCCAGAATCAACCATTCCCACCCATTTTAAATAGATGTGCTGAGAAAGACATTTGATTTGAACATGCTGAGAAACACACTGCACACATTACCCCAGAAATGAGCACTGAGCTGAGGATGCTGCTACAATCCTACTACTAAGTTAAGCATATGCTAAAGCAGAGCAACTACGCCGTTCTCCAAGAAAGCAAAAAGCCTCTAATCTTCCTAAAAAAAGCAGCCATGGCATCTTTTTAAAGTTCCACCAGAACTCCAGCACTGTGGTGTGGTGGCAGATGTGGCTTTACTCCTAAACTTGCTTTTCAAAACCAAAAGGAGTGAATACAGTTCTGGAAAGATTCACCTGCGTACTACTGACACAATAAGGTATTGTTCTTAATAAACCATTTTAGCCCTTACTTGGCATTTGAAGGGTCTCTCTGTTGAGTGAACATGTTTTACGTGACAGCTTAAATGATCAGGCCTGCAAGAAAGAGAGGAACAGGAGAAAAGTGCACACTGTTACAAACACAGTCAGGACACCTTGGCTAGTGGTGCTGACACCACGCTGGTCACTCCCTGCAGCCCCCATCCCTCTGCCAGCCAGGACAAATCCCTTCCCTTCACCTACCAGAGGCTTCACCTGCAACACTTCACAGCTTAAAACCAACCTGCGGTTTAAAACTTAACTCTGTTCTCCTCACATGCCTGAAAATGGCACATTTGGTCACACCTTGTGTAAAGATGAGAGCGCAACAGCTCTAAAGGTTGAAGTTTTGTCTATTGCAAGCACAGCTACAAACAGAGCCAGCAGCAGTGCAAGTTGCCCTGTGCTGTCAGTGGCCTCCACCCTGCCGTAAGACCAGGTGAGTTTCCCTGCCCTGCCCCGTGTGGCCACAGACCATGGCAAATGCTGGTAAAGGGGCTCAGTGCCCACCCCCAGTGACGCAGACACGCACCTTGTGGGACCTGCGTGAGGTCCAGAAACCATTGCAAACCACTGTCCTAAAAAGTGACCACTTCTGACCACTGCTAACCCTGCTCAGATGGAGACTCCCCCACCCTAAAGGCAGACAAGGCTCTTTATCCCCTCACCAATGTCCTCAGAAGTTTGCTTCTCCCAGCTCCTCACTACCACAGCTTAACCCTTCTTGCTCACAAAAAGCCACTAGCGGAGCATGCCTGGGATTTGCTACGTGGTACCTTGAGAAGCCTTTTCCACAAACACCACAGGTGTAGGGTTTCGTGATGCCACCTTCGTGAGACCTCACGTGGTAGGTCATGCGATCCTTTCTCTTGAAGCGCTGATTGCAAATGGGACATTCGAAGGGTTTCTCGTCCGAGTGGGACAGCTTGTGCCGGTTGAGGTGGTAGACGTCCCTGAAGGCCTTCCCACACATCTCACAAGCGTGGTTCTTCTTCACGGGCTTGCTGGGCTTCTTCACGGTCTGCGTCACCGCCATGGCGGTGGCGCCGGCGCTGCTGCTGGGGTTGGTGGCAGAGGAAGACGTAGTGACTGTGGACAGGATGCCTGCGATAGTCGAAACCAGCGAACTCCGGCTGTTGTCACCAGCGATGGTCGAGATAAGGGGCACCATTGTGGTGGGAGTTTTCTTTGGCCGTGACACTAACTTTATCCCTGTGTGGCAGGACTCGTGACGCCTCAAATGGTAGCTGTCCCTGAAAGCTTTGCTGCAGTAAGTGCACACAAAGGAGGTTTTAGGTTTTTCCTTTTTAATCCCAACAATAGCATCCTTTAATGTTTCTGGTGCAGGCTGAGGTTTCTGCGTTATTGGTAAGGGCAGAATCGGCTTCTGATCGGGCGGCTCAACAGCAGAGCTCAGGAGAGGCAACAAACTGTTCTGTGCTGCCTGCTGTTGGTGATGGGAGGCTTCGTGTGCCTAAAACCAAACAGTCACACTTAAATTCTCTGGATGGGTGCTCGCTCTGGCACGGTGAGAACATTTACAAACGACAGGGAAGCACATTCTAGACCAAAAGCCATGGAGGGAACAACAGGGGAAGGTTACATAATGCTGGTTTTGGACAAGACAAACGGCTCGTGCTGTAAATGCCCTGGCTGTGCAGATCCTGTGGTAAGTGTAGGACACAGCACAACAAACAAGGAGTTATTAAGTTTCTGGGGGGCAACTTTTTAAGGAAGACAACTAGGTGCTTGTCAGATGTTTTAGTAAGAGCATTTCATCTTTTCATAACAGATAACTAATTTTGCTAATGATCGTATCAGATGGCACCTCAGGACTATCTCTGCAGAGGATGAAGGTACTGACAGGAGTTGCAAAATCAGGCCCCACCTTTAAGTCAAGCTCAGTGCACACTGAGAACTGAACTGCAGCCACAGAGAGCCAGGATGCGATAAGGCGTCTTATTTAAACAGTGTGTCCATACCCCTGTGCCAGCACTGAAACCAAAGCAACTGGAATCGGGAGCTGTCTAAAGCCACATCTCTATATTTAGCAGGTTCCTGATGCATTTGTCCACTGACCACGGTGCTCTCTGTGTCTGGAACTAACAAGAATAGCGGCATGGCCTTTTTCTCTTCGTCAGCAGCTACTTTGTGCTGGGAAGAGAAGCTGATCAATACACACTGGGAGACACCTAGAGATGCTGGAGAACACGGTTTGGGGGTGTTGGGAATAAACCCTGAAAGCTGTCTGAAAGCAGCTAATACCAACTAACTCTGAAACACAGAATCCACAGCAGAAGCTACAGGGAAGGGAAGCCAGCGCTGCTCAGCCGTGCTGCAGCCTGCCTGCCACGGGCTGTGCCGCACCACGCGTGGTTATTCCGAGGCAGAAACACCGTTATTAAAACTCATCCAGTTAGACTGGGACAAAACCCTGGCAGATACAATTTTAATGTGGTTTAGAAACCACACAGACCAATTCAGCCTAATGGAGCATTAAAATAAATCACTCCAGCACCTTAAGCCAGTTTAAGTGCATCTGTATTCAAGATGTGCCTCGGTCTCATCAGACCAGTTTTAAATCAGGCTCGTTATTAATGCAGCGTGCCAGGCCTGAAGCTGAGTTTGGGGAAACTTGCATTCCCATTAGATCAGTACTGCAGCCTTCCAGGACTCCTTTCCAATGATTTTCCTCACAAAATAACATGACTCAAAGCTGTGAGAGCTGAATAAAACACTGTGCCAGTGCACGACCCTGACCTGTCTAATTTTACATCTGCTGGGGTGGACAGTACTAGGAAGCACACTCAGGGTAATGCTCTTCCCATGGGAATCCATTTCAACACGTCCTTTGGACAAGCCAGTACTTCTAGAAGCTCACTTTGGGCCTTTTTCCTGGTTGTATCCTGGGTGCTTTGCCTCTCTGGATGGCAGCAGGGACTACAGCCCCCCCAGAGCATCTCTCCCTTGCTGTGGGGCAGCTCCTGCATCACTCCAATCTCACTTTTTGGGAGCATGATGCTGGTGATCTTTGGATAGAAGCCATGGATGGATACCAAGGCTAACCCACGTGGGAAGGAATACAAGCTCCCAAACACTCCAAGCCTATCTGACAGGAAAACAGTTCACAGGAGAAAGCCTGGACTCCGGCCGATAACAGGAGACAAAACTTGGTGGAATCATTAGGAGTCAGACCAGGCAGTCCATGTTTATCTGCTTTTTAGATCCGAAGCTCAGGATGCAACAGGTAGGCTGGGTATTAGCACACCTGCCTGGCCACAGCAGCCACCTCAAACAACAGCCCCAGGGGCTGCTTTATTTCAGGGAGCGATTGCAGAGCTGGATCCAGAACTGTCCTGGAGGCGACGCTGCTAAATCAGGGCACGGCACAAGCTCCAGCAGCTCCATTAAACTTTTCCCTGACTTCAGTGACAATTGTGGATTTTCAACCATTTATTTTCCACGTTTTTTAAAAAGGTTTTGACACTTCTACATTGCATGAAAGTAAGAGTTTGCACAGTACGCACCGACAGCACAATACTGAGCAAGTTGTGCACTTCAACACAATTTTAACTTTAAAAAAATCTGAAATGTTTTACAACTTCAAATCAGCATTGAACAATGTTGCTAAACTGCACCAGAAGACACTGCAGAGCACCTAATGATAGCTCCAGAGATACAATTTCAAAGGCAGAGCTAGCAGATCGGATAATGGAGAGCCCAAATCCTTTGGACAAGGTTCAAACTTAGGCAGTTTATGGATATTTTTAAGCCTCAAAGAATCGTCAGCACTTCAAGGTAATGATGCACTTATTCCTACAGATCCGATGGAGCCACTGGACATAAAACAATGTATATTCATCAAGCCACGGGCTCTGGAGCTGCTGCTTATGTAAGTGTGCTCCTGTTGGTTCCCAGGGAGCCGGCGTTACTCGCAGCACCGTGCTCCTCGCGGCCCCTCTGCCACGAGCTGTGCTCCTCAGTTTCCAGGGGCTCTTAAAGCCTTTTAGAAAAGGATCAGGCAGCATTTTTTTTTAACTCCCTGCTGGAGAAGGGAAGCCAGCACCTGCTGCACGCCTCTGGCAGGCGCAGTCATGCAGGCTCCGACCACGGTTTTACTTGACCCAGCATTAACGTCAATCAACATTTTGGAGATATTTTGATGGCCTGGGACAGGCTCTCTGCAAAATCCCCTTGTTCTGTCACTAATTCCTTCTCTCCTGGGGGGGCAGCAAAGAAAAAAAACCCTGCAATTCGTGACCCAGAGTGTAGGATGTGGCACTGTGAACTTCCAATGCCAGAGGCTAAAATATTTTTGTGCTCCAGCCTTAATGTGAGAGCAACAAATTAGCATGAGTCATATCTTGAACACTCCATCTGATGGATGAGTCCTCCTCACATTAACAGATACAACTTTCACTTCCTGAGCACATCCTAAAAGTGGTTTCCAAACTATGCATTTTGGGGACTGAGAAGATCCAAACAAGAACTGCTTATTCAGTAGCACGATTGTTTCTTTAGAAAGGGATACAATTCATCAAAATGCCACCTAAAAACAATCAAACAACTTTATTTGGAAGGAGCGATTTACAGTCGCACAGCCCACTGCTACAGGACTAAAATTAAGACGTTGAAACCTCCTCTAAAAACATCTGGCTAAAAACTACAACTTTATATTCCACGTATTAAGCTGTCCCTTAGGAATCCTGTCCCAGCTGGAACACACACTTGGTTTAACACTCCCCCCAGGAAGAACGAGTGTGAATATTCAGTCACTTCCATTTGTTATTTAACTGACACTGGGGAGAGGCTTTTAAATCCACGCTTTTAAACTAGTTTTAACTAATCAGCTGGATCAGGGCTGATGTGCTGCTGTGAGAATGGGAAGAAGAAAAACGAAAGTCACATCAGGACTACCTCAGTGCTGCTTTCTGTTGGGTGCACTGGCATGCTCGCAGCCCAAATCATCGGTTTTAACAAAACCACTCAAGAAACAATACCCAGCACTTATTATGAGCTCTGAAAGCTTTATTATTTAGAGAAGGGGGGAAAAAAATCAGGGGAAAATTTTCAGGTCACAGTTTTATGAAGATGCTTCCGAGTCGCACGTTCGGAAAGTGAACTGCTGACTCCTTAATTAAAAGCAGCAAAGCTGACTCCTAAATCAGCATGTGACATCACTACTTCAAAACTCAGCACCTTCAAAAAAACACGGACGAGCAGCGAGGAGCTGGACACGTACTTGAAAGCATTACTTGGCATTTCTCAGCCTGCTGCAATACAGTCCTGCCAGCCTAGGAAAAAATTTCCCCTGGAAAACGCTCAGCTGGGAGGCAGCAACGCACTAAAGCATCCCCGGCTCGGAGGGAGATGGCCCTAAACTAAGGAGATTAACTTCTTAGCGTGAAGTTTCCTACGTGCGAATCACAACTGCCCACTAGAGTGAGAAATAATTCACCAGACCTCAGGCAAACTCGACGGCATCACCCGCATCCCTCAGGGAAAGGCGGAAAACCCAGCGCCCAGCTCCCGGTACCGGCTCCCCGGAACATTCCCGGCGTGTTTTCGGAGGCAGAGAACCCGAGCGAGTGACTCATCCCTTGGTACTTGCAAGGGACGAATTTTTCCTCCCTAAAGGAATGGTTCTCGCTCTTGGCGGATTTATTCATTCAACTCAGGTTTTCAAACTCGTGTCACGGGTTGGGTTTTGGGTTTAACTCCGAGGAGGACAGTGAGGAAGCGAGCGGCCGCCACCGGGAACGTGCAAAGAGGATTATTTTACCTTGAGAAAGGTGATGTGCTGGGCGCTTTTTTTTTTTTTTTTTCCCCCCCGCTGCCGCTGCTGCAATCACATATTTTATGTTTTCCAGCTCA
>JANRGV010000053.1:1149789-1163564 GCA_024734035.1 Alethe castanea
CTGGCCGGGCTCCAGCAGAGCCGGGCCCGGCGCTGTCCCGCGGCCCGCGGGGGGCTCGGGCCGGGCCGTGACCCCGCACGCCTCCGCGGCGCCACGGGAGAGCGTTCGCCCGTACCTGAGGCATCTTCGGCGCAGCACATGCATGCAAATCGTAGCCACGAGCAATTAAATACATTCGTACCGTTAATTACGTGTTTACATACATCAAGCACGTCCCTGACAGGCAGCAGGACCGGGCCCAGGGACGGCCCCTTGCACCTCCCTGCTGCTCCCAGGACAGGGAGGGATGCCCGGGACATCTGTGCCCTGCCTCGAGTGGCATCTGGGGGACACCCCGCATTTCTTCGACACCGGAGTGTGGCAGGTTTAACACTGTCACAGGAGGGGGGTTTTAATCCTGACCTCCCACTGCCTTCACTGGCGCTGGGGAGATGAGAACAGGCTTACAGCACTTTGTTATTTATTTTCCCCCAGCTCTGGTCAATCCTCTTTGCTCAGGCCTGGATCGCTGCTGAGCATCCGAGGCCTCGGTGGCACCGGGCACGGGGAGAAGCGGCCGAGGCACCCTGGCTGCAGCGTGCAGGGCTAAATTTGGCCCCTGTGACTTCCTCCCGGGTGGTTTTCTTGTCTCCTGTTACAGATAATGCAAAGGCTGGTCCTGGAGCTGCAGCTCTGCGAAACCCTGGTGGAGCAGGGAGGAGGGACAGTGGGGACAGAGCAGGGACCAGGGGACACCTTTGTGCAGCGTTGGGCTGGTCACCTGGCTCCTGCAGCGCTGGTCCCCAGCCCTCCCCAGGCGTTTCTTCACCTTCCCAGAGCATTGCAAAACAGTCCTTGTTCTGTTCCGAGAGATGCCTGCGGTTCTTTCACGCCTCTCAGGCTTTTTTCCTTGAAACTCCGGTGCCAGAGTCAAGTGGTTATGTCAAAACGTGTTTGCATTTGAAACAAAGTTTCTCAGCCTTGTGACCCCAGAGGGAAGTTTGTGACTGTGTGCCCAGGGGCTTGGCTGCCTGGAGTGGCCCAGCTGCTTGGGAGCACCTGCAGCTCCAAGGGCCCATGTGCCTCGGGGAGTTTGGAGCCTGCTCGGTTTTGACCCTCCTGTCTGCACCACGTAGAGCTCAGTGCTGATGCACAGCACTGCAAGCTGTAAAATACTGCCCTTGCTCTGCAGGAGATCCTCGCTGAGAAAAACAGACCAAAAAAAAGGAGCCAAAGGGGTTTGCCAGTGCAGAGCTCCACCAGCCCAGCTTGGAGATGCTCTCTGCTCATCCCAGATGTTTTTTCCCAGCTGGATCACCCCCTCTGCACGCCGTGTCCCTGTCGTGCCCGGTGTTCTGACCCCGCAGAGCCCGGAGGAACCCCTTGTTCCAAGAGAGGGGCCGCCACTGCCGCTCCTGGTTATTTCCCTCCCAGTCGCTCGGTTATTTTTGTTAACGCTTATTAAGGAAGACTTGGGAGAGCTCTTTGTTAAGGGCTCACACTCACTTCAATTAAAGGCTAAGAAAACTACCCAAGCGTATCACTGACTCATCGGAGAAATCCCGACGAGCACGTAGCCGCCTAAACTCTGTTCTTGTTTTCACAGCTAAAGGACTTGAGAGGAACAAAACCTGCGAGACTCACAGCTAAGCCAGACAAGAGGGAAACGGAGTTGGAACCCACTTCCCACTTGGCAGTGCCCTGCTGGGCCCTCCCAGCCCCTCTTTCACCCCGACACATCCCAGGGCTGGGCTGGGAGCAGAGCGAGCCGAGGCACTGACAGTCCCCGGGGGGAAGGACTCGCAGGAGCTCTATTTAGAAAGGGCAAGTCTGTGCCAAACCTGACGAGCTTTCCTTTACCCAGAATTATAACTGGAAGTCTAAAAAGCCACAGTGTTTGAAAACACATATTTACATTATATATGCCCCAAAGCAGAATAAACAAAGGTTAGATTTGTAAACGCTCCATCTTAATTAAAACAGCGCTGCTTAGGACAAACCCACATAACAGGCGGCTTGAAGTGCTGTGTTATTTAATTTATACCTCCCAGCTCCCTTAGTCATGGAGCTGGGACAGCGATAGCATCAGCAGCCACCCCGCTGTGCAAGCACAGGGAATTTCTAGGGCACTGGGAACCTGTGGCCCATTTACCACCATCCCGAGGCTGCGCTTTTCTCCCTTTTCAAACTCAAATCTTCCCTCCTTCTCCCTTGGCACTTCCCACACGGTTAGGAAGGAAGGGAATGCTGCTGGGTGTCTCCTGCCAGTGCCGAGGCTGGCTGTGGGAAGCCTCCAGGGACAGGCCAGCACCGGAGCTGCCCCGTGGTGCCACAGCCATGCTCTGCCCAGTGCCAGCACCACTCCTCTCCCAGCTCCTCTGACAGTCCCTGCTCCGACTCCGCTGGGCCAGAGTGTGCTTGCAACACTTACAACAGAAACTGGGCAAAGATTTCGGCTGCAGAGGAGCCCCTTTCTGTTCATGCTCTGAGTGCCACAGTGAGCTTTGAATTTCACAGCTCTGTGGGGCTGGAGAGCCCTCGAGTGTGTAAATGAGCTGTGCTGATGGTGCTGAGAATGTGCTCCCCGCAGGCAATTTCCCTTCAGCTGCTTCCCAAGTTCTGTCTTCTCTGGTTTCTCTCTTTGCAGCCTCGATTCCCTCTCAAAGTGATCAGGGACACTAAACAGAGACAGTGAATCACATCTGGTGGAAGCAGAGTGTGCCTGATGGGAGGAACCATGGGATGATCCAGCATCCTCCCAAGGGCATCCCACGGTGTTCCACTGCCCACTGGGCAGGCATCCCTGACCCACAGCAAAACGAGCGTGAAAGCTGCTGCAGGGACAGACAACCCATTTACTGGGCAGAGGGGAATAGAAATGGGAACAGAAAGGGAAAGGGAAAAGGAATGGGAAAGGGAAAAGGAATGGGAAAAGGAAAAGGAATGGGAAAAGGAAAAAGGAAAAGGAAAAGGGAAAAGGAAAAGCTCTTGCCAGATGGCTGCCCACAGTCTCAGGCTCCATCCCGCCCTGGAGGGTGGCAGCCATGCCCTGTCCTGCCCGTGCCGTGCCAGAGCCACCCCCCAGCCAGCCCCAGAGCGCCGGAGCCTCCTGGTAACCAGCACATGTGAAAGATCGCTACACTTTTCAAAAGAGGGAAATAGGATGCAGGAAATTGCCGGGCAGCTCAGCTGAAGCACTGAGAGGCAGGACGGCAGCCAGGGGAAGCAGCCCCAGGGGAAGGAGTGTGGTCACTGGGACTCAGCAGGGATGGGCTCCTGGGTTTAGCCCCAAACTCTGAGGTGCATTGCTGCCGTGATGTGAGAGGAGGGAGGGAGGGAAGCTGGAGCAGCCAGGGGGATGCCCAGGGCAGTGGGGATGTGCTGCCAGGGCCACACGCTGCTGTGACAGCACGAAGACCCCCGGGCCCACACGGAGCTGGTGCCAGCTCCCACCACCCTCTCAGCATCTCTGGGCTCCCCCAGGGCCGGGCGATGCCAGGCAGGAAAAGCCTCACGGTTACTCCATGCTTTAAGCATTCCCTGGTGGAAGCATTCCCATGGCAAACTGCCCTGCAATGCTCACTCCCTTCCCTGCAGTCACTCTCTCTTCCCTGCTGCACCCCCTCCAGCCCCTGTCCCTGCCCAGCCACGCACCTGCCACGGGAAACCCTTCCTGCCTGCCTGAGATTCCCTCATCCTCCCTAATCCCCGTGGATCCATCACTGTCTCCTCTCCCCTGCAGCCGGAGCCCGCTGTCCCCCCCGGGGCTCGGAGCCTCCGCCGGGCCCGGCCCACGGGCAGGACCCGCTCGGAGCTCCAGGGCAGCGAGCCCTGGGCTATGTTTAGCCCTGCGGCCACACGCCGGGAAGTGCCCTTATCTCTTCCCTCCTCCTTGTCCCCAGCCGTGCCTGGGCTAATCTCTGCTTGGCACCTTGAGCGCCGCAGCTGCCCCACGCCTCCAGCACCCAGCGGCTTTTTGTTGTTATTTTGGTCATCTCCGTCACAACTTTTTTTCTTTTTTTTTTCCCCCATAAAACGGCCGCTGTGCTCTGCGCCCCATGCAGAGGGAGAGTCGCCCCTCGGTTGCCACACTGGCCCCGGGGCTGCTGCTGGTGTGGCCTGCAGGGTCCCTGCTGTGCTCATCTCTGTGCCCAGCCCTGTGCCCCGGTGACACATGGTGGGGATAGCCCACGCTCAATATCAAACCTGAGAACTGTGGAATTGTTTGGCCTGGAAGGGATGTTGAAGATCATCCAGTTCCACTCCCCTGCCATGGGCAGGGACACCTTCCACTAGACCAGGTTGCTGCAAGTCCCATCCTTGAACACTTCCAGGGATGGATGGGGCAGCCACAGCTCTGGTGTGGTGTGCACAGACACAAGGGAGTCACAGCTTTTTCTGTCTGGGACATTTCAGAGCCCTCCTGGCAGGTGCTCACCGACCCCTGCACACCCCCTGCCCCACGCTGCCCTCAGCACTCTGCCTTTGAACCTGCTCAACTCTGCTGCTCTCCAGGAAAACTGTTTCCCAGTTTGATTTAAAAACTTCCTGAGCCAGAGCTCGTACCAATTACTTAGCAGCGTGCTGCTCCGGTTAATCACCAGTGACCATTTTTAGTAATAATTCCTGCGGGGCCAAGGACTGCAGGAAACATCCACTCCTGCCTTGCTCCCCTTCCCACCATCTGCCCCGCTTCTCCCGGGCACGGCATGTACAGCAGCAGGCACATCAGGGCAGTGCATTTAGGGAAAAACATGACCACTGAATTAGAGCAGCCGAGCCAGCGAGGAAATCCTAACGCTAATCCCTGATCTTTCACTGACACACGGCAAAGCTCGGCCCAGCCGGCTGCTTCCCTCCTCCCCAGCCACAGCTGGAAAACACGGATAATGCTGCATTACCTTCCCTGCAGGGCTGCTGCGATTAACAGCAGCAGAGAGCTCCGAAATCCTTCAGGGATGGGGATGGCAGGGATTAACACTTGGCTAGATGGTCCCCCAGGACCATTTGCCAATGCCATGCCCCATTTTCTTTATTCTTTGCTATTTACTTTTATTTTTTTTCTGGGTCCTGGGTGGTGCTTAATCTCATTTGGCAGTTATGGATTGTCTCCAAAATAATCAATGTTTGTGCATTCATCTGCATCTCTCAGCTGATCCCACAGGGGTGAGCATCCAGTGCTGGAGGGAGCCTCGGGCAGAGCATCCCTGCTCTCATGGGCCAAGGAACCAACTTTGCTCCATGTTTCCAAGGGGGAAACAAAACCTTTGGTAGTAGCAGGCAGCTCTGCCTTAAATTAATTTAGATGCAGTCGGGAAAATATCCTGTGTCATCCTGCAAATCAGGTGGAAAATGATGCTCCCCATGCCTTCCCTCCTGCCTGCACCCTGTGTCCTGTAAAGACACGCATGTGTGAGGATGGAGAATCAATGGATCCAGAGTCTGCACAGTGGAATTTCCCCCCGCCCTGTGTTTCATCTTGTATCAAAAATCACTACAAAAATACAGCCCTGCCCTTTGTCAGAAGGAAAATACCCAGAGCTCAGCAAACTGCCAAGTTTTTTGTGTTTAAATTTCCGCTGGCAGCTGATCTCCGCAGCATCCCAGCCAGTCCAACACCCCGTGGGATGCAGCCAGCCCCAGAGCCCCGGCTCCACGCTGGCAGATCTTCCCAGGTCGGCATCCGCGTGCTCTGAGCTCGTCAGGATCTGTCGCGTCATCAGCTGCGCGGAGGGCAACAAAGCCATGCGGGAAACGGGCATTTCTCAAAAAAATTACAGGACCCGAAGCGTGAATCGTGGCTGAGTCACTGAAACACAAAACTCACTAAAGGGATGAATTAGAGCTATTAGAATATAGAGGTAATTACTCATGTGAACAATGCCCTGCTCGACTCTAATGATTACACAAATTAGTGCATAAAATTATGTTAATGGCTCTGCAAGCGGCCCTTCCACCCAGCCCTCTGGCGGGAGGGGACGCCGAGGTGAGCCAGGTCCCTCCGACCCCAGGAGCGAGGTGAGGGAGCGCCAGGAGAGGCTGCAGCTCATCCTGCGGCTCTGCCGGGCTCTGTGCCCGGCCCGGCCCGCAGTTCTGCCAGGCTCCGTGCCCATCCCATGGCTCTGCCAGCTCCGGTGGCCATCCCACGGCTCTGCTGGGCTCCGTGCCTGTCCTGCGGCTCTGCCGGGCTCCAGGACCATCCCGCAGCTCTGCTGGACTCTGTGCAATCCCATCCCGCAGCTCTGCCAGGCTCTGTGCCCATCCCATCCCGCAGCTCTGCCCTGCTCCATGCCCGTCCCATCCTGCAGCTCTGCTCAGATCCATGCCCATCCCATCCCGCAGCTCTGCTGGACTCTGTGCAATCCCATCCCGCAGCTCTGCCAGGCTCTGTGCCCATCCCATCCCCTGGCTCTGCCGGGCTCCGTGCCCGTTCTGTCCCATGACTCTGCCAGGCTCTGTGCCCATCCCATCCCGCAGCTCCGCCGGCCGCGGACAAAGCACGGCAAGGACCGCGCAGTGCGGGTGGGTGCATCACCGACTCACCTTCAGCCGTGCGGGAGACGGGTTTTAGGGAAGGTTTATTACACAGGGAACTGCCTGGAATCTTCATTTTTCCCTAATAATTCAGCTTTCTATTTGAAACTGCTCCAACTGCAATTCCAGATAAACTGCTCTTCCCGTGCAGGTGCAGCGAGGATCATTCTGCACTCGGCATGGGGGATTCTCACCAAAGCTGGGGCTGCTTTAAGCCAATCTAGAAATGACTCTGATTTTGCTGCACAGCTAAAAACTCTGCTGTTATCAGGAGCAAGAAACCTCACTGCACAGCCAGCGCACACAGATCAATGAAAGAATCCCCTGTTCTAAAGCAGAAGTTTCTGTTAAAAAAAAAAAACCAACAAAAAAACCCCAAGCAAACAACAGGAAAAAAAAAAAACCCCAAACTGTGGTTTTTAGGAGAAACCACAAGTTTTCTAACCGTTTCTATTTCGGAGCTAGTGTCGGGTTTATTAAGCACGGGGCTATCAGGACGATGTGCAATTAAGGAGGAGAGATTCCCTGGCTCTCCAGGGCGCTGCCCGGAGCGCTGGCACAAAGAAGGCAGTATCGGCCGGGCTGCCGGGCAGCTGCGCGGCCGAGGGCGGCGCGGAGGGGCCGCCCAGCCCCGGGCGCACAATCGCCCTCAGTTGTACCAACAAAGCGGCACTATCGGAAGCGCAGGAGCATCGGAACACGCGGATTCCCTGCGGGAATGGCGCGGCTCACCCAGGGCTGCAGGGTGGAAGCAGCGGGGAGGGAACTCTAGAGAAACCCACCTGCTTGTGGGTGGAAAAAGGATTTGGGAGAGGGGGTCACGTTTGGGTGTCCCCTCTGCTTTAACAAAGGCAATTCCATTCACCTACCCCTTTCCACCTTCTTCAGAGAGAGTGGACTCTCAAAGCATTTAGTTTCAGGAAGAACACGTTCATGAAAGAAGACACCTGGTGCCTTGGTTGGCATCTGTTGAAATCCCAGCAAATACCTTCCTGGAAGAGGTGCTGGTGGCTCAGCCCGTTCCCACTAAGGCACGAGGATATCAAAATCAATGCCAGCTTTGCCCACCAGCCCCAGCCAGAAGAGTGGATGGCTCCCCGGAATTCCCCACGGGGGAAGTCAAACAGGCACTTACTCAGATTCACTTTCACCCTTGGAGAAGCTGAAGGGCAAAAGAGATGGCACCGGGCTCCTCGGGCTGTGCCTGGCACAAGTGTTGCTCCCAAAACTCACCATCCCTGTCACAATGTTAATGAACCCATAACGTGGTATAATTAAAAACTGAGAGTGTGTCAGGAGGCACAGCCTCCTCCAGTTAACTTCTCCTAATGCTGTCAAACCTGGTTCACAGCACATTTCTGAGATATTAATTTAATTCCTCTATTTTATGTCAATCAGAGAACATGATGTTCCCCCCGAGGACGGTGGAACACACTGGATCAGAATCTGAAATTAAAACACAGGGCACTTGGGGAAAGCCTCGCTTCACCCTGTGGTTTCCCTGCTCCAGCACTGCCTGGCTGGCTGTTCACAGTAGTGATGAAAACTATTTTAGGGGAAAAAAGGGAGTGTAAGAGAGCTCCACACTGGGAACAGGTTTATTACAGGATCTCAAAGTGCTTCACTAACACCACAGCTGGGACACAGAACAAAGTGAGCAGGGGCAGGAACAGACCAGCAGCTCCTCCTGGCTCTGAGCTCTCCCCTTGCCCAGGAGTGCTCTGCTCCCTCCCATTCCCAGGGGAAATGGAAAGGCAGCTCTCCAGCCCGCGGGGAGATCGCAGCCTCCTGCCAGAGCCGGGCTGACTCCACGTCAGGAGCTTTCCAGGAAGGTGACACTCCACAAAGCCCACAGTAGAGAACACTGCGTTCCCACCTCCTCTTCCTGGGAGTCAGTGCCCTTCTGGAGCATCCACAGGGTGATCCAAACCACTGAGATAATCTCAGGAGCAAACAATCCTCACGTAGCTCCCGCTCCAATAATTGATGCACACACAGTGAGATTTGCAGCACATCCTGCACCCACTGGCTCCCTGGTGCCAGGAGCAGGCTTGATAAATTCCAGCCTTCCTGCAGCCCCAGCACACACCTGTACAGGTAAATCCTAAATTCCAGCCTTCCTGCAGCCCCAGCACACACCTGTACAGGTAAATCCTAAATTCCAGCCTTCCTGCAGCTCCAGCACACACCTGTACAGGTAAATCCTAAATTCCAGCCTTCCTGCAGCCCCAGCACACACCTGTACAGATAAATCCTAAATTCCAGCCTTCCTGCAGCTCCAGCACACACCTGTACAGATAAATCCTAAATTCCAGCCTTCCTGCAGCCCCAGCACACACCTGTACAGGTAAATCCCAAGTTCCAGCCTTCCTGCAGCTCCAGCACACACCTGTTCAAGGAATCCTGAGTTCCAGCCTTCCTGCAGCTCCAGCACACACCTGTACAGGGAATTCCATGTCCCACTCAGCCGAATTGCCCCTGAAATTGGTGCTCCACCAGTCCCCTGAGCTCCTGGTGAACCTGCTTAGAGGCACCAGCTCAGCGTGCAGTCCCTGCCTGGCTCGGAACTATCACCATCTGTATTTCAGGGTGGAGACAGTGACACCCTGGCCGTGCTGGGGTCCTTCACTCCTCCTCCCTGTGGGTCCTTTGGAGAGGAACTCCAAACTCCACTCCTGGCACACCAAACTCTTCAGGTTCTGCTTTGTGAAACACCCTGAGCAGGCCTGTACCCTTTAAAATCACTTTCAGCTTCCTTCACTGGTGGTGATGGAACAGATCAGTTCCCAGCAGCGTTTGGGGTTTTTGGGCCAAACTTCACCTTTGCTGGCCCAGCTCACACCCATGTGCCATGGAGCCCTCCCTTGTTTCCCACATCCTAACAAACTTCCCAGGCAACAGCCACCCCTTCTCCAGGGCCACGTGGGAAGGTGCTGCTCCAGCCTGGCCACAGCTCAAGGACTACACAAGATCCCAACTCCTGCTCCCTCCACCCACACCAGTAATGTTCATTCAGACCAGTTCTGCCCCCATGAACCCCCAGGACAGGCCCATGAATCTCCCATTTTCCCTGTGATCTCCTATCGACACTCACATTAACGCTCCCTCCTTTAGGAGAATCCATTCTTTTCCCCTCCCAATCTACCAAATTCCACAGAGCTCCCAGGGAACTGATCCTTTTATTGAGGAGAAGCTCAAACATGGACGTTTCCTGTGGAACACTCCAGCTCTGTGCCACACAAAAGGCTTTTGTGCAGCTCCCCAAGGCGAGGGCGGCGGGCGAGGATGAGACTCTGCGACCAACGATGACACCGGCGTGTTTTTGTAAAAATTTTATTTGTCAAAGAAAAAAAGCAACGGCCAATTGAAACCTACGTCATCTTTAACTCCAATTTTTGGTCTATAAATTTAGAGAAATGACTTATTTACTTTTTTTTTTTTAAAACAAACCCCCCTTTTTCCCCTTTAAGGTTTACCATCTACTCGTGCTGAATCCTTCCAAGGAGATTGCTCCAGCGTACCTCTCCAGGTCCTCGCTTTGCTCCTTTTACCAAAAAAATGCAAAACTCCATCGTGCATCTTAAGGGCTCCAATCGTCAAAAATAGGAAAAAAAAATATCTTTGGAATAGCCAATTGAGTTGAATAAAAAAATCCACACGAATGCGGTTTGGTTGGGGCAGGAATCCACTCCTATGTTCCTGGTAATTTGATCCCGCTCCATGAATCCTTGTAATTCAGCCTCCCTATCCTATCCACATTATGATTTGAATCCAATGATCCAGCTCCAAGGATTGGGATCCAGTGAGCCCTCTCCAATCCAAACCTTTATAACCAGCAAAACCAAAAAAGAGGAGGCAAAAAGTTAGATACTGTAATGAAAAAATAGGATTCTGGGGAATGATCAGTTATGTTTGCCATCAATTAATTCAGATGTACAGTAATAACTATCAATTCCCCAAAACAAACTTTCCAATGGTGATGCTCAGATAATTTCTTTAGAAATGTTAATTACTATTTGGAGGAAACATTGTAAATATTTACAATATGTCAACTGGAAATGCCAACATACTCAGCGCATTGGTGGGTACGAGGTTTTGTGGTTGTAAAAAATGGTTTTACTAAACTGGAAAAGCTTTAACTGCTCCGTCTATCCACCTACTATGGAATGGCTGGACTACAGCTGCGCTCCCAGCTGGAGGGAACGTTAACAATCGGTGTTTTCACACGGATTGTGAGTCAATCGTGAATTAGTCTGAGGGGGCAGGGCTGAGACTTAAATTATTCCCCACTAGGTTTGCTATTTTTATTTTGCTTTCATTCTGGTACTTATAAAAATGCAACAGCCACGCTGTATCAGTCACACAGAGGACATGCAGATTTTAGCAGTATTGATATTATACTCTGATTGCAAGTTCTACTACAAGTGTACGGATACTACGGACATGGACACTTGTAACCAAACGCTGCGGGACAAATAAACCAATACTCCCTCCCAGCCCCGGACACTCCTTTTAAAAAAAAAAAACAAACTAGAATGGAATAGAGAATTACAAAAGCAGGGATTTGGCCACAATTGCCCCCCCAGAAAAAGGAAGTTTTAGAAGAGAAGAGCAATCGCAGCCTGCGGTCACGAGAACATGCCTGAAGCGACACGTGGGGACACGTAGGTGCTGGGCCTCAATTCCCCTGTCTCTCAGTATAAGGTCAATACTGCCAAGTTCATCTGTGACAATAGCACTTGGAGTCATACCATTGCCTCCATTATTGATCTGATCCTCCTCAATCCTCCTTTTGACAATCCTAAAATGATTGACATGTGCTCCACAATCCTTTAATCCAAAGCATTCTTAATCCATCTCTTCAGATATGTCTACAGAAAGACACACGAAAAGGCAAGATAAAATGTAAGATCCCCCAGAAGAGACAAGTTAGCCACAAACATCCCAACATCCCCAGCTCGTCTCGACCACAGCGGAACACTGAGACATTTACACAGCAATACCACAGCTCCAAGAATGTTGGTATTGAACTAGAACTAAACCGGAACAATCCTGACTGACAGCAATTAAAATACAATTTACCAAAGACAGGAGGGGAATGTTGGTGTCGAGGAGCAAATACTCACTAGGGATTTTACACAAGAATGCAATTCAACACTTCAGCCAATTCGAGTAAAACAGTTGGAATTTAAAAAAAAAATAATGAAAGACTGTACTAAGTAAAGAAAACTGTGTACAACATGGGGTTCTACAAAAAGATCAGAGCTAGAGTGATGTTTATGTACGAGATCGGGATCTGCTGTGGCGGGGAGAGTAGCGTGGAGATCCTCTGCTTCTTCTTGGGGAATAACTGCGGCTTCTGCTGTTGCTTCGACTACGGCTCCTGCTACGACTACGGCTGCGGGACCGAGATCTTCCATAGCTTGGGCTTCTTGGGCCATCAACTTTAACACGGATGTAGGCAGTTTCTCCCTATTGAATAGACAGAACTTTCGATTGAAACGTCGAGGCTTCAGGGCCATGTTTCAGGCATGCTGACAGACTGCAGACAGCGTTACTACGGCCGGGACAGACAGCAGTGCTTACACGTCTATGTCCAGCCTGACCACACACTTATCTAGCTGCTTTGTAACCAAACAATGAACGCCACACGTTCCTTACCTTCAACTCCTACTGTTAAGCCCCTTGTATCCAATTCTGGCCAAAGAAAGTAAGCGTGATACCTACCTCGTGAGATCTAAATTTAGTGTTATCCAGCTTTCGCACAGCGTAGGTCATGTCTTCCTTCCGCACAAACTCCACGACACCAGTGCCATCTCGGAAAACATCAGCATAACATACATCACCTGCTTCACGCATGTGATCCTTTAAATCCTGCCAACTTCCACTTGGAGGCAGCCCTACAGAAAAACCAAGACGCGACTTTAAAATCGGATTAGAGCCTCACCTCCCGTATTACGAGCACAGGAGAGGAGCGCTCAGCATCGCGGGGACACCACTCCTCCCCTGCCAAAGCGCACTAGGGCGATGCTTTCTAAGGAGAAGCTCGCAGCAGCACCGTGCCCGCAGGACCCCAGGGGAACACTGAGAGAGAGAGCAATGACTCACCCGAGACGATCACTCTGTACTCCGAGCGCCGGGACGGGGGGCCATACCTGCCCCGGGGGGCTCCTCCCCCTCCGCCGCCGCCGCCGCCTCTGCCGGTGCCGCGGCCGCTCCGAGGAAACTCCACGCGGAGGCGATACCCATCGTAGTCGTAGCCGTCCCGCCCGTAGACGGCGTCCTCCGCGTCCCTGCGGGCGGCACGGGGCGGGCGGTGAGCGCGGCCGCCGCACCCCCCGCCTTTGTTCCCGCTTCCCGCCCGCCTCTCCCCGCCCGCCGCCGCGCCAGGCCCCGTTAGCGCGGCCCAGAGCGCGGGGCGATGCTCCCGGGCGGGCAGCGGCGGCTCCGCCGGGGCTGGGGGCGCCCAAGGAAGCGCCACAGGGGTCTCACCTGGGGTCCTCGAACTCGACGAAGGCGAAGGGCGGGCCCCCGCGGCGGTTCTTCAAGTCGATGTCGCGGATGGCGCCGTACTTGTAGAACACGTCCTCGATGTCCTTGGTGCGGATGTCGGGGGGCAGGTTCCCCACGTAGATGCGGCAGTCGTTGTTGCCGGCCGGGCCGCGGATGACGCCGCCGCCGGACATGGCGAGGTCGGCAATGTTTGCGGCGGCGCGGGGCGGTGCGGGGCGGCGGTGGCGGGGCCGGGCCGGGCTCTCGGAGCGCTCGTCACCTCCCCCGACCGCCGCTTCAAAATGGCGCCCGCGGCTCCGCTCGCGCTGCCTCTGCGCGCACCGATCTCACCCCGGGACGCAGCACCGGCCGCAGCACCGCCCGCGCTCACGGCGGAACAGCAGCGCACGCGTCTGCCGCCGCGCCCTCACTCTTCCGCCCCGCGCATGCGCGGTTCCACCGCAAAGTAGTCCCTCGGTTCTTGCCGCTTCGGAGAGGCCAAGTCCGTGCGGGTGGCGCAGCTGTGGGGCGCGAGGCTGCGGGAGCTCAGTTCTACCGTAGGGAGCCTCCAGTCCCCGCGGCTAGTGAAAGACGCCCCTGCCGGTAGCGACTTAAACGACGGCGGTTGCGTGACGTCACGTCCGGTGCGGCGCCCCGCGCCTTTAGGCCCGGCCGGGGAGGGCGCGTCCCACAATGCACTGCGCGGGACGGCGGGCGCGCGGGGCGGCCGTTGTAACCGTTAAAACCGTTAAAACCGTTGAGGCGCGTCC
>JANRGV010000053.1:1164068-1177393 GCA_024734035.1 Alethe castanea
TTCGCTATGCAGAGTTGAAAGCGTGCTTGGCACTCTTTCAAGAAGCACGGCAGACCGCTACGGTACAAAGGGTTCAGCCCCGGTGTGTCCCAAGTGTGTCCCCGGTTGTCCCCGGTGTGTCCCCGCCGTGTCCCCGCCTGAAGGGCCGAAGGGCCGCCTTCAGTGCTCTGTCCCGGTGTGCCGTGCGCTCTGCCCGCTCCCCGGGGGGCAGGCCCCAAAATGGCCGCCCCGGGGGCACAGGGAAGCGAGGCGGCCACGGAGCTCACGCATCGCCTTCGGCAGCGCCGGGTTCAAATCTCTTGCGTTTGGGGTTTTCCCGTTGCTGAACTCATAGGATGGTTTTTGGGGGCTCTTGCATCCAACACTTGCAGCTGAGCCTGACTTGGGCAAAACAAACTTTAAGAATTTACTTGACTTGATGTCTAAATTAATAAAAGTGGAGGAACAAAAAGCGTTAAAAATTGAGGCAAAGTCGCGTCCCAAGTGGATATATTTGAGAACACAGCTGAGGGCTGTGTGCTCCTGCAGAAGAATGTTCTATATAGTGCATTTGTGAAGGTTTAATATAGGATCACGTGAAAAACAGACTCAAAAGAAGACAAAAGAGGATATCCTGGGAAAGAAGCAGGACGATAATATCCAAATATGTTACGTTTATAAAATTGCAATTTAAATAAAGACACTTTAAAGTACCAGTGGAGTGCTCACATTGTCACAAAGCCCTCACAGGTCTATTAAAGCAGCTTTAGAGTGAGAAACCACTTCAGTGTGCCCCTGTCCATGATATAATACAGAAATGTGGGTGAGATCGTGCTAAAAGTTATTGAAATAAATGTTCTTGTGCAATCTAGGTGTCTCTCATTGATTGATCCCTGGGTGTTTGTATCAGCACAAGAGACCATGTGGTGCTGGAGAGGTCCAGTCACCGAAACCACCACGAGGGGTTAAAAGTGTTGGAGTGTGGAGAAAACCCCTTTAGGCTCATGAGTTAATTATGGGATTGTGAAAAACGCCTCCTGCCTCTTCCTTGGAGCCCATCACGCTGCCCTCATTTTTCAGACGTTAATGAAAAATGCATATTCCTCTGGAAAAACAGCAATCCTGTGGCTGACAGGGAAGTATTTTCAGCGGAACATCACGACCTGGGTGGCTGTTACAAATGCTGCTGGTTTTTCTCCCCCTGAGGTGGAAAGGCAGCGATGCCTTTGCTCCAGAGTTTTTAAGGAGGAATGTCCCTGTTGGGCCACAAGGGATTAAATAACAGCAGAGAGGTGGGGGGAGAGAGCCCATCTTCACAAGAGGGTAAATTCCCAACTGCCTGGGGAATTACCCCATCTGTGACAGAGTTTTAGGGTTTCACATTCCTCTCTGTAGTGGAGCACAATGTGGTGAGCACCAACCACAGCCCCTGCAGTCCCAGCATGGATCTGGGTAACTTCAGTGGGTGATCTGGGGGAAATAATGGAGTTTTAGGATTATTTAACAAGCTATTCACAATTCAACAAGCTGTTCGGTTATTTGCCAGCTCTGCAGAAACACTTTTTGGCTTTCCCATCCCTGGAAGTGTCCAAGGAATGTCAGGATGTGGCACTCAGTGGTGTGGTCTGGGTGACAGGGTGGTGAGGGGTCGAGGATTTGGCTCAGTGATCTTTTCCAACCTATGATTCAGGGATTGTGATCCCTGGAAGTGTCCAAGGCCAGGCTGGATGGGGTTTGGAACAGCCTGGGAGAGTGGAAGGTGTCCCTGCCCATGGCAGGGGCTGGAACTGGGTGAGTTTTAAGGCCCCTCTCAACCTAAACCTATCTGTGATATTAAAAAAACCCAACAAATCCCCGCCCCACAAAAAAACTCCCACAAAGATCCAGATTATGCTTTTCCCAGGTGTAGGGAAACTCCATCCTTTGCCAAGAAATGAGTCTCTATTTTCAAAAACTTATTAAAACCACTGAAAGTTATCCTTAAAGGCATCATAAACCAATGGTAAGTCTGCCTGCTTGGTGAAAACCCTGTTGCATAATTTCTTTTGTGTCTTAATAATCCTCATAACTGCTTTAAATGATTCTCCTAATGACCTTAATGAAGTGTCTCTTTATAGAAGTATTAGATGTTTTTTTCCTCATTACCTTCCTTAGGTCTGTGTTATCTGTGGAGTGTTTAGTTGGATATGCTGCATAATACTTATTTCTCAGAGTAATTTTGGCTTTCTAGCACAACACGTATGTGGGGAATTAATAAGTTAGGTAGAAAATAAATTAGTGGGAAGGCAAAGGCAAATAATCTTATTTTAAAAAAAAAGACAACTACTGTAAAATGACAAGTTATTGTTCTCAAAATTAGATCAATGGAAACCAGGGCTTTCCAAGGGAGAATAATGCAAATATTACCCACATAACATCATTGCTTATTGTTATTCCTGATGAAACTTGGGAAGCAGGAGCTTTCCCAAGCAGAGCTGCAGGGCTGGGGCTGTGGCCCGTGGCCTGTCATCGCCCAGCTCTGCCACAGAGAACCTGTTTGTCCTAATCCTTGCTACAGAGCCCAGCTGGGATTAGTCCTGACTAATCTTACTGTGTTGCAAAATAACAGTTCATCAAAGCTCAGATTGTTTGGGAGAAAAGGGTCGTTTTTCTAAGAGACATCTGAAGTTGTAGTGTGGTTTTTTTTTTTGAGAACTGAGCAATGAATTGTCCAAACTTGCCATTTTCCTTCTGTAACAGTCCTTTGGAATCTGCTGCTGGAGGGGTTTCCTTGGCATTTCACCAGTAACCTGAAACCCCACAGACTGTGTTTTTGGGGGTGAAAAAAGCTGATATTTTGGGGGTGTGTATGTGTGTGTGTCCATTTTAAATAGTGCTTCAAAGTTATCAAAATTACTGTTTTGTATGCAGGAAAAAGAAACAAAAATACCAGTCTGACTTTTTCAGAGGAACTCTGAGGTTAAGATAAGACGAGGAAAGTGTGTGTAAGCTTGAAAATAATTCCCATAGGAGTGGATGGTGACAGAGCTCGTTTTGTTTATGCAGATTTATCTGCTAGCAAAGAGATTTCCTCTGCACATGCTGGGGCATGCCTGGATGCAAACGGAAAACACAGCACACTGCCAGTGGGAATTTTTCCTGGAAGCCAGCCCAAAAGGACACACATGGGTGGAGACTTAAAGGAGAAAAGCCAGAGGAGCAGAGGTAACACCACCGGAATTCAAGTGGTCCCAGGTGGATTGGGAATGCTCATTTTTAGAATTTCCAAAACCCTGCTGTTTTCCCTTTGTGAGAACAGCCCCACCATACAGCTGGCCCCACGATGTGCTCAGATCCAAGATCCCTGCAGCAGAGTGATGGGGCACAGGGAAGCAGAATCAGTTAAATTGTGTGTGGTTGTTTGTTGGGCTGGTAGCAATAAAAGGTTAATTAAAAAATAAAATAAAATAATAAAAATCATGTGTTGTCTGTGATTTCTGTTGTCTTGTTTTCACGTTACTGGGATTTGCAGCGATTCCCACTGTGGCTGGGGCTGGGAGGGGAAGGGGCAGCAGTTAGCACGGACCAGAAAGTTTCAATGAGCCCCCCCAATCCATTTGCATGGATTTATTTCCCTGGAAGACATTTCTGTTCATCCAGAGCTCTGCCATTGCTCCCTGCCTCCCGCTGTCACCGAATATCGTGGCAGCTGCTTGCATTGCTCTTCCCTCTCCCTGCCTGGTGGGATGCTCCAAGGCCTGACGTGGAGAGGGAGGAAAATGAATGCAAACTGTCAATGTAAATAAACCTGCTAGCATTTATTCCTGCTGAGGAATAAATAAGTGTAAGGAGCGAATCCATTTGGGTCGCTCATTCCAGAGGGAGCCTCGCGGTTTGGCAGGGAGCGAGGGTTCTCCTGCAGCTGCTCCTTTTCCTTTTGCTGTTTTTATTTCCCTGTGCATTTTGCTGGGGTTGCCTCCTTTCCCCTCGATGCATTCCCACGCTCCAGGTGTGTGGCACACAGCTGGCTGAGCCATGCACGCCGGATCCAGTGAGGAGCCAGAGTGCACAGCTCCAGCAACGGGAGCTCGCCGGCCCCTCCTGGCACTTCCCTTCCACCACTTGTGTTCCAGCTGGGAGTGAGCGATGCCATCCTGATGAAGGGAGCTGAAATGGTGTTTGTCCATTAGAGGTATTGATAGTTTCTGATCTGGTGTGTGGCATCTGTCACCATCCCCGCCAGGACACTGCAGGGCCATGGTGGGAGCTCTGCACTTTCACATCCCAGGGATGTCTCTGTGGGGGCCATGCCACTGAGCCAAGCCTTAGGAGCGGGGATAGAGCTGGATCTCTTTGTTCTCCAAAAATAACCCAAATTTGCCAGGCCTGAGTGGTTTTTAAAAGGAGGTTTTCCATTAGCTTTCCGTGGAGAGCCCTGCTCCCTCCCCAACTCGGGGCTTTCAGCACCATGCAGCCCCCCTGGCATCAGTGTGCCTTTGCTGATATTATTTAACACAAGGAACTACAACGAGAGGGAAATGCATTAGGATTGGTTTCAGGCAGAATATTTTTAAATACAAATAAAGTTTTTGGAGCTGTTTTGAGGGCACTGTAACTTTATGCAAACACTGGAAGAGGCGAGGGACCGCGGTAACCATGTGAAACAAAAACTCACAGAGACCAGTGTGGGAGGGACACCAAGCCATATATTTTTCCTGTCAGAGCACAATGAAAGGCAAATAAACGAGGAAAAATAAACTCAACGCTTACAAAAGGGCCGGCATGGGAGCAGCCGCCAAGGTCCGGAGCAGTTTGCTGATCCCAGTGCCCAGGTACTGCTGAAAGGATTCTGCTCCCACTGGAAATCCTGTTCCACAGCATTTTATTATCCAGACACTCCTAATCTAGGAAACCCCGTGGTTCATATCCCATTAATGCTGAAGGAGAAGGATGCAAAGTAAGTGCTTTTAAATGAGCAGGTTAAAAGATGCGTCAGAAATTAGCAGTGGAGCCCCAGCAGTGGCTGTTCTATGCTCTGCTCTGCAGTGCAAAGGAAAAACAAGACTAATTGATTTATGTATAATACTGGACTTGTGGTACCACCATAGCCAAACTAAAACATGAAATAGAACCTATTTTTTTCCTTTTCCTAATAGGCCTTTTAGCTGCAGTTTCTTGAGGGCAGTAAATAGGAATATAAGGCCTTTGTCAGCGATGTCATTTAGAGTAAACGATGGATACTAATTTGATCACTTCCCAAGAAGCATATTAATATTTTTATCCTCTGAAATACATGTGAGAAAGAAAGGATCCAAGGAGCAGAAGCTGCCTGGGATGAGGAGCCTGGGACAGCTGGGCTGGCAAGGGCAGGGAGCTACAGCACCAGTAAAAGCTGCAGTTCCTCCATGGGAACCAGTTAACCATAAATCCAAGGCTTTGGATAATGTCCTGGCATACCAAGGACTTTACAGCTTCTTCATTTGCCTTCCTGCTCCAGGGGATTTCACCACACACACACACAGACATGTGGCATCCCCGTGAGGCATTTTTGCTGTTAGCAGCAAACAATACCTGTGCTGCTGGGCCGAGGGTGAGCACAAAGCAGTGCCTTCCCTTCTGTTTGCTCCATGAGCAGTTTTTCTGCTTTAGGGCATATTTTTGTTTATTAGTCCCCTTTTCATTCCTCCTTGTCCTCCCAAACGGATTGCATGCCTGCTTGGAGTTAAACACGAGCTGAGCACTGTGATGGACTGGGGCTGAAGTGTCCCTGGGCACTGGTGGGACTGGAATAAGCTGGAAATACATCTTCCAAACCCCTGCATTGGTGGTTTGCACTGAGGGCACAGCTTTGGGTGTCACTGGTGTCTGCTGGCTTCTGGGTGCTTCACAGCAAAGCCAGGTGTGTGTGCTGACCACAGGTTGGCCTGGATCCCAGCAAGGGGACTCACCTGGATCCCAGCACAGGGGCCCACCTGGATCCCAGCACAGGGGCCCACCTGGATCCCAGCACAGAGCCTCACCTGGACCCAGGATAAAGCCTCACCTGGATCCCAGCACAGGGGCCCACCTGGATCCCAGCACAGGGGCTCACCTGGATCCCAGCACAGAGGCTCACCTGGATCCCAGCATAGAGGCTCACCTGGCTCCCAGCACAGAGGCTCACCTGGATCCCAGAGCTGTCCCAGGACACGAGGGCTGTTCCCAAGGCCACGTGTCTGTGCAGAGCTGGGCTCTCCTCCCACGGATATTCCCAGGCCGTGGGACCTCAGCAGTTGTGACATTCCCGTAAGAAAACCACCACCTTTGTGAACTTTGGCAGTGTTTGGCTGGAAGCCTCTGCTCTTTGCTGGCCATAAAGTGCATTCCTGACACCTCTCCCTGTGTATCCACGATAACCATCTCCTCAGAGCAGGGATGGGGCTGGGCCCTGCCCAGTACTCCCACCCTGGGAGCTGTCACGCAGGGGATGGGTGCACTTGCAGCTCCAGATAGGAGTTTTCTGGCTCGTTCTGGAGATGCCAGATGGGGGTGGGTATGGGCTGTGCTCCCCTCTCTCCCTGCTCCTGCCCTGGTGCCCTCACTGAGCCTTTGGGTTGTGCTGGCTCGGAGCAGTGCCCTGCACAGGGACAGTGCCCTTCCCTCTGCATTTCCAAGGCCAATTAAGCAGGAGGCAGAGTAGCCTTAAGCATTCCTTTAATTAAAACAAAATCTCTCATGGCCTCTTATATACAGAGAGATGTTACAGACTTGAAGATTGTAAAAAATGTGTATTTATTGATCAGATCAATCTCTTCTTCTGTAGAGTTCAGCGAGAGCATCAACATGACCAGGCTGGCACGGATGGCAGGAAGGGGTTTGACCCCAACTTTCAGTGATGCCAGCCCAGGATGAGCCCCTGCTGTAGATATATTTATACACATTTGTATACATTTACATACATTGAAATACACAGCTGCCCAGCTGGCATCACCTCCAACACCCACCCGGATCCTGCTTTCCCAGGCTGCTCCCTGGATAGGGTTTGTGGAGTTGTACTACAGGGGGTTGTTTCTGGCTGCTTTGCTTCTGAGCCCACTCAAAAGGCTGTTTTTTCAATTGCAGGAAGGCAAAAGCATTTCTGGTGAAGCCTCGGAGTGATCGAAGGACGGGACACACTTTCCAGGGAGAAGCAACCACTCGAAAGCTTTTGCAGGCTGAGATTTTGTGCTCAGCAAGTTGCTCCAATTTGAAGCACAATCCTAAGAAATGTGAGTGTGTGGTGGAAATGTCTGCAGGCCTGGATTAAAGCGGCGCTGGCAGATGAGGCTGTAGCTTCCACAAGATAAACATTACAGAAAAATAGTGTAAATACGGGGGACTCTATTTTTTTTCCTCATTTTTTTCCCCTCACTTGGGTCAGGAACTGCTAAAGCTTAAATAAATAGTTGCAGAAGTGTGACTGACCTAAATTATTCTACACAGTGGAGACCTTGTCTCCTGCTTTTGGAGATTCTTGTATTTAAGCTGTGCCAGAACAGGGTTTAAGTTGTCTGTACAGCAGTAGCTCCTTCCTACGCCCTGGGGAGCTCGGGGGAAGGTGTGAGATCGGCTGGCATGTGCCAGCAAGGCTGCTGGGGAGGCAAAGCCACCAGCTCACACACGCTGGGGGAGCCAGCAGGGATTTTTGGTGCCACACCATCCCGTGCTGGGTGCTGGCAGCTTTCCCTGCCCTGTGTGGGGCTGTCGCTGTGCCGGGCTCCGCTCGTTCCCAGTGAACACGCAGCCCGGTGTCTAATTAAGTCATGCATGTGTGTCTAATCAGGGAATGCACAAGTGCCCGGATAATTTGCATTTGAGCACCCAAGGAGGTCATGCATCAGCATCCAAGCTGAGCCTGCATGAGCATGCACAGGCTCACGCTCAGAGCTCGCACAAGGGCAGGGCTGTTCCTGCAGGGAGGCCGGGTCAGTGCATCCATGGACGGCTCGTTCCGTGCCCGTGAGCCGGGATCAGGGCATGCATGAGCACCGGGCAGCTCACGCATGAGCGCCCGTCATTTGGCATACAAATGCCCAATTAGCCTGTGCATGACTGCTCAATCACTTCATGCATGAGCACTAAGTGGTTTACACATGGTTTGCCAGTAGGTTCACTGGTGAGCACCCAGTGTGTTCCCAGAGCTGGGACTCCCCTGGGGACCCCAGAAGGAGCAGGGAGTGTGGCAGAGTGGAAGGAGTGCAGCACAGGGATGTGGCTGACATGGATGTGCTGAGGTGGGGCGGGAGAAGCCCCCACCCTGCAGCCAGCCCAAAGCCACTGGCATGTCTTGGCACCTCCCAGCTCCTCTGACGGCAGCAGCCTGCTCTGTGTGACCACAGGAACCCAGCTTTGGCAAGTGCTGGGGCTCACAGGAGGGTGGAGTAAATGATCACAACAGCCCTTCCAGCCTTAAAAATGAAGGAAGCCTTTGATGTACAGGCAGGACGCCTTGCAGATAAACCACGTGTGGTGCAGGGTTTGTGCCAGAGCACCAGCCCAAGGAGAGGGAGCACAGAAAAAAGTAAAATGGAGAAACTCAAAGTAAAATTACCCATCATCCTGGCCCTGGCCCTGCAAGCACCGAGTCTGTGTCCCCAACCCCTGCACAGCCCACTGTGAGAGTGAAGCCACAAGACATGGACACAGAGCACGTGGCTTTGAGGTGACTTTTCCTTCAGTGTTGATGTTGTCTCCAAACCCGTTTTTCTGTTCAGGACCGATCAGATTAAAGGGAGTTGCCAGCCCTCAGTGCACCCAGCCAGTGCAGGAGCCTGGGCTGGGGTGGTGGGAGCTGGGAGCACAGGGCTGGGTGGTTTCTCACCCCTCATCCCCCTGCATGCACTGAGGCAGTTCTTACATCCCTGTGCTCGTAGGACCCTGCTGAGATTCCAGAGACACGTCCTCATTTACGGATCCTGCGTGAACCGCACACCGCGAGTCACTCGCAAAAACTTGCAGGGAGCAGCTGACCTGAATCCATATTAATAAGGCTCACAAGTCGTGGAGTGTTTCCTCTCATGCCTGTGGGATGGCAGGAACGCGCTGCCTTGTGGCACGCAGGGTTTACACAAAAAGCCGTCTATAGCCTGTCGCATTTTTCAGCCCGTTTGCCTTGGAGATAAGCCCAGGCTGCCCTGCCGTGGTGCCACGCCGCAGCTGCCTCTGCTCTGGGACAGACCTGGGAGATGAGGAGCGATGGCTCCCTGCATGCTGGAGCCAGGGAAAGGCCATGCTGCCTTTGGGGATGGTGTTGGGCTTTCAGAGCCTCCGTGTGTGATGCTGCTGGAAGTGTGGGATCCTGCAGAGGAGCATTTCTCCTCGGGCAGGGACACCTCACCCTCTGCACCCACTGCCCGGCTGCTTCCACAGCAGTTACAGGAAGGCATACTCTTCCCAGCTGGGAAACCTGGGGGCAGTCCCTGGTCTGGTATTCCTGTACTCTGGTCTCGTGCTGGGATGAAAGCCTTTGCAGATCAGGCAATAAACCAGGGGGCTTGGGGCTGCTTTTGCTGTTAAAGGACCACTCATGGTGTCCAAACCCTCCCCGTCAGCGGTGGCAGCTCCCACGGGAGGTTTTAGAGCCTTTCCTTTTATAGGGCTTTTTCTTTTTCCACGGGATTTATCCAGGTTCAATAGCAGGGATTCAGGGAGATAATAACGTACATTAACCAGGGCGCTGGAAACTGCTTCGCAAACAAGATTGATCAAAGCAGCCCAGGATGGAGAGCAAACCCTCCGGAATGTGCTTTGCAAAATACTTGCCAAAACAATTGACTCCTGGTAAAAAATAACACATCAGGCAGCTCTGGGGGGCTGTGCTGGGGAGGGACCCAGCTCCAGCACCAGAATGCTGGTGGGGGGCTGCAGCCATGAGCAAGGGCTTTTGTGGATATGATGAAGTGGCCAAAGCCCCTTGGGATGGAGCAGCAGTCCTGCTTCGGGGTGCCCACACCCTCCATTCCACTCCAGAGGGGAATTAATAGAAGGTGCTTTGCTGCTGCTGTTGTTTTTATTGATTATTGGCAAAGACAGTGACTGATGGTGGAGTCGAGAGAAAGGAGGGGAGCAGAGGTGCAGGAGACACGTGGGAGGAGGAGAGAGGGAAGGAATTCCTGCAGGGACAGAAGATGAAGGTGACATTTCAGCCGCTGTCTGCTATAAAATAAGTCAGTGTGCCACATCTATGGCGGGGCAGAGCAGAAATAATGGGCTGAGTCATATAAAAGTGAGTTTAGGTTAAATAAGAAAAATTTCCTGTGGAAATGTTTCTGCAGAGGTACAGCGTGGAAGTGGAGCTGGTGGAAGAAGTGCTGCAGCCACACTCACACTGTCAGCCCTGCATTGGGATCTCAGACCTCTGCATTTCTTGTGGCAGATGGGCACAAAGTCTGTGGTTTTTTACTTGTAATCGCCTGGGATTGGAAACATATCCCAGGGGAAGCATGTGGCCACAGGGCAGGAGGAGCACAGCCTTAGATGGCAAACTGCTTCTCACGCCAGGCCCTTTTCCTGTGAATCTCTGTGAAGTGCTTTATATAGTCCACTCAGAGGAATTTATAAACAAATGCCTTTTGTCACTCTTCAGGAATGCATCAATCCTCCATCAATCCTCCAAGCACTTTCTTTGTCAAGGCCATGCTCCTTCCAGTGCAAGGAGCAGGACTGAGCCAGGCAGGAGCAGAGCTCCTCTGCTTCCTCTGGCTGCAGATGCTTCGGGAGGAGGCAGGATATAACTGGGATAGGGTTACACTGGGATTACAGAAGCAGCCACCAGCTTTGGAGCCAGCTCTGGGGACGGTAGACTGTCACCATTTGGGTTCAGGGCCACTCTTTGATACCTTGTCCCTTTGCTCCTCGGGGCAGCTGCCTCCTGCCCTGAGCTGAATGTGCCCACAGGCTTCTCCAGGAGAGGAGAGAGATAAGTGCTGGTTCTGCACTGGGAAAATACCAGGAGGTCCACATGGTGTGGCTCTTGGGGATGTCCTGTGCAGGGTTAAAAGCTGGACTCAATGATCCTCGTGGGTCTGTTCCAACCCAGAGTATTCTGTGGTGGGAGCCCTCGTGGGGAAGCCGGGGGCTCCCACTGGGTGGGACAGACAGGATGAGCATCGCCCAGCAGCTGCCTCTGCCCTTAAAACCTGCCGAGCCCCACGAGCTGCCCTGCCTGAGCCCAGCTCAGCACTGAGAGCAGGGCACAAAGCTCCCCGGCGCGAACGGCGGCTCCGTTCCAAGCTCTGCGCCGCCCGGTCTGGAAAGCTCCTAAAACAGATCCACGGGCTCAGATCTGCTGCCTCAACAGAGACTCGGCAGAGCTATAAATAGCCCAGCCAAGCGTGGTGCAGCGAACCTGAGCGGAGCCGGCCGCCCTCGTGGGCAGGCGCTCCTGGAGCCGTGTGGGGACGGCCTGAGGCTCTGCAGCACGGCCGAGGAGCTGGCCCGGAGCTGGCCAGGCAGGCCAGGAGCGTGTCACCTGCCTGGCATGGCCTTGTCCCCGCCCGTGCTCCCACAACCTCAGTGCCGGGCACTGCAGTGTTCATTCATCCTCACTTCATTTTCTGCTGCTGACTTCTCTCTTAAAGCAGGAGCTCGGGTCTGGACCCATTAAGGAACAGTAAATATTTTATTTGCTGTTGGAGTTTTGACCAGCATCTCAGAGGCTACAAAGGTCACACTAGGAACTATCCATTTCATTAGCGAACAGGATTGGCCCATTCCAGGGCTGCTGGCTCCGGGAGTGAGCCCAGCCTGTCCCCTGGGTGCTGTTACCAGCTGTAAGCTTGTCTTCATTCAGCGATCAAGTCAGGGAGGTTTCAGAACCTGGAGTGGTTTTCTTGGTTCTCAAGGCTATGCAGGCAATTAAAACTGGTCTTGTTAAGAGGCAGCGCTGTCTCACTTTCGCTACTGTTCAGGTACTGCAGCGTGGGAATGGGGACAGCACAGGAATCAGGATTTTTTGTTCTGCTGGGCTTTTCTTCAGGTAGTTTCTGCAAAGGGCTTCTTGGCACTGCTGCTCGAGTGAAATGGAGCAACCAAAACGGGAGCTGGCTGGCGGCCAGCCCGGCAGACGGGAGTGCAGGGGCAGCCGGGGGGCAGGTGTGTGCCTGGAGCACGGCTGTGGAGGGCAGAGCCCCGTGTGGGACAGCCAGGTGTCCCAAATGCCGGGGTCACGCCTGTGTTTGAGGACCCCCGTGCAGGAAAGCCAAGTGTGCAAAGCACCGGGGTCACACCTGTGTGCCAGGGTCCTGCTGGCCTGGTGATCCCTCACTGCTGGATCCTGACAGCTCATGGGCAGGCGTGTGGACAGAGAGGTTTTATTCTGCCCTCTTGGCTTTCACGTGTCTGTGGAACATCGCATGTTCTCGGGGTGAATGTACGATGAAGCAGCTCCAATATGTCACTCCCAGCCTCTGGGTGTGCAGGGACAATTTTCGGTAGCGCAGTACACAGGTTTGGGATTTTATCAGCTTTCCCACACAAAACAAGGCTGGCAGGAAAAGGACCTGGCAGGATGCCCTGAGACATCCCAGGGGAAAAGCGGTGACTCCCACAGGATGTGGGGCTGGCACTTCAATAAAAGTTGGTCAATCCTGAGGCTTTGCTGGGCATTCCCCACGCGTTGCTCTCTGTGAGAAAACCCCAAGAAATGCTGGAACACTTTTGATGTGTTCAGGAGGGGGAAATGTGTCTGGGGAGATGCTGAGTCCTGCAGGGGTCACTGACCATCTGCCCGCCGTGACCTGGAAACCTGGACATTGGGGTATGTGTCCAGCTCCAGGGAATATGGATCTGTCCCAAATGGGATGCTAACAGCCTCAAGGACCTTCAACAAATCCTTCTCTCCTCTTAGTGCCTTTCAGTTGTGAATATGTGCCACTGTAGGAGGACATCTCAAGGCTCGGGAGATCCTTGACCATCACAGGTTGGAGATCTTAGCTAAAAGGTGCCACTGAGGTGCAAAGCTGAAACTCATCACCAAGACAGGACTGGATTTGACTCAGGTTGAGCCTTCTGACCGAGAACACTCTGGTGTGTGACCCAACCCAGTGAGTTCCTCTTAGAAGAGTTCAGGCACCCGCCGGGGATCAGGCTCCTCAAGGCAAGAGGACCTCCGCAGAGGAATCATGACCCCCTAGGGCAACAAAGGTCCCTCTAGGGACCAGCCGCTCCAGGGGATCAGGCTATTTCCCTGGGGATGGGGGCCGAATGCACGACGCCAGCGGGGCACCACCACCCTCTCACACCTGCCCGGGCCCCTCACGGCCCCTCACGGCACCCCCCCTCCCCGGCCCCGCCCCTCCCCGCCGCGCGCCGCCCCGCGGCATTGTGGGATGAAACAGGATGTAGGCAGA
>JANRGV010000053.1:1177491-1193391 GCA_024734035.1 Alethe castanea
CCGCGCGCCGCAGCGGGCGGGGCGGTATTTGAGCGCGGCGCGGCGCCGGGGCGCAGAGCGCGCGGGTCGCCGAGCGGAGCGGAGCGGGCTGAGGCAGCGCGGCCGGGCCTCCTCACACCTCCTCTTCCTCGGTGCCGTGCCTCGCCCTCCCGGGGTGGCCCTGTCACTGTGAAGGTGAGCGATGTCTCCTCTGGGCCGGGGGTCTCCAAGCCTCGCCCGGCACCGGTCGCTCCGTGTGCGGGGTGGCGGCGGGGCCGCCCCGACGGCGGAGGTCGCTGCCATGGCCGGGCGCCACCGGTCCTTGGAGAGCGATCGGAGGCCGCCCCTCCCTCGAGGTCCGCGCCGCTGCGGAGCCGATCCCGCTCCAGGCAAGGTCACGGCGGCCTCGGGCGCTCCCGGAGCTCCCCCCGTGAAGGTCACGCAGTGCTCCGGCTCCGGGGAGCCCTGCGGGGAAAGGGGCTGTGCCGCACCCCCTCCCAGGGCCCTTTTTGGCCAAGGTGGTGAATGCGGTTTGTGCAGGGGTTGGGCCCCGTCCCCAGTCGCGAAATCCATGCTGTCCTGGTGGCGGAGCGGTAGGTGCTGGGCTTGGGCCCCGTTCTGAGCCGTGGGATCTGTGCTGCCCTGGTGGGGAAGCGATGGGTGCCCCCATCCTTGCGATCCATGCTGTCCTCATGGGGGAGGTGGTGCATGCTGGGCTTCAGCCCCGTGTCATTTCTAGGGTTCTATTCTGCCCAGATAGATTCTGTCTCATGCTCTTCCCAAAGCCCCAGCTTGTCCTGCTGGAGTACTGGGCTTAGGACTGATGCTCGTTTTAAGACCTTATCCTATCCTGCTAAGAAAAGGTTGTGTGCTGCCTTGGGCCTAATTTCCCTCCCAAGGCTTCATTGTGCCCTGGAGTAGCAGCTGGGGCTGTGGTCTTCCTCCTCACAGACCACATCCTGCCCTTGGGGGGAAGGGGTGGCTGCTGGAGCTGTAGTGTTACCCCTTCCTAGGCCCATCTTTTCCTGAGATGGATGCTGGGGCTTTGTGGTTTTCCTCAAAGAGGGTCAGATTGGGTGGCAAGACCCCGAGAGCCACCTGTGATCTTGTGGTTTAGGGTTATGATGTGTCTGCGGTGCTGCTGGGCTGCCTAGTGGGGAGGAGGGTGGCCCTGTAGCCCCCCAGGGATTGAGCAGGGACTGGGGCCCTGCTCTGTGGTGTGCAGGGTGTGACACTGCTGTGGCAGGTGCAGCAGCACAGCCCCTGCTGTGGTTGGCCATGGGGGCTGCTGTGCCCTGGGGCAGTGCAGGGGTGGGTGCTGTGCTGGGGGAGGCCTCCTGGCCAGCCCTTCTGAAGGATAATCATTTTTTCCTCCGGCACTGTCGCCCGCGGCAGCGCAGGCCTGCACTGGGATGCTCCTTGCCTGAACAATGAGGAGGGGAAAGTGCCTTTTGCAGGTCACTTTGTGGCTGGTTATGCAATGGCAGGTGCCCTCTGAACTCTGAGCCGTGCAGGTGTGTGAAGGCCTGGTGTGTGTGAGGGCTGGCTTGCTCTCTTTGCCTAAAGAAGCTTTTCTGGAAGAATGACCCACAAGTGGATTTCTGCTGCTTCCTTCTTCCTGTGGACTGGACACCCAGAAGACTTTTCCAGGGGATTGTCGGATTCCTGGGCGGTGTATCCGAATCTACAGGCAGTTTGGGCTGTTCTGAGCTGTGTCTTCTCTTCCCTTGCCTTCTGGGCTGCAGGCAAACCCCCACTGGCTGAAACCACAGCATGGAAAGGAACAAACTGCCGGGAAGTGGCTTTTCCAGGGCTGTGATAGGGGCATGTGCTCTCTGTTGGCAGCGCAGCTCAGTTCCTGTCATTCCTCCCCATGCTGTTAGTGTGTGTTAATAGCAGTGCTCTATTAAACACTATATCTAAACTGTATAAATTAAGGTGGCAATAGAAGTCTTCAAGTGCAGGCAGAGGGAAGAATTGAAGTATTGTAATCAGAGGGCTGCAATTATGTAACCGGATTCTCTTTCTCTCTGGGTAGCAAGCTCCTTTAATTGCTGTAACAAAGCTACTCCTTCAGTTTTCTGGGGCTCTTCCAGGAAGTGATCATTGCAGCAGATTTTTTTCACTCCACAGCAGAGCTAAAAAAGTGTATTTTCACTGTTTCAAAACACACTTGGTAGTATCACTCAAGACTTACAGTGCTGTAAAAGGATTTAGGAAACTTAATGGTGCTTTGCAGGCTTAATTGGAGGCACTCCTTGTGATTAAGAAGCTTATTCCCACAGTTTTAACATGCTGGGGTAAGAGCTGCTGCAAGGTGAGCAGCTGGATCCCCAGGTAACGTGTGGATGTAACATGTGTCTCCCCAGGCCTCGAGTGGGGAATGGGAATGAGGGCTGTGGTGCCCAGAGCAGGCCTTAATGGTGATCCTTCTCCAGGGCTTGAAGAAAGACTGCAGTGTTGGGATCATGAAATCCCAGTTTTTTAGGATTTCTGGGAAAGTTCCCAGTGCTGAACACATCCCTGGGAAGGCCATGTCAGATCTAGTGGCTGGTACAAAGCAGTTTAACTTCGAGAGCGAAGGGCTGCGCACCTCACTCCAGAACAATGCCTGTTTTGGCATCTGTGCTGTGGTTCCCAGGTGAGGAGGGGGCAGCAAAAGGAGAGCTTTGCCAAGCTCTGTCTCTGTGGTGGGGCCTGCCTGCCCTGCCCTGTTTCCAGGCTGCAGTGTGCTGTTAACCTGCTTCTGGCTCACCAGACTGGCTCTGTCCCGTGGGAACAGCTTAAGGCTGGGTTTCATGGCAGAGCAGCAGGGAGCTGAGGGTGTGATGATGGCTGAATGTGGAACAATGCTCCTTCCAGGCTGAACCAGCAGCAGGAACTGTGGCACCTGGGATGGGGTAGAATAGAAGCACTGTTGCTCTGAATGTGCTTCCTGAGCCTCTGTGCCCATGACAGACAGTCTGGGAGCTGTTGCTTGCAGGGCTCTGAGCAGAGGATGTTCCAAAACACTGGTACACCTGGAAGGCAAACTTGGCTGTAGCTATTGATGTGCAGGAGGGCTGTGGCTCTCTGCAGATCCCGTCTCCTCCCACACAAAAGCTTTTCCTGCCTGTGGTTAATAATGCAGGTGGTGATGCTGGGTCTGACCTCCAGCCAGTGCTGGTGCTCTGGCTGTGAGGGGCACCTTGGCCTGGGGCTGCTGTAGGCAACCCCAGAAAACTCACTCTGGCCATCCCAGGGGTTCGTGGTATCGCCTTGTGACGCAGCCTGCCCGGAAAGGACAACCTCTGATGCACAGGAAGCGTCTCCTGTTTGGGAAGGGATTAAAGGAATCTATGTTCTGCCTTAGGTTCACGATGTCTGACAGAAAGGCTGTGATCAAGAATGCGGACATGTCCGAGGACATGCAGCAGGATGCTGTAGACTGTGCTACACAGGCCATGGAGAAGTACAACATAGAAAAGGACATTGCAGCATATATCAAGAAGGTAACTCCGGGATGAGGGTGCTGTGCTGGCTGCGACTTCCCAAAGCTCCCGAGTCTGGCAGGAGCTGAGTGGCTGAGGCTTCATGCTTGCGTGCTGGGAGGGAGAAGATTCTTGGCTTCTTGGCTGCTTTACTGCTGTTTTCAAGAGGATGGAGTGACTTCTCCAAGGTCAGGGGAGGGCTGTGGCAGAGCTCTGGCAAGCTCTGAGCAAACTGCAAGTGCTTTCCCTCAGGATTTGCCAGCCTGGAAAGGGCTGGCGGCTGCCTCTGCTTAGGACTTGCTCCACAGACCTGCAGCACCAGCGCAGGTGGGACCTCCCCAATGTTTCACTTGGTGGGCAGCAGTGCATGTGTGGTCCTGGGGTGGGTCTGGTGTTGGCTGCTGTGTTAGAAACAGTGAAAACAGCTCTCCTGGCTGGTGAAGAGGTTCTCTCCCCATTTACAGGAGCCTATTAATTGAGTCATGCTTGATGGCACCTGGGGAGCTGTTGGTTCCCCCTGTAGCAGCTTCTCAGAATGGTCAGGCAAAGTGCTATTGGAGGAGGGAAATTTTACTTGAGAGGCAGTGAAGTCCTGGCACCTGGGCTGGTGTTTGGGCCTTGCTTGTAATCTAAGCTTGAAGGCAAAGGATTCAAAGGTGTCTCCTGACTTCTCAGATCACTTTGAGGCATGACTTAGCTCTAAGTGCTTGGGGCAATGCAGCCTGTAAAGTGAGGGAGTGCAACAGAAGGCATCCAAAAAGAACTTGGCCTTTATTTCATGAGAGTGTGTTGGAAGGAGGGAAGCAATTTGATGCACCTTCGTGCCCTGGCAAGAAAGCCTTTTCCTTACTTCAAAGGTTACCTGCAAAAAGCTCAAACTCTTCTGCTGTCTGAGAACTAGAACTGGCTTTAATCTAGGATGTTGGGTCCGTTCTTCTGGCTCTGTCTCAGGGGAGGGAAGGGTGTTCTTGGGAGTCTTGTGTTAATTAGAGGGAGGAAGATGGTCTTTAACCCTATCCTGCCTGCTAAGTGGGAGAGGACAATTGAACCAGCATTCAGCTTGCTCACCTCTGGCCTCTTGGGTCTTTGCTCTCTGGCCTGTGAATCTGCCTGCTCGTTTTCAATGTGGATTTTTCTCCCCTTTGTGTACAAGAGTCCCAAATAGCAGAAGCCAGGCTTTTTCTCCTTGCTTTTTTTAAGTGACCTTTGAGCTCAAATGCCTTGCTGAAGCAGACATGCCAAAACCTTTTTTTATTTTTTGTGAGTGGGTTTGGAATGGGAGAGGAGAATTATTCCCCTGATTAGCCTACACACAGGGCTGTACCAGGGAGAGCTCTCGTGTCTGCTCTTCCTGCCCAGGGCTGATGGTGCTCCAAGGCTCAGAAGATGTTTTGCTTACGTTGAATCCTTCAAACAATCCAGTGCAGAGGTTTGGTTGCTTAATTTGATAGTGTCTTGCAGTGGGGTGTCTCAAGATGCTGCAGGTGGGAGGAGAGGCGATAGTGTGTGAACAGAACCAGCTCAGAATTTGTGCTTAGAACTATTTTCATGTGGGCTTTCTTGGCCTTAATGCCTCTCTTCTCTTTCTTCAGGAATTTGACAAGAAATACAACCCAACTTGGCACTGCATTGTTGGCAGAAACTTTGGCAGCTATGTAACACACGAGACAAAGCACTTCATCTATTTTTACTTGGGTCAGGTTGCAATTCTTCTCTTCAAGTCTGGATAGGAAGTAGGAGCGATTGAAATTTGGACTGTAATGCACTGATGGCTAAAGCCACGACTCCCTCTAACATGGCTATGCCGCTGCATGGACTGTATACTATATTTAATGTGTATATGTTGCAGTAAAAATCTACTTCTGTTTAGTTGCCTGGGAAGAAGGCGGCATTTTTTTGTTACTGCTTTTTTTGGTTGTATTGCACTAGGAAACCTGTAAATGCTTAAACAATGGCCTTTACGTGGGAAGAAATAAAACTATTCCACAACAGCTCCCTCACTGGTAACTCCTTCTTTGAGGCTGGGAAAACTTTTTTGGGCAGGCCAAAAGCCCCAGACTTCCTTACTGAGTCCTGTTAGACTGTTAATCTTGCAAAGAGGAGCCAAGCCAGTGTGAGCCTCTGTCCCACCCTGCAGACTGTAGAGAGCTGGCTCTCCCAGTACCCTCGGGGCAGGTCTTGGACCTTCCCTGGAAGCTGCTGGGGTGGCTCTGGGTGACGTGGCTTCCACACCCAAGGTGATCTCCACCTTTGACTGTGATACAGGCTTGCAGCTGGCACCCCTCGGTGTTCTTGCTCAGTGCCCTTCGCTGTATTTTTGACTCTGCTGAAACATTGACCTAGACTTGAGTAAGCAACTCAGCGTGGTCTAGAAGGCTTCAAAACCAGCCCCTGAGTTCCTGCTTGTTGCAGAAAGCAGCAATCCTGTGGCTGAAGTCTGTAGACCTCGATACTGAGCCCAAAGCCACGTGGCCCGGCCCCGCAATGGAGTAGGATATCAAATTGGTGACTACTGACAACAGCTCTATTGGCATGTTTGTAGCCAGTTGTCTCAACACTGCCTTAACTTGATGCTCTCCTTAAAGCAAGCTAGTCGTGTGGAAGACTTGTAAGTGGCCACTGTCTGTTTTATTTTTCTTTTTTTCTTTGATTTTATTTTCTGTAGCTAATAAGCTATTTCCGGAGGGTTGTCCTCCACGTTCTGATATCTGCTTTTGTTCTTAAAGCACAGTACCAAGAAGTTAAATTTACATGTGATGTTTGTGTGAAGGAAACTCATGTGACATCTGCTTCAAAGGCAGACAAATGTCTTGGTCTCCAATAGGTTCAGCAGTGATGTTGTCTTAGTACGTACTGACTCGGGATTACACTGCAGGAAGTTCTGATCTGGGTGTGTAGAAATGCTGTGTGATGGCAAGTAAATCCCTGGTGCTTGGTAGAAGCTCTAATTATTGGTTTGCTGACTAATGCATTGGCAATACCACTGGGCTGGTGAGCCCAGCTTGTGTCTCTGAGATTAATTTGGTGTTGGGAATAAATCATTGCTGGGGGCAAAGGGCAGAGTGAAGGGAGCTCTTTGTGAAATGATTTGGTGACCCAGGTTGATGACTTCCTGAAGTAAAAGTCCTTCTTGTCTCTGTGCAAAATCCAAAGTATGCCTAATTTTGTATTATGGATAGAACAATGTTGTAACTAGAAAGAATGTAGCTGTCATAAGTTCATGTCGATGGAAATGTCTGCACTGGGATAATGTGCCTTGGGCTGTCTGGGGCACTCGTGTGGTCTTGTCTCTTCAGAACTCCACTCTGGGTCTGAAAGGAGAATGTTTTGGGTTTGTTTTTTTCCAAGCATGAGTCTAATGTGAATCTGTTCACGGTCTCTCGTGGAGCAAGATCTGTTCCCTTCATAACTGCAATTGCTCAAATACCATTTATTTTTTTTTTCCAAACATTAAAGGTGAATTGACACATTTAAACAGCTTCTGGTTTATTCTTCCTTACCAGCTTTCCTGAGCAAAAGCCTTGTCCAGAGAGGGTGAGCAGCGATTTCTCTGCCCTGGAAGATGCTGATGACCCAAAGAAGGCAGGTCAGGGAGGGAGAAATTACCAGAGGAGCTGAGGTTGGCCCCTCTGTGCTGGTGCTCAGCTCAAAGGCTGAGTCAGAGGCAGGGATTGAGGGAATTGTGTCCTGCTGCACCCTGATGGGATGCTCTGTGCTGAGTAACCTGGATCTGAATGGCTTGGAGCTGACCTCTTAATGGCTTGAGGCAGCTGGGGGTGGTGCAGCAGCTTCCTGCACAGGAAGGTGTCTCCCTGCTTCCCAGGAAAGCAGGTTTTCCTGTGCTGGAGGGAAAGCTGCGAGCTCAGTCTGATGTGTTGAGTGCCTCTCACAGTGCGGGGGCTGTGGGCTTGCCCTTAAACAACCCCCTCCGCCTGTTACCGTGCTCCTGATGCAGCCTAAACCTGGGGTTGTGGCCTCGGTGATATTTTGGAAAGCTGTGGGCTCTTCCCAGGCGCAGCAGTGTGACAGCTCTGCTGTGGCACAGCGGCAGCAGCGTGAGCAGCGTGACTCAGCCGAGCCGAGCCGCACGGGCTGCGCTGAGCGCGCAGGCACGGCACGGCGCTCACCCGGCCCATCTGCTGCAGCCCTGCTGCCCCTGCCCCTCAGCACGGCTGGCTTCTGCTTCAGGGGAGCTGGCAGTGATGCTCTTTTCTTGGTAGCCCCAGCCTTTTAGCTGGAAGTGGAATTTGCTGGGCTGTGCTGGGGCTCTGCATTCCAGGCCTGGCTCGGGCTGGGTTAATGCTGAGGCTCCAAGGAAATGTGCAGCCATGTGGGGCTGGGCTAGTCAAGCCCCCTCTGTGCACAGGGCCCTCAGACAAAGCAAGAGGCAGAGAAACTGGATCCTGAGCCCCAGCTGCTGGACAGGAGGCTGCTGATCTGAACCTCAACACTTCTCCAGCCTGAGTTTCATCTGGGAAACCCCCATTCCAGCCATGTATCTGTGGCCATGGTACTGCTGGAAATCAGTGTCTGGTGGCATGGGGAGGCCCTGCCAGGGCTGGAGGCATGGTGTACCCTGGAGCTGACACACATAGCTACAAAGTGGGCTTGGTGCTTCCTTGCATGTGTCACTGCAGCAGGAGTCCTTCTTCAGGCTGAGGAAGAGGAGTTGTTGCTCACATCTAGCAGTGAAACAGAGCAGTCTTTTCCCCGAAACCATCTTCCCTGTAGCACTGGGGCCCTGCAAAAGACAAACTGCTTAAATTAGAGCAGTGCTTCCCTCCACACAGCTGAGAGCAGGAGGAGGTTTGAACATGGAGCTGTGTCCTGCTCCTCTCCCTCTCCTCAGCAGCTGACAGGGCTCTTGGCTTTGACTTTTTCCATTGCTGGGCTCCACTTTGTCTCCAGTTTCCACCAGGCACAGGTGTCCTGGATGATGCCTTGCAGCATTAACTGTTTCCATGCTGGAGAAACCAATGGCATTCCCAGGATGGCTGCTCACTTTCAAGCTGTTTGGAAACATCTGCATCTGGGACACGGAGTGGAAGGTATGTATTTGCAGGGGGATCATCTGGAGAAAGAAACTGCTTCCAGATGTGTTCGGGGAAAAAAATTGCTATTGAAATGTAAATTCTGTTTATTTTGTGCTGCCTCACAAGTGCTCAGAAAGTGCCTGGGTGCAGGGGAGTCTGAGGCTGCTGCTGTGGGTGAGCTCTGGGTGTAGATGTGCCTGCATATGTGCATTCACTGTGGGGAATGCACAGTGCAGTTTGTGCCTGGTCAGAGTGTCACATTGTTTTCTCTCTTACCAGCCGAGTCATTCAGTTCCTCAGGCCGAGTATTTCTTCCAGATGTGGAAATGCCTTACAAAAGCAGGGCTGTGTGGCATGGAGAGCAGAGAGGCAGGGGCTGGGGAGCTCTGCTCTGTGGGTGTCACTACTAAACACTGCCTGGGATTCACTCTTCTGCAGAGTGAGCATTGTATAAAGCACGAGAGAAGCTGTCAGTCCATCAGCAGGCAGCCTTGCTCCCTGCCTGCCAGCCACAATGTTCTTCCCCTTCTCTGTGACCACCTGGGACTCTGGAAAGGGACAAGGGGCAGCACAGGCCTGGGAGTTGCACGTTGCTCCTGTGGGAACACCCAGGCTGCAGGTCAGGGCTGTCCTCTCCCAGGCAGCCTGCAGCATTGCCATTGCAGTGGTGTGCTCCAGGCACCTGGCAGCAGAGCCTGTTGCTGGAATACCCAGTACCCAACAGACCTGTTCCTTCTCCCAGTGCTTTTGCAGGCCATTAGTGATGATGAGACAGAACATGGAAATCGTTTTTGTCTCACTTTCAGCCTCTGCTGGGTAAATCCTGAGGATGGTGGCACACAGTGAAGGAAGCAGGGCTGTGCCATCCCTGCCCACCCGAGGTTTCCCTCCTTTGTTCTATTTATTGAGCAAGGATCCTGACACCCTTTCCCAGACAGTGACTCACAGCAGCTCTGTCTGTGCACAAGCCATGTGTCTTGGAGCACTTTATAGATACAGGAGCTGCAGGAGCCTTGCAGGAGCCAACTGTGTTTATTAAAAGATGATCAGATGTTTCCTTCCTTAAGGCAGTGTCTAGCTGAGGCTGAGTAATAACTCATTACCAACGAGACAAATAACTGCTGATCATCAGGTCAGTGCCTTTGCCAGCCCTTCTGGTCGTGCTGGCAGGTGCTCTGAGCACCCAGAATAGGGGGTAAGACCCCACTCCAGTCCCTGTCCCTTCCCCTGGGGCAGACCCAGGCTCTGCTCTGCTGCTCAGCAGGGTTTGGCCCTGGGTTAAACTCGAGGAACAGCTTTTTCCAGCCCTGGTGCAGGATATTCCCTACTGCCTCTGGAATCAGGCTGCTGTAGTGGCCTTTGCAGGCCATGTTGTTCCATCCTGGTGCTGGGGACTCAGAACCAATGTGCCAGAGCTCTTTGTGGCCTGATGGAAAAATCAGCAGTGTGCCAGGGCAGTGCTGAGAGGCATCCCAGGAGCACTGTGGGGCCATGGGTGAGGTAGGAGGTCATGATCCCCCATTCCCCTGTCCCCACAGGTCCCATGCTGCAGGGCTGGGCTGGGGAGAGGCAGAGCAGGGCCAGCTCTCATCCATGGGCCCAGGGCCCTCTTGGGCTGGCTCAGAGGCTTTCCTCAGACGCCATCCTCTGGTGCAGCCGCCGCGGTCCTTCCCTGCCAGATGCCGTGGCATCTCTCCATGTCCTTTGTTCCCTCCCTTGCTCACGCCTCTCCCATGATTTATGGCCTTTGCAGAGCAGCCTGGCTGCAGCTCTGCTGCTTGTCCAGACCCCTGGGCTCCCTGCCTTCGCTCCCAGCCTGGGCCAGGGAGCTCCTGGGGAGTGCTCTGACCCCCCTGCATTCGGGCCCCCTTGCATTTAACCATGTGCGTGGCCTTTTCTTTCACCTCCTTCCAGCCTGGGTGTGAATGAAGTGCTTTCAGGGGGAGGAGATTGTTGGGAGCCCAGCTCTGCCTGTGCATTGGTAGCAGCCCATAAAAGCATCCCAGGAATTCGCCTCGGCGGCCCTGTTGGGGTGAGCCAGTGAAAGACGCCCTTTGTTCCTGCAGCCCAGTCCCACACACCCTCCAGGGCTGGAATCTGCCGAGCTGGACGTGCGCTCCCACTGCCTGCCACGCTGCACTCGGGCCCCCGGCAGGAGCTGTTCCCACGTCTCAGCCTGGCCCTGGTGAGCAGGGCACTGGGGAAAGGCTTCCCCGGGGTTCACTGGCAGGGCCTGACCCCGGGCCCGTGCTGCCTGCGCTGAGTCAGAAGGACGGAAATCCCTTCTCGCAGGGCTCCCTCTGCCCGCGGGCTTTGCTGATGGGTTTGGGGTGTGATTCCTGCTGCCTGCCCGCCTGTGGGGCCGGGGCTGACACGGAGCCAGGCCGGGCCTCACCACAGCCTGCGCACAGCCAGGCTGGCACCCGGCCCAGAACATGGCTCTGGAAAAATAGAAATGCCTTTGTTGTTGTTGAGGAAAGCCCAGAACGCTCCGACAAGGACACAACCTCTTCCTAAAGCTGGGTTTCAAAGCCCTGCTTTCTCAGAGGGTTCAAAGTGACCTGGCCAAAAGCATCTGCTCCTCGGTGGGTCAGCCTGGCTGGAGGAAACCCTGACCCACATTGCAAGGGCTCCCTCTGAAAGCACAGCTTGCAGGGGGACTGAGGGATGGCACCCATGCAGCTCCTTCCAGAAGGGGGCCCACCCCAGGGAGCCCCTGGAACTTTCCTGTGCTGTCAGTAGCAGAAGAAAAGCTTTGGGTGACTCAGCAAGCGGGTGCCAGACCAGGGCTCAGACACTGCCTCTGTCCTCAGCAAGACTGACACATGCAGTTCAGGCAGAGCCTGGGCTGGCTAAAGACACCGTGGCACTTAAATATTTTATAGAAAATCATTAAGCAATTAAATCTGGTGGATCTCACATAGTAGAAAAAGCAGCTTGAACCCTGTGCAGTAAACAGGGCAACGCTTCCTGTTCGTTTGGGATGTCTTCTTGGAGTCTTAACTACAATCCTTGCTTCAAAATAAGTATAATTATCTCTTAATTGCCATTATTGTTTAACATTTTTAGCATTTGCAAGTGCAAACTGTTACAGTTTAACGTGCAGATACAATCAGTAGCCCGGGCTCACAATGAAAGCAATTAAAATCCTGTGATTATCACAAGTCTGCGTGTCTCTACACCAGCTTCAATCTGCATCACTTGCCAAGACGTAGGCTAGAAACTCAGACAAATTTAGCATTTATTTAGTAACCCAGCAAAGCTACTACCTCTTGCCTGCCTCCAATGATTTGCATCTACGGCACTTTTTGGAAGGACAGGAGCAGGGAGGGGAGGGGAAAGAAAGCAATTTCTAGAATACATCCCAGGAGAATATACAGCAAGAAAAATTATGCACATGAATTATGCATCTGAATTATGATTTCACTCCTATTTTTGTCCAGATTAGCTCATGTTTGGTGTGCATCCCTGGCAGGGTGCTAGCAGAGTGTGCTCCAGCTCCCAGCAGGTCACTGCAGCTCTGGGTCCTGTGGTTCCTGCTCCCCTGGCAGCTGCTTCCCAAGGGCTCACGGAGCTTCCTGGGGATCCAGCCCCCCAGGAATGATGGCAGCCCCTGCTCCTGCACCCCTCACAGGCTGGGCAAGTCGTTTCTCTGTGTTAATGGAATGCCTCTCTTCTGTAAACACGCCACGGATGAGAGCAGATTTGGGTGTAAACTAAAAAAGCAGGTCTGTGCTATTTTGTACAGAGGGGGAGGTGTTTGGAGGCTGTGCTGCCACCAGCCAGGCTTCAACGGTGTCCCCCAGGTCCCCAGCATCTCCTGGGGAAAGCACACATGGAAACATCTTGGCCTCTGCCAGCTCTGGGGAGATAAGCCCAGGAGAGAAGTGCAGGGGGAAGGCAGCAGCAGGGTTTCCAAAATCTCACCAGAAGCAACTGCAATCCCAGCACAGAGGCAGGTAAAGCCAGCAATCCTTCCAGGAAAAACTGCTTTGCAATCCTCAGCCCCCTTCCCAGGAGGGCTGGTGACCCCAGGCCATGGGTGTTTCCATCTGTAAGGAATTTCATGGCCCTCACTGCAGGAGGGAATTATCCTCACTGGCCAAGTCAGCAGGGCACCTGCACCCAGGTATGGGGGCCAGGCTGGTGTGAGCACAGGGCACCTTCCTGTGATGGGGCTATGGGGAGAGGCTTGAGGGGCTGTGAGTGCTCCCTGGCTGGGTTCTTCCCTCCCCACACTGCATATCCCATCTCTGCTGCTGCCTTGGATTAACATCCCTGACATCCCAGCAGTTGTTTGCATGAGAAAATGAGATTAGGAAAGTATTTCGAGTATTTGTGTCTGTTGTTCAGTGGCAAACAAGGCTGGAGCCAGTGCTGTTTGTCCTGTCAGCTGGCCCAAAGCTTGGGAAAACAGCCAGGAAGGCAGTGGGAGACACCCAGCTAAGCACCAGGGGCTGAATTTGCACATACCTTTGGAGAGTGGGAAAGGTGGAGCTGGTGCAGGCAGAGGCACCGGCTGAACCCCCTTGCCAGGGATGGGGTACCTGCATGTGCACCTTTGTGGGTACCCCTGGAGCTCCCTGGGATACCTCAGAGGACTGGGGTTTTTCTACATTCAGGTGTTTCCCATCTGCTTTGAAATGCTGCTGGTAGGAAGTGAAAAGTCAGTGTATTTGGGCAGTCACAGGAAAGAGGAGCAAAGGCAGAATGAATGGAAACAGGCATCTTAGAAAGCCTGGGCTTGAAACCCTGAAGTTGCCTGCTGAGTTTTGGGCCAGTTGTGCTCCCCGACTGATCAGGTTAAGATGAACTCTCCAGTTTGCCTTTTGGAGAAAGGACACAGCTGCTGAGGGACAGAGGCAAGGAGGAGGCCAGAAGAGCTGCAGCAGCTCCAGGTCACTGTTTTCAGGCTCAGCAGGCCCCTGCCACATCCTGGAGCTCTCCTGTGGGTCCTGTTCAGTTTGGCTTCCCCATGGCAGCTGTCACTATCCTTGCATTTTCAAACCACCTGCCTGAATTTCAAGGAAGTCATCCATATATTCAACAGGAATATCAATTTCCAGGAGCTCCAGGGGACCCTGAGATCAGAGCAGCTACTGCAGGGATTCTGCTGAGCTGTGCTCACACCACCAGAGCTGGAATTCCTCTTGCATGGGGTGCAGGGAGCTGGGGGTTGTTTAAGCTTCCCCTGGTCTTTCTGGGGCTCAGGTGTGCTGGGGTGGGCCCCCGTCCCAGCTACTGGGATCCAGCCCAAGCATGCAGCCCAGAGAGGACACTTTCTCCACATTTTTAAGCCAGAAGTGGCTCCTGAAATCAATAGAAAAGGAGATTCCTTTGCAGCCTAGGGAACCACCCTGTCCACATTCTTCCCTGAGGCCGTCAAAGGAGCTGAGGAATCTAATTCCCACTAAATTGCTTTGAAAACACCAACTTCAAATTGTAATTATGGCCTGGTGTCTTACTGCAGAGGGAAGACCCCAGCAGACTGCAGCTTCCTTGCTTCCCTAGGACATCACTTTTGATGATTTATTAAGACTTTCATTTTTAACAATATGATGTTGGTTAATGTTGGAAAATGTTCCTACAATTAATGAAAATTTCATAGACTGACTGGAGAAGAAAGAGACCATTTTATGTCCCCTACCAGATGGCCTAGACCAGCTGCTCACTTTTTTCTTTGAACTGTGATTCTAATGACTTCTCTGTCCTTTGAAGTCTGCTTAGAGCTGCTGAACCAGATGGATTTGCATGATAGTAGCAGTGCACATTTAACAGTGGAGGACTTGTGCTGTTTTCCCTCCTGGCCACTGCTGAATGCTTCACTTGGGGGATTTGGAGAGGTGAGTAAACCCAGAATATTGCCAAGCACTGGCAAAATGTATTTTGGTGTAACATCACTGGCTTCAGTGGAGTTACTCCCCAAATCCACAATGTCCGTACCCAGCTCTCAGCTGGTTTTGTTGCTTTACAACCCATGGGACACTGTCAGTCATGGATTTACTGGGGCCTCACAAAGTGGGGGCTGCTGTCAGAATGTACGTTTCAGCACCATTAAAAAAAAAAAAAAAAGATAAGAGAGAAAGAAAGAGCTTTAAATATGTATTAAGAAGTTTTAAAAATAATAAATCACAAAATAAAATGGTGACAAAAGAAACAAAACTGAAAAAGGTCCCTGAGTGTGGTTTTGGTAGGAATTATGCAGAGTGGAGAAGTTGGGGAGGCAACACTGACATTGCTGGGTTTGAAATCTCAAATCAATAGTGAAGGTGGCCACATCACTTTTTCACACTGCCTCCCAGAGCACTCACAGGATCTCAAGCAGCTGCTCTCCCTGGAGCAATGTCCGGGCTGGGCTGGCACAGAGCTCTCTAAAATCTCTCAGGACTCTGATGATCCTTCCAGCTCAGGATATTCTGTCATTCTGTGAAGATCATCCCTGCACAATAATAACATGCCTGGGGCTGTCTCTGCGCTGTGTCTCCCTGTGCCTGCCTCAGAGGCCTTTAGGGACTTTTGAGGAACAAACAGCACAGGATAAATGGAACGATAAAGGGAAAGAGGAGAGCAATTACCCAGAACCAGCCAGCCCAGGGCACAGAAGGATGCTGATGCCACAGCACTGGTGGCACAGAACGTACTTTTCCTCCTCAAGGTGGATAAGGAGGGTGAACCAGAGGTAAGGCTTTGCCTGGATGTGACATGGAAGGGAAAGGCACCGTGTCCTGGCCCCGGAGCCCTGCTGTTCCTTCCCAGTGCTGTGGATCCGGGGTTGGCAGCAGCCCATGTGCAGCAAGGCAGGAGCTCTTGGCTGAGCCCTGCACCGGTGAATGTCCCCATCAACCAGGGCCCTCCAGCTGCTCTGCCCAGATCCTGTCACAGGGAATGGCCGGAGCCCCACTGTTAATTTGATGTTCCCCATCAGCGAGATGTTAATGCTGGTGAGATGTAGATTAATGACTGGATTAATGACTTTAAGGGGAGCAGGTTCCTGTTCACAGCCGCTGGTCCCCGTGTCCCCAGCGCTGTGTGCTGGCAGAACATCCCTGTCAGGGACAGGGTATGGCACAGGAGCAGCCTGTTACTGCACAGCAGCCCTGATCTTGGGTCACAGCCATCTCATCCTCCACACCACGACAGCTTCAGACTGGACACCGGCAAAATTTCTTCATGGAACAGCTTGTCCACCCCATCTGGCACAGATGAAATCCCCATCCCTGGCGGGATTTAAAAGCCGCATAGATGTGGCACTTGGGGACAAGGCGCAGTGATGCCTTCGCAGCGCCCGGCCGCTCTCCAGGAGCCTTCCCACCCTGGGTGACTCGCTGCTGCGCCGAGCTCCCACAGGCGGGCTGGCACCGCCACCTGCCGCGGGCCCTGCCGGCCCGCCCCGGCCCGGCCCTTCCCTCAGCGCGGCC
>JANRGV010000053.1:1194054-1217263 GCA_024734035.1 Alethe castanea
AGCCGGGCCCGGCCGGGTCACTGCGGCGCTGCCTGGCGCGGCTCGGCGCTCTGCAGGCCCGGCCTGACAGCGGCCGCCGCACGGAGCTGCACTTGCTCTTCGACCAGCTCATCTCGGAGAGCTGCGGGCCCGAGCCCGCCGCCGCGCCCGGCCCGCAGGTACCGCGGGGATGGGGCTCCGGCACGGGGCTGCGGGGCCCGGCGGCTCCGGGGATGTGGCCGTGTGGGGATGAGGAGGAGGCGGGCTCGGCCGCGGGTGTGCCCGGCCCGGAGCGCGCGTGTGGCGGGGTTTGTCCCGCTGTGCCACCCCACGTGTCCCCGCAGGAGCCCCGAGGGTTCCACCCCACGTTCCCCCCGCGCACCTCCCACGTTTTTCTGCCCACTCCCGGGCCCTTCTCCGGCTGCTTGGTGACTCTGGGCTCTGCTGCCCTGTGCCAGAGCTGCTGGGTGCAGATACGGTGGGACTCGGCAATTTTCACAGTCTTATGTTGGAAAAATAATAGTTTTTAAAGCCTTAAAGCAAGGCCTTCAAAACTGAGCACTCTCGATGAGCAGCATGGATGCTGCTCCACTGGCAGTGCACAGTACTTCATTATTATACTGGTTCGTCTTAATTTTATTTCCAAAGCAGAGTTACTTTGCATTTTGGAGTTAATTGATTTTTGGACAGTGCTCTTCTATTCCTTGATCTAACTTGGTATTTTTCTTGAGCCATTATTATTGTCTTTGTAGTCCCTAAATAATAAACTGAGGCTTTCTCTTCCAGGATGTTTGTGCTGTGCTTGTCCAAGGCTGTCAGCTGGTTCCCCTTGATCAGGAACATCTTGTCAGCAAAGTCTGTCAGCTTATGCATCACTTACTCAACAGATATCAGGTAGGAAGAGTTTGGCCATGGCCCTCCTGTCCCTCAATAAGCCAGTGGAACACTGTCTTCTTCCAGGGCTGTGGAACCAACCTTCAGGCAGACTTTGGATTTTCACTGTATTATTTATTTTTGGGTAGCTGAGGCTCTGATCTGGTTCTAGCATGGTTCCTCATAAAACCAGCTCTAACTCAGAAGTGATTCACCATGAGAAATAGTCTTGGTTTTAGGACTCTTGTACAGATTTATCAATTCTTGTCAGGTGTGTTCTCTGCTAGTGTGTAATTTAACAGCCAGATCACCTGAATCTATGACAAATTTCTCTGGTCACAATTTTTTATTGACTTCAGCAGGTGATGTTTATCTTGACCTTTTCTTTTATGACAGGTGATGGTTGATGAGCAGAACCTGAATTTTCTTCTCTCCTACTGCGTCTCTGCTCTGAGGCAGTGCAGCTCCTGGACACATGTTGAAATTCTGCAAGCCTTAGCAGCTCTTGTTTACAATAATGGGCCTAAGTGTCAGAAGGTGAGTTTACAAACAGAGAGAAAGTAACAACAAAAAATATTTGCACCACTGCTGTTTCTGCTTTATTTTTTTCCTGAGATAAAGTATAAAAAAGTTCTCAAATTATGTTACCTTTCATGCTAAGATTAGATCCCATTTAAATAGTGGCTGATATTTATGTGAAAGTTGAATTTCAGTTGTATTTATTAATAGTTATTATTCCCATGTGGAATACTCTGCACCTGCAGGCTGCAGCTGTGGGGATCACCATTAAATAAGGGCCCAAGCTCAGCCTGCAGACCAACCACCCTGTGCCTCAGGCAGGAAGACCACAGGGAGCCTCCAGTTGCACATAACTCCCCAGGCTGCACTGAGGATGCTGAAATGCATCCTGGAACCAGATCAGGGCTTCAGCTTGGTGCTGTTTCAAAGCAGAGGCTCTCAAGTATCAGTCCTGTGTGAAGCTCCTTGTTGCTGCAGCTGACAGTTTGAAATGCTGAATCCTCCTGCTGTCACCAGCTCGTGGCAGCTTGCAAAGCAGTCTCTGCTGTTGGGCTGAGCATGGGGTGGTGATGCTCACAGTTTGGGAGCTGCCAGCTTGTGTGGGCTTGTAGCCTGTGTAGTGGCAGCAGTTTGGTGCAGCAGTTGTTCCTAGCTTGCCTTCATGTCTGGGAAGAGAGCATAAACTGGGACTCAGCTGAGCTGTGCTCAGCTCTGTCCTTTCTTAATACAAAATAAGAGGACTTAAGGAATTAGGGTTTTCTATAAATCTGTCTCTGGAATCTGAATTTGCAGCTGAGAATTTTTGGGATTTGTTTTACTTCTCATTATCATGCTTTGATTTTTTGATTGGTAATAAATTCAACTAATTTCACTAAGTCAGGTTTGCTCTGCCCATGATGTTTATCAGTGAGTGACCTCTCCTTGTCCTTAAGTCCTGAACCTTTCCTTATATTTTCTCTCCCCTGCCCATCTGAGGAGCAGTTTTGGTGGCACCTGATGTCCAGCCAGGCTCCAGCCACCTCTCCTGATGTTTAGCCCCAAACACAAGACCCAGGAGGCTGAGGGAGGAGCACTGACCCCTGATGACTTCTGGTGTTTTGTTTTCAGTATCTCCCAGAGCTGCTGGGCAAGGCTGGGCTCCTGCTGCAGTTCAGTGACCCTGGCCAGCCAGATGTGGAGCTCAGGAGGGCAGCTGTGCGCAGCATGGCAAACCTGTGTCTCAGGTGTGTGCAAACCTTTTCAGGGGGGTTAGAAAATGCATCTGCCAGCACAGGGCCTGCAAGGTGTAGGTGCATGAATTTGAAATGCAGAGCTTTAATGTTTCAAGATATCTGTGCATAGAACCATAAGCTCTCAGGCTTCCAGAAATAATGTTTCAGGGAAGAAAAGAAAAGCTGTTGTGCTGTCTGGTTTTTCATGCAGAAGGTTTTCTTTTGTCCTCTGTATGGCAGAGCTGGCCCCCTTCAATCAGCCATCCATCCAGCTGGGGCTCTGCAGAGGGCTTGGGTGGGACTTTGTGTAACTTTATGAACCTGTGCACAGACTGTAAAGCAACCTCCTGTTCTAATTTTAGTGTCCCTGGACAACCATACCTGGATGAGTCCTACAGAAGTGTCTGTTTTCAAACTTTCCTGAGTGTTCTGCAGTCTTCAAAAACCTCTGATGTGGATGACATCACTTTTTGCATGGTAAGTGTGAGTCTAATTGTCTAAAAGACTATGATTAGGAGATTGTGCTGCTGGAATATGTGGAATTTGGAATGTTTTCAATTAAGGTTTTGCTTTAATGGTCTATAATTTATCATATTACTGTCCCAATTTAGCAGAACTGTCATTGCCTAGAAAGTTACTTGAAAGATGTGAACCTGAAGCATTTTGGGGAAAAAAAAAAAAGTAATTCTTTGTTTTCAGTTGCTGCAAAGTGCACTGAAAGGTGTCCAGTCACTTCTCAACGGTGGGAAGATGAAACTGATACAAACTGACCAAATTGGAGCTCTTCTGGCAGTGTTAAAGGTAAATCCTTAAATCCACCTGCAGAAAGAGGCAGAAACTGAGAGGTTCCAGATGCTGTAGAAGATGAGCAAGAGGGAGCAGAGAAGCCTGAGAGTGGGGGGAAATGGAGTGTGAGATATTAAAGAAAATTTTTTCTTCAATCATCTTCACTGCACTCCCCACAGCAGAGTGTGAGAGGAAGATGGGAGGCTTGGGGTTTTGGGGGGAAAGACCTGGGAGAAGCATCACAGCTGAAAATGGGTGAATTCACCTGAGTGAATAACAGTACAGAGCTCTAACATTTGTGTTCCTGTTGCAGAAATGCATGTTCCACGGGCTGCCAGGACTGAGCATAGAGGTGCCCACAGCCCTCTACCCTGCTCCTTTACCTCAGTATGATAAAAGGTCACCTGTCAAGCAGGAGCAGTCAGAACCAGCCACCTCTAAGCAGACAGGGGTAAGCTGAGCTGCTCCTGATTCTCCAGCCTGTTTGTTGTGGCTCTGTCTTACCTGTTGTGATGTTGGTGGCTCTTCATGTCCTGGGCATGTGGTACATTTAATTCTTTGCTTCAAAGGTGATGATTATAAATTCTGCTCTGAGTAAAACTGCTTTGGGAACTCAGGTGACACGAACAAATCGCTCTGCAGGGCTTGGCTTTCCTCAGCTAAGCTCTGTGCAACAATTATTCATCCATAGCCAAGAATTCCTGGCCTTTAGGCACGGGACTGATGCGTGCAAACTCGCCGAAGCTTTTGATTTTATAAGTCACGTTTTCTCTCCTAACACTTGCACAGTTGTTTGACTCTTTCTTAGGGAAGTCAAGTTCATTTAAGACTGATTTCTTGCCCCATCTGTTCTGCTTAATCCTTCTACAGGTTATTTTTTAAACCTGTAAATACTTTGGATTACTGATTATCTGAAAAACATTAGAGAAAATAAAGTTATCTAGTCATGTTGACTCGTTCCGTTTTAGGGGTTGGAAAGAAAGAATAGTTAGTGTTCCCTACCATAAATCTAAAAGAACTACAAAAGTATTTTGTGTTGTTCTTTAATCACTTTTGTGTGAAATAAGATTTTTAGCTTAAAGTTTCCTTGGATTTATTTTTCTTTACTGATGAAGCTAAAGCTTAGTTTTTGAGGCTACTCAGTTATAAACTGTTTCCTTAGGTATTACTGAAATTTTGTGACTGTTGCTGCTAATAAGCAGAATTTAAGAACTCGGATACTAAAGAGTGACTGTTCTTGTGTGTGCAGAGACATGTAACTGCATTTATGTATTCGTTAAGTATTGACTAAGAAAAAATTAATTTTTTGTCTTAGAGCCGAAGGAAAAAGTGCAAAGGGAAGCAAAAGAAGGGAGAGTTTGGAGAAGAAGGAAGAGAAGACTCGGGGGATGCAGGAAATGAGTCGGTGCTGGGAGCAGCCATGCTGAAATTGCACGTGGGGGATGTGCAGGGCAGCCCGTGCCCGGATGCTGGGCCCCGTGGGTCGGGTGTGTGTGCTGGGCAGGAGCCCCTGCCCGCCCTCCCCACGGGCTGCAAACGCATCAGCAGCAGCGAGTCCGAGCACTCCGACACCGAGGGTGGAATCCAGAGCAAAGTGAGGTGATTGCTGTGCACGCAGACACAGGAACACGGGGGCCATCAAACACTTCCACACCATCCTTTGTTCTGAATCAAAACTGCTGAGGAAATTACTTTCCCTTTTGATTTATGAGATGATACGAGAAAATTGGAAGGCAGTAATTTGTGTTGGTTTGGAAGTCAATTTGTTCTTCCTTTTCCTGTTCTCGGTCTAAAAGATTTCCTCTCACAGCCAGCCACTAATACACATGAAAGAGGTGGAGTCCATCCCTTGTCCCTGCTGTTTTCATTAATCTTTTTGTTTGTGTTTAAGGTCTTACCAAGCCAATGTTCGCCAAGGGGCTCTGGCCTGTTTCCTCTCCACTATAAAGTCCATTGAAAAGAGAGTTCTTTATGGCTACTGGTCAGCATTTGTTCCTGATGCCCCTGGTATTGGCAGCCCCCAGTCTGTGTCCCTGATGACTATTGCTCTAAAGGACCCTTCTCCAAAGGTGAGGCACTTCTGAGGACAAACGTTGTTCTGTTTTCTCCTGTTAATCTTGGGAGTTGTCTTCTGTGGCCTTCAGTAAGTATTTGGCTACTGCCCAAGAAATGGGAAGCATTGACTAAGAAACAAAGGATTGGTTCTGTATTGCTTAAAGTTATGAAAATAAGATAGTTGGAGTTGAATTTTCACTTTCTAGAGAGGATTTCCTATATTTTAAAATTCTCCACCTGCTCAAAGGAGGTGTTAAAAGGTATCACAAATGTTTTATCATTTCAGACTCGTGCCTGTGCTCTTCAAGTCCTCTCAGCCTTCCTGGAAGGTTCTAAGCAGTTCCTCTCCGTGGCTGAAGATGCCAATGACCACAAGAGAGCTTTTACTCCCTTCTCTGTCACCATTGCTTCCAGCATCCGGGAGCTGCACCGCTGCCTGCTGCTGGCCCTGGTGGCTGAGTCCTCCTCCCAGACACTGACACAGATAGTCAAGGTACCTGCACTGCACGTGTGCCACATGCTCCCAGGGGCTGACACTGCTCTCTAGATTGAGTCCTGATGAAAGATTGCACTGAATGGCTGTGGAGGAGTGAGGTGGTGGTGGTGAGAAAAAGGCCTTTGTCATCTCACAAGACTTCATTGACTGAGCCATCCTACAGAATCATGGAATCACAGAATGGTTTGGGTTGGAAGGGGCCTTAAAGATCACCTTGTTTCAATCCCCTGCTGTGGACAGGGACACCTTCCACTAGACCAGGTTCCTCAGAGTTCCATCCAGAGCCTCGAGGTTTCTTTTCAGCATAATTCTGTTTTTTCTGCATTTTTTAAGTCTTTTTGGAGCTCAATGAACCTTTAAAATTATTTTGAAGACTTACATTGACTTTAAAACTGGAATCCAAATTGACAAGTCCTTTCATAGGCTATCAAAATTCCTTGGTTTTCATGCCACCTCACAGTAGTTAAATCCTTGTTCCTAGGAGTCAAGTTTGTATCCAGTGTTCACACAGCAGATAATTGGGGGTGTTTTTTTCAGGTGCCCTCAGATAATGAGCTGCCTGAGTGACCTAAATTACAAATGTAAAAACAAACCTGTTGGAGGCCAGGCTGACATTGTAACCAGCACCTTTCTCTGTGTTTCAGTGCCTTGCTAACTTGGTTTCCAATGCACCCTACAGCCGATTGAAGCCTGGGCTGCTTACCAGGGTGTGGAACCAGATCAAGCCCTACATCTCTCACAAAGGTTTGCATTCTCTCTCAGTTACATTCATCCTCTGTGTTCCATAAATTCATAATTCAGTAGCAGTGGGTGTTTATATGTTATAAACTGCCTTGTCTGGAAACTGCTGATGGAGGATGCTAGGCCATCAGTGAGGTTCTAATGAAGCATTTTTTACTTTTCCTTCTCCCCCCATTGTCTCTTGCAGATGTTAACGTTCGAGTTTCCAGCCTCACGTTGTTGGGGGCAGTAGTTTCTGTCCAGGCACCTTTGCCAGAGGTGCAGCTGCTTCTGCAGCAGCCCAGCTCCTCAGGGCTGAGCAGCAGCGGCAGCACAACCCCTCGGCGCTTCAGCTCCTGCGAGCAGTGCAGGAAAGCACTGCCCTGGGCAGGGGAAAGCCCTCGGGGCAGCGCGGCAGGGCGTGGCCCTGCAGAGCCCTGCTGGCTGCTGCGCCTGTGTGTCTCCACCATCGTCCTGCCCCGGGAGGATTCCTGCTCCGACAGCGACGCCGCCCTCCCGTCGCTGTGCAGCGTCTTCGAGCCGTGCCCCCTGCGCCTGGAGGCCCTGCAGGTGGGAGGGCTGCACAGCCAGCCAGCTGCCTCCCTCACCCTGGGTTCCCTTTGCTGCCTGCTTCCTCAGGGGCATTCAGGCTGAGGTTTTGGGGCTGAGCTGCTGTGACTCAAAGAGAAACGTTTTGGTTGCGTGGCTGCAGCATGGCTGTCCCACTGCGAACCTGCTGCAGCGAGCTCATCTGCCTGCGATGTTTTTATCTTCAGTATTTTTTTCAGTATTATTTGGGGGTGTGTGCTGGCAGACTGTGAGTCTTCCACTCCTCCAGACAGAATCCAAATTAAAGTTTTGGTGGAAAACAGTGTGGAAGAGCCCTGCAGTCAGAGAACAGTCTGCAAGGAGCTATGGAGTGACTCAAGGAGTACCTGTGGATGCTGAGGCTTGGCTTTGTTTTAATTCATGTAGCCACAGCAAAGGGAAAGATTTTGCAACATGCATCCCAAGAAGTCTCACTGTTTTTCTGGAACAGTGAATATTTGTTAAATCCAGCTTCACAGAAGGCAGCAGCAGTGTTACAGGAGGTACAGAATGTTTTGCTCTTAGTTTTTTTGGCTACAGGAGCCCTCACAGTGAATAATTCATGGTCTTGTTACCTGATAGTGCTTTTGTGGCTCTTCTTTGAACAAGATAATGGAACAAGGAGGCTTTTAATCAGCTCTGGTATTCCAGAAGTTGTGCTGCAGGGTGTATCTGTTACATCAGAGTTCAGTGTATGGTGCCAGGGTTGATTTGCCCATTAACATCATTTCAGGGTGTAGTTGGGGTATTTTGGGTAAACAGAAGGAAGAAATGCTGAGTAGAATTTCTTTTGTCTGTGTTTAGGTGTTGGCTCTTCTTGTGAAAGGTTATTTCCCTATGGCTCAGAGCTATTTCCTAGAACTTGGAGAAGTGGCTTGCAGATGTATGGAAGAAATGGATCCATCCATTCAGCTTCATGGAGCCAAAGTAAGAGCAGGAGGGTTAATGTTGTTTTACCAAGTCAGTTTTATCTGTCTGTGTATTTTGCAAATGCAGATGAGTGGTGATGACTATTCAGAGCATCTGTGTGTGTGATGTAGAAATGCAGNNNNCTGACACTTGGAGAAATGCACCTTCAGCTTCCAGTCTTGAAGTCTCAGCAGAATTTTGTTGCTCTGCTGAGTAACCAGGAAGCTTGGGAAGTGCAAGGGCTACAACACTGGTCCTTTTCTGGCTGGTGCAGGGACTGGACTCTGTGACCCAAAGATTCCCTCTCTGTGAAGTAGTTTGTTATGCTGTGATTGCTGGAGACTTTATGTAGGAAAGGCTTTTCCTCTAATTTCAGTACTAGCAGGGACAGAACAGTCCAAACCCGTACTGAATCTTTTACTTTTGTTCTCTGGGTGAGTAGATGCAGTGCTAGGTGAAGGTTCTGTAGTTCCATGGTCCTTGAGTCATGCCTGATGAAAACCTCTTTGCTTTTTGTTCTGTGTAGCTTCTGGAGGAGCTGGGCACGGGTGTCCTGCAGCAGCACAAACCTGACTCCCCCACTGCCCCTGAGCAGAGGGTGCCTGTCAGCGTGGTAAGTGTGAGATTCCACCTCACTGAGCTCTTCCCTGCACCTGCAAAGTCACTGGCACAGGCACAGATAATTGCAGGGAAGCAGGAAGGGACTCAGACTGCAGCTTTATGGATGCCAGCATGGACAGTTTCTGGTGACTTCCTGCAGTAATCTGGCAGTTGTTCTTGTCTGTAGACAGATGTGTTGGGTTTTATTTCTTTTACATGATGTCTTTGCCTCTGTCTTTGCCTCTCCCCAACTCTTGCAGCCTGCTGTAGCTCAGAGAGCTGGAAGAACAGCACTGATTGTGTGTCATTACTGCTGCATAAAACTTTTAGAATTTTGGTGAATTTGCATTGTTAAAGAGCCAACCTACATTTTCTGGCTGGTCACAAGTGCAGAGAGAGTGGCCAGAACCACAATATATGTGAATTTAGAAAAATTAATTAGCTGTTTGTTGGCTGAGTTTGCAGAAGCTGAGTAATATAGGTCTGTTTAAGTTTTCTTTCTGTGAACAGAAGACAAGCCTAAAAATTCCTTTGGCTCATGCTAAGTTTTGAGCCTACAAGACAGGAAATGTGTTCAGTAGCATCAGGTTCCTGTTACTTGCTATGAATGTAAATTCTCAGGCAAATGAAAACACTCAGCTGTGTGGATTCAGGAGTGAGATTGCAACTGTATTTAATGCAGATTAAATTTCAGGGTATGATGATCATCTTTAAGACAAGAACTTAGGCTTAATTGCTGATTTTAAAAGATAAACCTGGCTGCTTGTCCTGCAGGTTGTGACCTTCTGGACAATGATGTTAAATGGCCCTTTACCTGGCACTCTGCAGAACTCCCCCCACGCCACTCTCCAGACAAGTGCCTGTGATGCCCTGTCCTCTATCTTACCAGAGGCTTTCAGCCTCCTGCAGGTAGGAGAACACACCTTTAAATGTGCTGCTTTTACCTTTGAGGCTTTGTCCTTGTCCACCAGATTACAGTAGTGTACAGCCTTTTAAAACTTACCAGGAGGAAGTAAAGAAACCTTCCCAATTTTTTTTTTTCTCATTCTGAACATTGTGACTTTTGAAGGCTGGAAAAGGCAATGTTGGGAGTAATTAGCCTGTCAGAACAGTTAAGGTGTGGGTCACAGCAGCTGTTTGGCCCTGCCATGAATACCCAGGAGATGGAGAACAAGAATTTCATGGCATGAGAGAGGGCTGAGGGATTGTTATTCTGCTGATTAATTCTTTGAAGAGCCAGCTGAGCCAACAGCCAGGGCCTGATGTTGTGCACCCATTTGCATGTGTGTTTTTTCCCCTTGCAACATGAAATATGCTTTTAAACATGAAAGCCTTGGCAGTGGATCCCCCCAGCATTGTGCAGCTCCTTCTGTGTCACTGTGCCCTTGCTGGGGAGTGCTCTGCCAGATCTCATTTGCCCAGGAATTGCTGGTCCAGCAGTATCTGTGGAATTCTCCAAGTACAGCATGTACTTCATCCTCCTGTACTTTGATCCCAGCCCCTCTCCTGTCCCTGTGGCCAAGTGGGATCAAGTCAGTGCCCACTCTGACCTTTTGTCATGGGCTGGTGAACTGACAACCTGCCCAGGCTGAGCTCACCCTGCCTGCCTGGCCTGGCTAATGAGGGGCAGAGAGGGAAGGCAGGCAGGAGCAGCCCATCCTTTCTGTGTTAGCTCTGAGGGGCCATTCCTTCTGCTTTGGAGGAGAGTTAATACTTTGATTTCCTTCATGGTCTTACCTGGCAGCAGTGAGATCCTGTGTGCTGCAATCATTCTGTTCCCTGGCTGATCTGAAACACTTCTCACTTGATCTGGAGCATGCTCTGAGTGGGAGCTCCTTCAGACACAGGGTGCTTCAGAGAATTTGTGTCCCTGTGGCACAGAGCTCTCTCTCCTCAGCTCCCATTCCCACTGCTGCTCCTCATTGCAGGGTGACCAGCAGATCCTGTGTGTCACCTTGCTGCTTGGCCTGAACCACAGCGAGAACCCCCTGGTGAAAGCTGCTGCTGCCCGTGCCCTGGGAGTCTACATCCTCTTCCCATGCCTCAGGCAGGTCAGAGCCAGCCCATTCCCTTCTTCTGAGCCATTTGATAATGAACCATGAGATGTGGAACATGGATGTGTTTGAAATTAGTTCACTTTTATACTTTTATTTAGTTAAATCTGCTAATACTGTAGCGCATTTATAATTTTCCTTACTAGCTCCAGACCTGCTCTTGCTTTTTGTGTGAGAGCAGAATCAGTGCAGCTTTAAGGGAAGTGAAGCAAAAGTGAGAGGAAAAAGAGAGAGGTCAGGATCTTCCCAGGCTCTCAGGGATGGAAGCTGGAGTGGTTAGTTTGGCACAGAGGAGCTGCAGGAGGTGAGGCGAGCTGGGATGAGGGGAACAGCTCCAGGATTCTGTGACTTGAACAAGTTTTTAATGTGAAGCCTTCAATTTTGCTTAAAACTAAGAAATAAATCTTATTTAGAGAAAAAAAAAGCTGTTTTTTCTACAAATATAATCTTAGCTTGGCTTAGCTGGAAGATTAGTTTTTACAATGTAACCTTTAAGTGAATGATTTTAGTAAAAAAAATGCAGTAGCTGACTTTGGAGTTTAATTCCAAAATATTTTGAAAGAAAATCCTTTACCACAGGCACATGTAATGTGCCATAGAAGAGAAGATTAGTCAGGCAGCTCAACAGGGAGTTTGGAGAAGCAATTACTTTAAGAGTGGGATTTGATGGATATAAGGTTCCAGTCCATGTAATTATGTTAAAATCCAAAGTAACTAAATCACTGATGGAATTAAATAATCTGTTGAAGTTTTTCAGCAGCAGCTACCCAAGAGTGGTGGACTTGGTCAGCATTCAGGCTTGGACTGTTAATTAAAGGTCAGGCAAAGCTGCAGAGAGCACCATGAGCTCATTAAAAGGTGTCACCTAGAAAAGTAAATGAACAGAGCTGGTGTCTCTCTCATTTTCCCTGGAAAACCAGAGTGTATCACTAAAGAAATCACCCGGGGTTTGAGAACTTTGTAACTTTGCAGCAGTTTTTGCTTTGACAGGATGTGATGTTTGTGGCAGACACAGCAAATGCCATTCTGAATTCCCTCCATGACAAGTCTCCCAACGTGCGTGCCAAGGCAGCCTGGTCCCTGGGCAACCTCACAGACACCCTGATCATCAACATGTAGGTGGCACACCCTGCCCTGGGTCCCAGCCCTGCCCCTGTCCCTGTCCCCAGTGTCACACAGACCCCACTCATGGCCTCAGGCTGTGCCAGGAGAGCTCAGGTGGGACATGAGGAGGAATTTCCCCATGGGAAGGGTAGTCAGGCACTGGAAGGGGCTGCCCAGGGAGGTTTGGAGTCCAAGGAATGACTGGATGTGGCACTCAGTGCTCTGGGCTGGGGACAAGGTAGGGATCAGGCACAGCTTGGACTCGATGCTCTGGATGGGCTTTTCCAACCATAATGATTCTGGCTTGGATCTTTCTTTTTAAGCACTCTCTGCCTGTGTGTCTGCCAGTGTGTGACACTGTTTAAGCATCCTGTATCCCTCTGGGAACACCCTCCACTGTCCCAGGCTGCTCCCAGCCCTGTCCAGCCTGGCCTTGGACACTTCCAGGGATGGGGCAGCCACAGCTTCTCTGGGCACCCTCACAGGGTTCTGGTTTTTTTGTAATATCTGCTCTAAACCTACTCAGTTTGAAGCCATTCCCCCTTGTCCTGTCACTCTAAGCAGAGACTCTTTAAAACTTTTCACTTTTCAGTTTTCCATTTCTTGTGTGTTGCTTGGTGTAATTACATGGTTCCTTTACTTTCAACATAGCACAGAAGTAAAATTAATAAATATTTAACCCTTCCTCAAGCCAGAGACTGAGGGAAGCCCAACCTACTGTTACATTTTTAACAGGAAAATAGTTATCATATATTCCTGCTACAGAATTACCCCTGAGCAATTCCTTGCCCTCTGTTTTTTATTACAGACTTAACCATTGCTAACCAGCTTTCTTGCATTGATAGTTTGGTTTTAAATTAATAAACATAGTGGTCACATGCAGAAAGGTCTGCATTATATATTAGCCTTCTAAAGAGTGAAGGTTGTTTGTTCATGGGCCTTTCTAAAGGGTGGTATCACATCTTTGGGGATGGAGCAGCTGAGCTGGGTGTTCACAGGGTGCCTCTCCTGCCAGGGAAACCATGGGACAAAGCTTCCAGGAGGAACTTTCTGACCTGCTGCTGCTGAAGCTGCTGCGGTCTGCAACAGAAGCATCCAAGGACAGAGACAAGGTAAGGCTGAGGGGAAGGAGGGTGCAGTTGGTGCAGTTAATTCCTGCATTTAAAAAAGGAAAGGAAAAAGGCACCAGTTCCTTTAAGTCTCTTTGCCCCAACGTTTGAGGGGAGCTGCAGCTCAGATCCTCCCCTGAGGGCTGGTGTTCAGGAGTTTTTGTGTTTTTGTGTGGTGTTTGAATTGCAGGGAATTTGCCTGGGCTTTTCCACAGTGCAAGAGGTTTTGATTTGGTTTGTGGCCATTTGCAGAGAATGATCTTTGTGGTGGCATTTTGGAAGACACAGTGTGATTCCAGCTGTGCTCCTTGCTGGCTCTGAGACGACTGCACAGCAGGCTTGAAATCAAACCTGCCAACCACCCCAAAACTGGAGAGGTTTTTGTGTGTTCCAGGTCAAGAGCAACGCTGTCCGTGCCCTGGGCAACGTGCTCCATTTCCTGCAGCCCTGCCACGTGGGCAACCCCAGGTTCAGGGAGGCCATTGAGGAGTCCCTGCAGGCCCTGGTTGCCACGGTGGGCAGCGAGGCCACCATGAAGGTGCGCTGGAACGCCTGCTACGCGCTGGGGAACGTCTTCAAGAACCCTGCCCTGCCTCTGGGTGAGAGCCTGCTCCCTGCCTGGGGCTGAGCACATCCTCTCTGGGGGGGTGGAGAAGGGGGGAAGACAGCAAAGCTGAGTCTTGCTGTCACAGCTTTGCCAGGGCTCTTCCCAGTGGAACAGACTCAGCTCCTTCCAGTGCCAGTGCAGGTGTAACTGCTGTGTTCAGCTGGATCTGTCATGTAAGGAAAGAGTGGGATTACAGCTGTGAATAAATGCCAAATGTCCCCTTGTAAAAGTTGAGGAGATGAACTCTTTTAACTAATATTTAATTTCATAACCTGTGATTCTCTCATTTAAACCACAATAAATTCAATAAATGTCAGCCCATTAAATATTCAGGAGACATTTATAGCGTTGCATATTTTGACTGATTAAAAAAGGGGTTTTTTTTTGTTTCAGGAGAGGCTCCTTGGGCCAGGCAAGCTTTCAGTGCCCTTTCCTCTGTAGTCAAGTCCTGCAAGAACTTCAAGGTGCGAATCAAGTCAGCCATGGCCCTGTCCATCCCCAGCAGGAGGGAATGCTACGGCTCCACGGAGCAGTTCTGCCAAATCTGGAGTGCCCTGGTGGTGGCCCTGCAGAGGAGCGAGGACACCGAGGACTTCCTGGAGTTCAAGTACAGCTCCAGCCTCAGGACCCAGATCTGCCAGGCTCTGCTGCACTTGCTGCAGCTGGCCAGGAGCACAGACCTGCCCCTCATCGGGGGCAGCCTCAGGGAGCACGGGGAGCACATCAAACCCTACGTCCTGCAGTACCTGCGCTCCTCGGGGGAGGAGAGCGCAACGGGAGCGCACACGGACCTGGGGGAGAGGCAGAGGGGAGTGCAGGGAGCCATCGAGCACCTCAGTGGGATAGAGAGAGAGCTGCAGGGCAAGGCCAGGCTGAGAGTGTCCCTGTACCTGGAGGATGTGCTGACAAACCACGCCAGTGCCACCGAGCTGACAGAAGCTTGAAGGAAACGCCCATTTCAGTGACCAAAACTTCCACAGAGAGCACCAAACTCTGTTCCCTTGCACAGGACAGCCAGAGGAAAAGTTTCCTGCTGCTGGTATTAAATACTTTATTTCAGACTTTATTAATAATGCCTCTAGGACTTCATTTTTATATTTTTATTATTATTTTTTACTGTTGTGTTTGGTGAACTCTCCTGTTGCCCTCCCTGGGGCTGGTTTGTGCACTTTGCTGTCACAGCGTCGCCAATTGGAAAACAAACGCCTTTTCCTCCTCTGTGTGTTTTATAAAGCTGCCTGTTCCCTCAGCTTATCTCAAAGCAGGATTCAGAATCGTGTTTGTGAAGCAGGGGGCTGGAAGAATTTTGTTTTTCAGAGCACTGCAAATGTTGTCACTCTTGTGTTCCTGCAATAAACCCAAATAGGCCAATATTTGAAGAATAGCTTAGAGCAAACACCCTTTGCCTTTACCTGTCTGTGTTCCTGTGTCATACACCTGGCCTGTGCCTGCCTGCTGCCTCTACTCTTCCAAAAAAATCAAAATTCCTTGTTTCCAGGTGGATGGTACTCTGCTACCTAAGCCAGAAAATTCAGAGTAGGTTCTCCAAGGCTGGAATTTTGGCTCTCCAAGCACCTCTGTGGGAGCTGCAGTGATGTTCTCAGAGCACACGGATTCTTTTCTGGTTCTGCAGTTCTGTCCCTTTCCATTCCTTCCCGCTGGTGTAACTTGCTCTATGTTTGCTCTGTGCTTACTCTGCTGATAGCTGGGGGAGCCCTGAGCTCTCTGATGTTGCTGGGGACAAATCAGCACCTCCAGGAATGAGCAGGGCTCTGGGGCTCTCAGAGTTAAGTGCCTGCTGTCCTAACCCCAGGCTGGATGTTTGAACAGAGCTCAGGGCAAGCCCTGCCTGTTGTAAAACCTGTGGGGGATACAAAATTCATCTGCTTTGTTCTTCCACCCTCGCTGCTGGTTTCAGCAGGCCTCAAGTGCTGAGAGTATCCAAAACTTCCTGGAGCCTTTTTCAGGGCATGGATGGGGCCAGTTCTCTGCCAGGGATGATTTCTCCTGCTGTACCAGCCCTGTGTGTGTGATCAGGCTGGGAAACCCTGGGATGGAGGCAGAGCTGAGCATCCCTGCTGGGCCCTGGCCTGGCTCTGCTTCAAGTGACACATTTGCACTTCAGTTTCACTTGCTCCTTTCCTCTCTGACTGCTGCAGCTGTACCTGATCCCACCTCTGAGCTCCCACACCTGAACCAAGCTTGTGTTTCTCCACTGCCTTGGGGAAAAACCTGTCCCATAGCCACTGAAAGCACAACTTGGCCTGGATTTCTTTCCCAAAGTTTATCTCTAGAGCTGCCTCCATACTGTACCAGCTGGAATGCTGGTGCTGAGGCAGCTGTGGGACTTGGGAGCAGGGGGTACCTGAACTGAGTGTGCTCCAGCAGCCCCATCCAATGTCAGGCTGTTCTCTGGACAGAGAAATCTCTGTTTTTGCTGTTCTCTGGACAGAGGAATCTCTGTTTTTATGCACCCCAGGAAGCAGATGGGAGCTGCTGTTATTCCCAATAGGGCATCACCCTTATGCCAACTCTCTGGGCACAAAGGGGTGTGCCCTGTGCCACACCTTGCTGCCAGTGAGTGCCCCAGGGCTGGATGCAGCCTCTGTCCTCCCTGGTGGGACACGAGGTGCTGGGGGCCGGGGAGAGGCAGCACCTTCCCCACCCTGGCCAAGGTTTTATTGTACTGCCTCTTTATTGTTGTGTTTACAAGCCAGGCCCTTTATAGGTTTTCCTATGAATAGTTCCAAGGAGAAGGTAATTACCTTATCACATGCAGGATGATTTATAGCCAAGGTGGCAAGGGACATTCAAGCTCCACATCGGCTCCGTTTGAAAGACAATCCGCCCGTTCTTCCGCGGGGTCACTGGGTGGGGAAAACAAAAGGGCTTTAGTGCCTGCTCCCAGCCCGGGGCTGTCTCCTGCCTCAGCAGCCCCAGGGAGCGTTTCCCTGGGCTTGTCACCCCCTGCAGCCCCGCGGGTGCCCTGGGGACACCTGCAGTGCTGGGACACGCAGCAAGGAGCAGCCACGGCGGGTCATGTGCAGCATCCCTGGGGCTGTTACACCCCTCTGTTTTGATTGCTAGTTGTATTTTTAAATTAATTTATTTCCTTCCCTCCAACAGCTGTCTCTATGCCCGGGCAGCAGAGGCAGTGATTTATTCACCAGTCCCCCTGCGGCTGAGCATCCCAAGGCAGCCGGGAGCGGCCCTGGACCACGAGGTGGCACCACATTCCCGCGGCGACAGCGGCGACAGCGGCGACAGCGGCACCGCTCGTGTCCCCTCGGTGGGGTCCTGCTTGTCCCCTCGGTGGGGTCCTGCTTGTCCCCTCGGTGCGGGCACGGGGGTCCCCGACAGGACACTGGGCTGTCCCGCAGCCCCGACCCGAGCGGGGCGCATTCCCCGTGGGATCCAGGGAATCTTTGGTGGCTTTGGTGGCTTTGTCCCCAGGGATGCGGGTGTTCCCTCCGGTGTCTGTGAGCAACGGCAGGGGTGACTTCCAGTGGCGGGGTCAAAGGGACGAGGCTGATCCTCAGTTCATGCCTGCTGTCTGTCCCATAAAAAATGGCCCCGCGCTATCTCGCAGGCCGTCCCTCCCTGGGAGCCGCTAATTCGGTGATTTTTATCCTGTCTGTTTTCCTTTTCTCCCCTCTGCAGCCTCCCGGCGCTCCCCCTCGGGCGGCTCCGGGGTCGCCGCTGATGGATGGAGCCGGCACGGAGGAGGGGATTTGGGCACAACCCAAAATCCCAGCCACCAGCCCTTCCCGGGGGCTGAAGCCAGGAGGGATCCCAGCAGGAAGGGTGTGAGCAGGAGGGAAGGAGTGAGGGAGAAAACCGTGGGCACCGCAGGGCTCTGGGCCCCGCAGCGCCAAGTGAGGATGGGGACAGAGATTCTAAAGGGGCTTGGAGAGCCCCAGGGAGCAGGACTGTCCCTGGGCTCACGCCTTCCTGTGCCACCCCCGGCAGAAGGGAGCCCACGCTGCTCCGGGGGGGTCCTGTGGCTCCCTGGGAGCCCAGACTGGTATTTCAGTCTAGACGTGCTGGTATTTTTTCAGTCCAGCAGATTTCCTTGATGGCCCAGCGGTGCAGCAGGGACACGCTGGCACGGTGGCAGCTGCAGGGTGGGGGGTTCCCAGGGCAGGCAACGGCCCCAGTCCCCGCTCCTGGAGCAACAGGAAAAACGTTTGCACTGGAACGGGAGGGAAAACTATGTGGAACTTGAAATCTGCTCATAAACCCGGGGTGGGAGGCTTGCCACATCTTGCTCGAGCGCTGGCCCACGTGCAGAGGGCTGTGATGGGCTGGGTGATTGAACAACCACCCCGTCCCTGCTGCCCCTGTGCTGCAGCACCGCTGGGGTGGGGCTGGGTAAATACTTTGGGGGGCGAAACATCACTCAGTCCCCTTGACACTGCTGCAGCTGGGCTGATGCTTTCACCAGCTGCTTGCCCAGGCAATGCCACCCATGCCATGGGGACCCATCCCAGGGGGCACAAAGGCGGCTTTCAGGGTCCTGGCTGTGCTTGGGCGGCCTGGGAGATGTGTGAAATTCGGCTTTGGCCCAGCTCCTTCCTGGAGCGGAACTGTTCTCAGCGAAACCGTCCCCACCGCCCGCCCTAATGGCTTTTCTCTGTGCGCCCGCATTAATGAACGCGAGGCCCAGCCTAATCGGGGGGAAGCCATGCAAGTAATTGCTTGAATTTTTAATTCGGGGTTATGATAGGGGAATCAAAGTCACACGGCAGCCGCTGAGGCCGCCCGCGGCTCCGCACCATTGACTCCCGCAATTTGCTTTTGATTTTTGCCCTCCCGGCTCCCCCCATGGCCCGGTGGGGACCCCGCTGGGGGCCGGGGCTGGACCCTCCCAGTGCAGAGAAATGTGCTTGGAGTGGGGGTCTCACCTGCAGCAGGGGCTGGGGTGAGCTGGGCTGGGCCCGTGGGGGGCTCTTGCCACAGGTGAGAAGTTGTTGCCAGCCTCCAACAGCATTTCCTTGTGGAGAGTTGGGTTTTACTTTTCTTGGAGCCTTTTGAACTTGTCTGGTTCCACTGTGGCAGCTCTTGGCCTCAGCCTGGGGAGCCACCAGTGGGGACCCCCTGTGCAGGGCATGTCTGGTGCCACCATTGTCACAGGAAGGGGCAAGTGACACAGACACCCGTGGCTGTGGTGGGGCTGGCCAGGTTTTGGGTTGGGGCCTCCCTGTAGTGCAACTGGGACTCGCGCTGAAGCTGCCCCAAATTTGGGACCCCTGTCCTCAGGGAGCTCCTCCAGCCCTGAGCATCCCCTGGGCCTTGGCACTGGCCACGCTGCTTTTGTTTTCCCAGAAAACAGCCCCATGTCCCTGCTGGTTCCAGCTTGCTTCCTCTGCTTTGCCTTAAAATTAATAAAGAGTCAGAGGGCGCACAGCAAAGCAGAATGGCATCTGTGCAATGTCCCTGTGGGGACACAGTGGCCAGCAGGGCCACCTGCCCGGCCCCGGGATCGGGGGAGCCACAGGGCCAGTGCCAGCCTGGCCAGGGGGCACAGCCAGGCGTGGGGCAGGGCCCGTGGGCACGGGGCAGCTGGCTCTGCCCGGGACCCCGCTGTGCCCCTGAGCCCGTGTCTGGGGCTCGGGCCGCTGCTGTGGTGTTCCTTGTGCCCCGATCCCCTGGCCAGATAGCATTGTTTGCCCTGACACGTAAGTGACAACCTGCAAGAGCTCTGGCATGGATTCCGCCTGCTCTCCTGGCCTGCCCCAGCGCCTTTTTATTGCCCAGCAGAACTTGTTTTGCTGTGGCAGCGAAGCAGAACCCGAGCCTGAGCTGGAGCTGCGGGGGGACGTGCGGGTGGCTCACGGTGGGTGCTGGGTCACGTCCACACCCCTGCAGCCCCCAAAACCCCCTGCAGAGGCTCCCTCCCCCCACGGCTGCCCAGCCCCAGCCCTCCCCTCCAGCCCAAAGCCTGGGGGAGCTTGAGGGAAGCCCCCAGGCTCTGAAAATGAGGGGTCTGGGGTTTTGGGGGCACCCAGAGCAGGGGGATACTGCTGGGGAGGGAATGTGGTGAGACGGCCACCAGTGCAGCAGGACACATTGTCATGGCCATGGGCAGGGGACAAGCTGAGGTGGTCCTGACCCCACTGCCTGTCCCCCTGGCAGAGTAAAGGGACCCCAAGCAGCCCCAGAGGGGTCTCACCTGCAGGTGAGGGGCCCTGTGCCCCACCAGAGCAGCACAGCCTCGGCACAGGACGAGAGGTGAAGACGGATTATGAAAGTGTTTCTTTGCTTTGCTTTTGAGAAAGGAGAACTTCAAAGGGGCCATTTATCACCAGACAAAGAGAGTCGCGAGTTATTTGCAAAGTGTAGGGGAGAAACATTAATTATCAGCGTGACAGACAAACGCTGCTGCTGGGTGTCCTCCTGCCCACCCTGTCCCAGCAGGTCCTGGCTGGCTCCTGTCCCCCCTGTGCCAGTCCCAGCTCCAGTCCTGTGCCAGGTGGGCCTGCAGGGCTCTGGATGTCCCCAGGGTGATGCATGTCCCCAGCATGGGTGCACCCACATGGCTGGAGGGGCAGCACGGGGGTTCCCCATTGTCCCCCCAGTGCTGACCCTGCTGCCAGCCCTGCCCAAGAGCTCCTGTGGGGTGAGACCAGACGTGGTGGACACCAGATGGGGAGAAATACATGCCCTTCAACCCATCCCTGAGCCCCAGAGCATCTCTTCCTGGGTGATGCCCAGGTTCACATTTGCTGTGCTTGGAGCAGGGTGGAAGAGGAGTCATTTCCACACCAGGGCCTTGCTCTGTAGCTCGGTGGCAGCTCAGACACATCCCTGCTGTGGGAGCTGAGCAGGTTGTGCAGCACAGCCCATGATGGGGCATCTGTAGGGTGTCAATGGGGTCTCTGTGCTGGGAGCTGTAGGGGACAGGGACAGCAGGGCTCAGCCCAGAGATGGGGCACCTAATGGAGCACCCTACAACTGAGCCTCTCTCCCAGAAGCTCTGCAAAGGGAGAGCCAAGGCTCTATCCATTATTTGGGAGGGACAAAGGTAATTTGCATCCTAAACAAAAGTGCCAACAGACTTGACTTCCCTGGAGGGTGAAGGTGGCACCTCGGGGTGCTGGGGTGTGAGGGCTGCCCGTGGCACCTCTGTGGGGTTGGGGCTGTGAACCTCGGGGTGCTGGGGTGTGAGGGCTGCCCGTGGCACCTCTGTGGGGTTGGGGCTGTGAATCTCGGGGTGCTGGGGTGTGAGGGCTCCCCCTGGCCCTGCCGAGCGGGCGGGCAGCTCTTCCTTTCATGTCTGATCCCTCCCGAAACCACAGCTTCCCTTCGCCCCGCGCGGGGATCAACCGCGGGTCATATTTAATAAAGGTGGGGATGGGAGCAGGCTCCCATTACATCAAAACATTACATCACTTCGGTGTGGGAGAGGCGGAGGCAGGCAGGGAATGCAAAAATCTCAGCGCAAGTGGGGGCAGAGGAGAAAAAAAAAAAAAAATCTCCGTGAGGGGGTTTTAATGTTTTGGTGGGAACTCTTGCCCACTGCCCGCGAGGTCAGAGGCGGTGTCTGCACGCGCTCAGGCGTTAAATGAAACTCAGGCAAAAATGAGAGGCAGATACGAAACGCTTAAAGCGCGTCGGTGGCAGAAATGCCCTCGCAGGAGAAGTGCCAGCGGTGCCCTGTGGCTGCTGTCCCCACTGTGCCCTGTGCCAGGCTGGGCACGAGGCCGCCCCGGCACAGGGGCTGCCCTGGCTGCTCTGGCAGAGCAGGGGCAGTGCCAGGGGCAAAGTCCCCCCAAAGTGCTGTGAGCCGTGCCCGAGGCTGACCCCGGGGCCAGCGGGAGCTCGGCTGGCTCAGGGGGACGCTGCTGGCCCCTCTGTGGTGATGGAGCAGGATGTGGGTAAGGGATTACCCGGGCCAGGCGGGGCTGTTGTTCCCTCCCTGGGAAGGATGCGCTGCTGGTTTGGTCCCTGCGGCCTCTGGGATGATGGGCAGCGGGAGCTGAGGCCATCCCAGCCCTGGCCAATGCAGGCTGGCTGAGAACCAGTGGCTTCGGAGGGTTGAGGGGCAGAGCAGAGCATGCTCACATTAGAAGAGCATGCTCACACTAAACAAAACCCTCCCGAGGCGGCCGCCCCGCATTCCCAGCCGCAGTCACCTCCCTGGGAGCTCGGGCTGATGCTCCCGCCAGGCTGGGGCTGGGAAACTATGTGCTCCCAGCCCCGCGGGGCACCCCGCGGCCCCCCAGCCGTAATGACCGTGCTCTTCTGCTGAGAGGAGTTAATGAGCTGTGCCGGAACGATGGGAAAAGGCCGCTCGAAGTGACATCGCTCAGAGGAGCGGGGCGTGGAACAAGGGGGAAGAGCAATGGGGTGAGAGAGATGGACCAGAAAACGATATCCACTTCATTAGCCAGGTGGTTCCAAATGTGTGGAAACAGGACAAGGTCCAGGGCACCCACTGTGACAGAACATTATTATCATGCGATGCCATGAAGGCTGTGCAAAGACCAAGTCAAAGCTCACCAGCCCACTTGAAAGGGAAAGGGGATCTTCTCGGAACAGGAGCCAGGCTGTTCCCAGGGTGGGGGTGTCCCAGCCCCTGCCGGGGGGTCTGGGCGCTCAGCCCAGCTCCTGCTCTCCCCTGGCACCTGCAGAGCCTCCCACAAACTGCCCTGGGCAGGAGCCCTGGCCCCACAGCCTGGGGGGCACGGCTGGGAGACACGTCCTGGTGGCACTGAGTCCTGGTGGCAGCGGGTCCTGGTGGCACCGGGTCCTGGTGGCACTGAGTTCTGGTGGCACCGAGTTCTGGTGGCACTGAGTTCTGGTGGCACTGGATTCTGGTGACACTGAGTGGCTGCTTGGGGCTGGCAGATGTCCCTCAGCCCCACGGGTGGGTGGTTTGGTGTCTCTTCCACCACCTGGGATCTGGAGAATTTTGGGGTGATCAGGGACCTGCTGTGGTGTGAAGGATGAGGGCACCTGGTGGGCATGTGCCACTCGCCCCCAGAGGTGGGAGAGCCTGAGGGGCAGCACTCACCCTCACCTGTGACCTGGTCCCTGCACCCTACAGACCTTTGGGGAGCCCCTCAGCCTCACCCAGAGGATCCACACGGTGCCACACAGGTGTGAGGGAGCTGCTGTCACCTCCCTGTGCAGCCACAGCTCGTGGCACCAGAGCTGGGAATTCACATGGCTGGGCTGAGAGCTCCAAGCTGGGAGCTGGAAGGGGCTTTTTGAGATTTTTCAGTCATCTCTTCTCTAGGTTGTGCTCAGGCTGCCATGTGCCTGTGACAAACCCTGTGTGGCCATGGTGTGCTCATCCACAGCCTCCCTCCCAACACATGCAGAGGTTTCCTGCTCCCTTTAGGTGGCTGATCCCCAGCATCCCACTCCTGCCCCATCCCCCAAAGGGCAGAGGGGCCCTGAGAGTGCTGTGCTGCCAGCCTGGCCCTGAGCTGCTCCTGTTCCAGGAGCAGGAATGGTTTCATGGACAGTTCAGCCTGTTCAGCCTGTGCAGCTCCTGACACTCGCTCCTGCCGGCGGGCACAGGCTGTTCCCTGCCGAGCCACGGGGCTTTTTCTTCCCTTCCCTTCCCTTCCCTTCCCGTCCCATCCCATACC
>JANRGV010000053.1:1225974-1253797 GCA_024734035.1 Alethe castanea
GCGGGCGGGGGTGTGTGTGCTGGGTGGGGTGGCTCGCCGGGGTCCCTGCTCCGCCTCTGGGTGGGTTGGGGGGGGATGGAGAGGAGCACGTGCTGTCACTGCAGTGTTATGGCCGGCAGAGCCACATGGTGAGGGCTGGGTTTCCGTCGTGCCGAGGACAAATCGGTGTTTGCTTGGTTGGTTGAGCTCACGGGAGTTCCGTGTGGGCAGGGAGAGGCTGTGCCCAGCAGGGCGGGAGGAGCTGCCCCGTGCCTGCCATGTGGTGCCAGTGCCAGCCCGTGGGGTGTAGCCCACTGGGGAGCACTGGGGAGCACTGGGGAGCACTGGTAATTCCCCAGGGAAGGTGTGACAGCATTTCCCAGCCTCTCTGTGGGGCTGGGTGTATCATTCTGCACCATCCCCGTGGCAGAGTGGAGTGAGTGGATGAAGAAAACTGCTGGGGGGTGCAGGCTCACCCCAACCTCCTCCTCTCCACACCACGGGGGAGGACTGGGCAGAGCAGAGCAGAGCAGAGCAGAGCAGAAAACTCCTGGGGGGTTGGAGTGGGAGATAACGCCGTGGGGAGGGGGCTGCACACTGGAGGGGGGCCAGAGGCATTGTTGGGAGAACAATCCTCATTGTCCCTTCCCAGCCCTCTGCATCCCCAGGCAGGTGGCTCAGTGGTGGGGGTCAGCACGGGGGCTGTGTCCCCACTGCCCCACGTCCCCTCGGACACTGCCCCACGTCCCCTCGGACACTGCCCCGGCTGGAGAGGCTGGAACCAGCCACCTCCTGCAAATGGCCCTGCCTGCCTCCTGGCACACACCCAGCTGGTCACAAAGGAAACCTAAAGTAGCCCGTGTGGCACAGAGTCCATGGCAAGGACAGGGTGCCTGGGGACTCTGCAGGGTGGCTGGACACCAGTGCTCACCCGTGGGCTACCCGGGGATGTGCTTGGGCAACTCCCAGCCCTGGGAGGAACCGGCAGCATCCCGGGGACCGGCCAGCGGTGACCACAATGTGACCCTGCCCCAGGAATGCCCCGCACAATGGCGGGGACAGGGAGGACATTTGCCCTGCTGTCAGCGGCTGATTGCTTACAAGGTGCCCTACAAGCACATTGTCAGCAGAATCAGCTGTTTTCGGTGTCGCGGCGGGCTTTACAATGCCCCACCAGCATGCAGCCCCGCATTGTCACGGCGCTGTCCCCCCGTGCATGCTTAATTGACAATTAAGCCGGGGCTTTGAACGAACCCCGCTGCCTTTGATGTGCCAGCGCGCATGGGGCACCCCCCGAGAGCTTTTGTTTTCTTCTATTAGGGGACAGCAATTACTGTAACCGCGGGCATTTGTCTTGGGGCTGGAGGGCCCTTAAGCCCCGAGCTTTATTTTCCCTGTCGGAGCGGTGCCAGCAGGGGCCGGCCGTGGCTATAAGGCCGGTGTCAGCCCATCCCGAGGGGCTTTGAGCAGGGCAGGAGTGATGGCTGCGGAGCAGAGCCCCTCTGGAGGGGTCAGGAGGGCTTGGCCGCGGGAATTTCTTGGCGGTCGGTGCTCGTATCCATCCTGAGGAGGAGGAGATGGGCATGGCAAGGGACACTGTGGGGTGTTAGGGCTGATTTGGGGGGCAGCAGGCAGGGATGGAGCTCAGCCATCATTGCTTCAGGGTGCTTGACCCACATTGGGTCCAAGAGGCTTCCAGCTCCCAAAAACACCCCGGGGTCCATCGCTGCTGGAATATCCTCCAGGAGATATTTGGGGATGCACTCCTGGTGGGGCACGCTGAGTGCTGGCCCTGCTGCCTGGCTGACCCCATCCTGGCTGTCCATGCTGGGATTTGAACTGTCCTTGCCCCGCTGTGGCGGCGTCTGGGCCGCTCAATGCCTTAACAGCTTAATGACAGCGCCAGGACAGCGGCCCTGCCCTGCCCTGCCCTGCCCTGCCGGCCCAGCCACGGCCCCGCAGCAAACCCTGGGGCTGGAGCTGCAAAAACCCTCTGCCGTGCCCGTGCACAAAGAGGGGTCTGCTCTCCTTGGGACATCAGTGGGGTCTGCAAAATGGAGTGGCAGCGGGGCAGGGGTGAGAGCTGTACAAGTCAAACATCCCCCGGCCTCTTCTTGGGGACTCATCTGTCCAGCCTCGAGCTGTAGTTTTTAACTATTTGGAGGTAAATACTTAAAGCCTTTCTGTCTCGGAGGCTCCTCTCCGAGGCTGGACTTTTCCCTGACTCTGGGTTTTATCAGTGATCTTGGTTCCCTGTTGGATTTGAAGGTCACTCGGGGTTTTATCTCGGTGCCATGCCTAGACTCTGGCTTATGCCATTTTTATCTTCAAGAGCCCCGAAGACAATCGGGGCATTGATGAGATTAGGGGAAGCACCGCCCGCCCCCCACACCCATCCTGCATACAAAGGGCCCTGCAGAGCCCCAGCCCCACTGCCCCAGCCCCACAGCATCACCTCCAGCCTGTCCTGGGGGGCTCCACACCCGTGGGGGGGGTCTGGGTGTCATCCATCCATCCATCCAGCCATCCATCCTTCCATCCTTCCATCCTTCCATCCTTCCAGCCATCCATCCTTCCATCCCTGCTCTGCAAACATCAGAATAGCAGAGCAATATCAGAGCAATCACATTTATATACATATGTGTATATATATACGTATTAAAATGCACTACTTATATATGTACATATTTAGATATCTCCACAGATGGAGATTAACATAAAAATAACCCATTGGCACCTCTGAGATTCTTCCTAAAACCCAAAGGGTAATTGAAGGGCTTTAACTTTCCTTCAAAGGAAGAGCCCATCAGCAAAGCCTGGCTCCAGGGGTACCCTGGCTTCTACCTGGATCCTTCCTGGTGTTCCTTGGGGTGCTGCTTCTGACTGGGCCCTGGTGCCAGCAGTTGTAATATTTTACTGTCGGGTGCATTGTGGGGCTCGGTGGGTACAGTGCACTGTTAGGAGCTTTTCCCTGTTTTATGGGGGTAATTAGAACTTTATGACAGCAGCGAAATGGGAGGGTCCAGTCCCCATAAACGGGTTTATAATGGATATAAACTATGCACCTCTGTAACTGAGCAAGATTAACACTTTAGGGACAATTTGAGTGGCAGCCCAAAAATCAGAGCTGCCCTCGGTGCTGCCTGGACCTGAATTTTGAGAGGGTGAAATTGTCCCATCAGTGACCTGGGTGTCAGTGGGTGAAGCACCACCGAGTCCAGCATGACCCCAAAAATTACCCTTTGCTTTTCTCACCCCGCTTTCACATCCTGGTCCACACCAGTGGCAGCATCCTGGGCGGGTCAGGCAGAGCCCAGAGCTGAATCCCCACCACCACCAGATCCTGGTGAATTTTTGGGGTCTCTTGTGGAGTTTTTGCATTGCTGGTGATGTGCAGGACATTGGTGAAGGTCTGGGCAGAAGTGCAGCCTGGAGCTGGGGGAAGGGGCAGACACTGGAGGTTGGGATGTGCTGTGGCACACGGTGGCAGCAGGGCTCCTGCTGCATGGGAAAGACAGTTAAAAGTACAGTGAGGGGGTTTTTAAAAATACGATTTATTAATATCAAGCATGACTTAAAGCAAAGCAGAACCAAACTGCTTTGCTGCTGGTGCCTGGTGTGTTCTGAGAAAATGGCACAAGGCTGTGATTAAAGTGATAAAGACACCAATCCTTGCCCTGAACTCCCTCCACTACCCCCCTACCCCCAAAAGCCGAGTCAGGAGGATGAGTGTGGCACCCCAGAGAAGTCAGGGGGTGCTGGGGCTGTCTGTGGGTGCTCAGGGCCCCCTGCCCTGGGGGCTGTCACACTGCTGTCCCCATCCATCAGCTGGAATGGGGTTAAGGCTACGGGAGCCGGACCCTGCGGCTCATCTGGGGCAGGGGACAGCAGTAAAACATTTCACAGGCTGTGCAGCTCAGGGGCCACACAATGGCCCATCCCATAAACACACTTTTATATTATGGCTGTAGCTCCAGTTTGGAAAAAAAAAGCCTTGAGGAGGGAAGGCTCCACGGCCAGAGCCATTCCCGGTGATCCCCATGCAGGCTCCTCTCCCGAGCAGCCACAGGATGAGACTGAGGGGGAATAAATCCCTCTGCACAAGGGCTGCTTCCAGCTGTGGAGGCACAGGAGAGCAGCAGGAGAACCCTAGTGCTGGGCTCTGCTGGCTGTCTGAGGCCAGCCCATAAACCCTGCATGCCAAAGCCCCCAGCTCGTTCTGAGAGGAATCCTTCATCCTTCATGCCCGTGCGTTCACCCCGGCTCTGGGGGCTCTGTGGGGACATCCCAGAGGTTGTGCTGCCAGGGCAGGGCTGGATGCCAGGGTTCAGTGGCTGAGGGAGGCCTGGGGAGCTCAGGGGAAAGGCACCCCCATCAGCAGAGAGCTGTGTGTGCTACAGCAGTGACAGCAGAGCAGTGCTTTGTAGTGATGTCCTGATATTAATGATCTGATCTGCCCGAATCCAACCCAGCCTTAGAGACACATAAATAATAACAGCCCTGCCATTGTGGGAATGGGGAAAACCCAGTGAGGGTAGATGCTTCCTGAAAAGCAGAAAGCTTCTCCCTGCCCAGCAAGAGGCTTCTTGCTGGGGCTGGAGGTGTCACCGCTGTCACCGGCCCCAGAGCCCAGCCTGGCTCTCCTGGGGAGAGTTAATCTTCATCAAGACTCCTCATCAAGACACAGAGTCTTCAGTGGCTTTATCTAGAGACCCAAAATCTCCGTCCCCAGCCTATCTGGGATTCTCGGCGCTGGTTATTGTTCCTCAAACAATCAAAGCCTTGTCCTTGGGGTTGCAAGGAAGAGCTTGAAAATCAGCATTAAACCTCTTGTGTGTTTTAAAGCCGACTTCACAGCCTTGGGTGGCTCGGCTCATGAGTTACCACCCCCTCAGCTGGGTAAGGCATGATTTTGCATTTAAAATGGACTTTTTTTTGTTGTTCTCACTGAGCCCAGAAGAGCTTGAAGACGGCAGAAACTCTGATTTCCTTAGCGAGAGGAGCCGTCTGCGCCCTGTCTATCTCTCAGATCACGCCCAGAAGAAAGGGCTTTGTTTTATCTGCCCTGCCATTGTTCCAGCAGTGGATCCCAGCCCGGAGTGAAGCACCCTGTGGCCGCAGGAGGAATGTGTGTGACAGTGCCCGGGTTGAGTAATGTTTACCCTGTTCACGGCAGGGACGTCCACTCGGGCCGGCAAATATCCACCTGCCAGAGGACATTCTTCTATTATCAGGGATAAAGGGGTTTGCTGGGAAATCATCAGGAACCAGACATGGTGAGGAGATTCCTATCTGCGGGTCGTGTTTGACCAGCTGATGGGGAAAATTCGGAGGCGATTACGGAGTGGCTGTGTTGTGGTTTTGGTGGAGGGTGTGGGTGGGTCCGTGCTCGGGCAGATGGTTTTGGAGCTGGTGGAAAGCTCCTGGACTCCAGTTGTTATTTCTTTGCTTCTCCTTGGTTCAGAGATTAATTTCAGAGTAGTCCTTAGAGCATCCTTCACCGAGCCAGCCACAGGCTGGGCCTCCCCTGTGTCCCCAGTGTCCCTGTGCAGTGGCCAGGGCTCACGGGGCTGGATGATGCTCAAGGTGGGCTCTGCCACCTGAGGGTTTTTCCCCCAGGAGAGCCGTGGTTTGTCTGTCCATCACCCACCACTTCCATCCCATCAGTGAATCTGGCTGGGACTCCTCCTAATAAATGGCTTTTCCCCGGAGCTGTCACAGTAGCCCCGTAAAAGACACTTTTGTTTCCCATGGGTTTTCCTCAGTTAATAATTTGTGATCTGTAGATGCCTTTCCATGACACATGGCTGATCATATGGTTATCAGTGTGGGGTGCTTTAGCCAAATTAAATATATTTATATAGAAGACCTGTGCTGGGGCCAGATTTCCCTGCAGGGCAGTGGAGGGCTGGGGTCTGCTCTGGGGGTTGGTGTGTCTGGTCCCTCTGCCTTGCTGCTGTGCCCTGTTAATGATCCACTTGTGGAGAGGGTGTTGAGAGGGAATGGGATGCAGAAGGGCCTGAGAAAACAGTGGGAGCCAGGGGTGTGGGAGCTGGGCAGCCTGGGGTGGTGCAGGGAGCAGGGAGAGCCTCTGAGGGATGAGATGGAGGGTGCAGGGTCCCAGGCCAGGGTCCAAGAGCCACGGCAGGAATTTGCAGGATGGAATTTGCAGTGTGGAAAATGGAAGCACGAGGGGTGCAGGTGGGAGTGGGGCTCCCCTTTTTCCCCCCGTGGCACTGGGCAGAGTGGGATGGCAGCTCCAGCCATAAACTCCTCCCTGAAATTCCAGGAGATGGGGCCAGGGACAGGCTGGGAGGCAGTGCTGGAGGAAGGGCCACACTTTTCAACATTTATCATTCACAGGTGTCATTTAGAACACATCTGCATCCTTGTGCCACACGCTGTGGGATCACTGGAGGGCCCTGGGGGTGGGCACAGCCCTGGCACAGCTGGGTGGTGCCCGTGGGTGATGCCAATGCCTGTGGCTCATGGCAGTGCCTGTGGGTGATGCCAATGGCAATGGGTGATGCCAGTGCCTGTGGGTGGTGCCAATGGCTGTGGGTGATGCCAGTGGGTGATGGCACTACCCGTGGGTGATGCCAGTGCCCATGGGTGATCCCAATTCTCGTGGGTGATACCAGTGCTCATGGGTGATGCCGGTGCCTGTGGGTGATGCCAATGCCCGTGGGTGATGGCACTGCCCCCGGGTGATCCCAATGCTCATGGGTGATCCCAATGCCCCTGGGTGATGCCAGTGCCCCTGGGTGATGCCAGTGGGTGATCCCAGTGCCCGTGGGTGATGCCAGTGGGTGATCCCAGTGCCCCTGGGTGATGGCAGTGCCCCTGGGTGATGGCAGTGCCCCTGGGTGATGCCTGTGGGTGATGGCAGTGCCCCTGGGTGATCCCAGTGCCTGTGGGTGATGGCAGTGCCCCTGGGTGATGGCAGTGCCCCTGGGTGTTTTGCAGGGGTCCGCTACAGCCAGGCCAGCGGCGAGGCAGCGTCCTCGGGGGCCATCAGCCACCACGGCAGCGCTGCCATGGTCACCACCAGCCAGGCTGTCCTGCAGCAGGTCTCCCCGGCCAGCCTGGACCCGGGCCACGGTTTGCTCTCTCCCGAAGCTAAAATGGTGAGTACACCTGGCCCATTGTGGCGGCGGCGCTGATAAGATAAGAGGGCCCAGCGGGCAGAGCAAACACGCTCTGCCCGGGGTTCACACGCGGCCCGGGCTGAACAATGGGGCATTGTGGGGGGACCAGGCTGCCACTGTCCCCTGGTGGGACACCCAGTGTTTCCCCAGATGGATCTGGCAGAGCCAGGGGTGCATTGATCGCAGGCTGGAGGCGCTGGGTGGATCTCTGTTTGCTTTCCCCTGCCCGTGACACGGCATCGATAAAATACTCATTCATTACTTTTGGGAAGAGCTTTCCCTGTGAGCAGGGACCTTCTTTGTCCCAGGCAGCACTCAGGGGATTGAAGCTGCTCATGCTGGCTCTGGCCCCACAGCTCCTGCCTCTCCCGCTCCCCTTTGCCGTGTCCTTGGGGTTCTGCTGCAGGAGCTTTGCTGGACAGAGCTGCCCACATCAGCATGGCAGGAGCAAGATGGGACACCAGCATCCTGTGGTTCTGGACATGTCCCCATGGCAGGGTCTGAGCCCTTGGGGTGCCCCTTCCGGGTGCAAAGCCCCTGGAGGAGTGGGTGAAGGAGCAGGGCAAGGAGGGGGTACAGGGGTTCAGGCCAGGATGGGATGGGATGTGATAGCAGAGCACAGCCTGTCCCTGGAGCAGGCTGGCAGAGGTTGGCCTGCAGCTGCTCCTTTTCCGGGAGTTTTTTCCTGCTGAAATCGAAAGAAAACATGGCACTGGGTGACGGGGCCAAGCCGGTTCTCCCTGGGTTTTCACTTCCATTTTCAGAGGGCTGTCCCTCCTGGGCCATCCCATCAGGCTCCTGGTGAAGCTGGGTGGCCATGGAGGGGCTCTCTGTCCCCTCCCTCAGCTCTGGCACCGTTTCATTGCCAGAGAGGGTCTCTGTGCAGCCCCTCGGGCTCTGGTACTCACCCTGCCCAGCCAGGGGGGCATTGCAGAGCGACACCCCGGCCCCCCCAGCCCACTCCCTGTGCCCCAGCACGCCCAGATCGCCTCAGGGGTGTGTTGAGCCTCATAACCCTGAGCCTGGAAGCCATAAAATGAGTCAGGGATGAAAGCTGTGGCAGCAGCACTGCATGCCCAGGGCAGGGGCATTCCCCAAGCAGCAGGCAATGCCAGCACCCCCTGCCAGCTCCTGCGACCAGCCAGAGACCCCTGCAAGGGGCTGGGCAGCACGGGAGGAGGAGAGGGAGCAGATTAAAGTGGGAAAAGCACAGCAGAAGAGCTCTGCAGGTTCTCCCCCAGGCACAGGCACTGCCCAGCGCCGTGGGGACCGCGCGGGACCGCGGCTCTGCCAGCTTATCTCTGATCTCCAGGCAGGGCTAGCTGGTGCTTGCAAGTGGTTTAATAGAAATATGCTGTAGGCTGTGGTTTCTAGTAAGTAAACATGTGCCTTTAATGCCCCACAAGGAGCTGCCAAGGAAGTTGCTGCATCTTTCAGGAAGGAGCCTTACCGAGGCTCCAGAAATCTCTTGTGGCTCGCTCTTCCATGCTCCAGTGTTTGCCTCAGCTGTGTTAGTGCCAGAGGGTCTGCCCTGAGAGTCCAGTGCCTGGAGGGTCTTTTCCAGTCATGCACAATGCAGGTGCAGTGCTCTGGGGCTAAACAGGCTGTGCGAGGAGCTGGGGCTGCGGGCGAGCGGCGTGTGCTTGCCGCGAGCTGTTTGGCTTGTGCAGCCGAGTGTGGTGTAACCCGGCCTTGAAGGGACTTTGAAAGTGGAAAATACCGGATCAGGAAATGTGAGTCACTCCCGGGCTTTGGAATTTATTGATGGATTTGTTTCAATTGCTATCTCCAGCTCACATGTGCAAAATAAACAAGGTGCTCGGAGCTGGTGTCCAGAAATGTCACCTGAAGGGCTGCAGGGATGGCTCTGAGTTGGGATTGAGGTCACCCAGTGCAGGAAGGTGCAGCAGTTAAAGAAATCAGGCACTTACATGTCCTGGGGACCAGCTCCAGTCCTCGCAGCACATGCCAGGTGCCTTTGTCTGATCCCTAAACTTTGGCCTGAAACCCCAGGCACTGGCTCTGGCTGTGCACACCCACCCTGTCTCACCAGTATCCTGCCAGCTTGGTGACTAAGATCATCACCACCAGGCCCTTTTAATCTGTTTTCTGTCATTCTTCTTCCCTTTCCCGAGTTGATAGGTCCCACTTTCCCTACAAGCATGAGTTAATGAGTGTCAAGAGCCCTCAGCTGTCCCCGTGGGCTGGAGCTTGGACTTGGGGTACAAAACAGCAAAGGTTTGGGATGTGCTGTGTTCCAGTGCCATGCTCCAGTGGAGCTGGGAGCCAGTGCCAGCCAAGTCTTTCCCAATGCTGTTCTGCTGTGTGTTAACACAAAGCTGAGGTGTGCAGTCAGGGTCTGCACCCTGGGGCTGTGGGGGCTCTGTGGGGTGAGGCCCCTCTGAGGAGGGGGCTCTGCTGATGTCCCCAGTGTCCCTACGACGTGGAGGAGGGGCTGGGGGCTCTGACAGTGCCTGTCCTGCCTTGCTCCCAGCAGATCTCCGTGTCAGGGGGTGGGCTGCCCCCCGTGAGCACCCTGACCAACATCCATAGCCTGTCCCACCACAACCCACAGCAGTCCCAGAACCTCATCATGACGCCGCTCTCGGGGGTCATGGCCATCGCCCAGAGTAAGTGCACCCCGAGTTCCCCTGTGTGGCAGCGAGGTGACACTGCCTCTGCTGACAGCCCTGCTCTGCTCTCTCCCTGCTGCCAGGTCTGAACACCTCGCAGGCTCAGAGTGTCCCTGTCATCAACAGCGTGGCTGGCAGCCTGGCAGCCCTGCAGCCCGTGCAGTTCTCCCAGCAGCTGCACAGCCCCCACCAGCAGCCGCTGATGCAGCAGTCCCCCGGGCACATGGCACAGCAGCCCTTCATGGCCACCGTGACCCAGCTGCAGAACTCACACAGTAAGGCCTGGGGGGAGCTGCAAGGGGCCCTGGAGATGAATTGGGATGGGAAATCGGGTTGTGCTCTCCTCCTGCTCTCCCCTGCCCGAGCTGGCACCCTTGGCTGCTGCCTCTCTCTGGTGGTTCCAGCCTGTGGCGTGCTCAGCAGTGCAGGGTGGTCACATCCTGCCTCATCCCTTCCTTCCCCCACTCTGGTCTGGTCCAGCCCCTCAGTCTCCACGGGTTTCTGCAGAGCTGCAGCGGCTCGGAGGGAAGCACTGGGTTCTTCCCTTGGCTTGTTTTACCTCACCCCTCTCTCCCTGCTGCTCCTTCCCGTCCCTGGAGGGCTGGGGTGGCTTTCCTCTGACCTGTCCCCCTCTCCACAGTGTATGCACACAAACAGGAGCCTCCCCAGTATTCCCACACCTCGCGCTTCCCCTCGGCCATGGTGGTGACGGACACCAGCAGCATCAGCACGCTCACCAACATGTCCTCCAGCAAGCAGGTAATGACCCCACAGGCTGCCTGAGGGGGCAGGGGCTCGGGGTGTCAGGGTGGAGTGGGGCTTTTCCCCCTCTGGGTACAGAGGTAGGAGAGGCAGAGACCCCGTCCTGCTGCCTGTGCTGCGTTCAAGCTGAGGATGAGAATTCCAAAAACTCTTGCAAAACAGCTGCTTGCAGGTGCTGTGATGGGAGTTTGGGTGATTTTGTCCAACACTTAGTGGTAGCAGCCAGGCCCTGCTCATCCCTGGGGCAGCTCCATGAGAGTGGGAGCATCCTGCTGGGGCTGAGAAGGTAGAACCAAGCAGGCTCTGCTGCTCAACCCTGGTTGGAGTCAAGTGGAGTCCAAGGCTCCCCCAGCCCATAAACCTTTATCATCTGCCCACTGCAGGTGTAAGGCTGGACTTATCCTGGTTCAAATCAGGTGTATGAGGCTTTCCTTAGACAATAGTCCCTTTCTGAGAGCCAGCTCTGGGGACTGTGGGAAATATGTGGCCCTTATTGATCGCTAGATAAATAAGAGAGAGCCTTGAACTTGCATTCAGATAAACTTCTCTTCCCGAGGTTTGACAGGGGACACGAAAAAAATGTCTGCAATGACCACAGAGTAAATACAGTGTGGGATTGCTGTGAGACCCCCCTCAGTGGGATCCTTGGTGAGGGCGGAGGAAGGGGCTGCAGAGGGGCACATGGGGGGTTTGGGGTGCTTGGGAGGGGGTCATGAACAGCCCCCCCAAGGATCCCACTGTGGGCAGGTCTCAGGGTGAGCACTCAGGCACGGCCTCCCCTCCGAGCTCCATTTCCTCCGTGCAGCTTTATCGGCCCATCTGCTGCGCGCTCAGCCCGAACTGCCCCTGATTAATCGAGCTCTGCTGCCTTTGATGCTGGGCTGGGCTGGCCTGGGCAGCCCCGGGACACAGGAAATGTCCCTGGCAGGGACACAGAGCCCGGCCATCCCTCTGCTGCCCCCGGGCCCTGCGCTCACCCTTCCCTGACCAGCGGGCTGCAGCACCCCGGGGTTTCTGCCTCCATCACTTTAATTAAAGCAGGAGGAGGTGTCACGGCTCAGGAGGGGGAAAATGGGGCCAGGACCCTTCATCGGCTGTGATTACATTACCCCCAATGCATGATAAACACCCTCTCCAACAGCAGACCCTCCCAGTCCCCAAAGTCTCTTTTCCTACCGAGCATTCGATGCCCAAGCTGCAGCTGGAAAAATTTATCTTTGGACATGGATTTCTTTCTTGGTGGTCAGCAGTTTCATTAGCCAGAGGTCAATTAACATGACAGATGCAGCATGGGGGTCCCGTAAATGCTGCTCACCACCCAAATTGCTTAAATTCCTAAATATTTTTGGTGATTGGGGTTTCTATCATTGACCAGGGGCTGTGCCCTGGCTCCTCCACGCTTTGCCTCAGCATGAAGCAGGCAGCCCCCAGCAGACCCCAAAACCTGCTCTGTGGTGGGGGTGGGGGTCGTGCTGGGGGGGTGGAGCTGGAGGGAGGCCCCTGGTCACCCCCAGCTCTCCCCTGGCTGGCTGTGGGTCTCTTATCAGATGTTGTTATTAGACCTGGAAGGGGCAAATACCTCCGGGTCCCTTTGACAACGCTTGAGGCCGAGCCACCATGTTTATGACGTTGGCAAACACCTGATAGCCACGGCCAGTCCCTAATGACATGTCACGGGAGGCTCCTGGCGTCTCCTTATCTCCTCCTGGCCGTGTTTGCCATGAGCTCCGGCCCACAAGGTCACCCCCACCCCTGGCCCCCCGCCCACCCGGGGCTGGGGGATCCCTGGCACGGAGAGGGGATGGAGAAGGAGCCTCTGGAGTGGGATGGATGGATGGATGGGGCTGTTTGGCTCTGTGCCTGGAGGTGAGAGCCATGCTGGGGGACAGCGATGAGCCCCCAGCCCTGCTCCCAGCTCAGCCTCACGCCTGGCTGCTCCTGGGCTGTGTGGCACGAACAGGACCTTTTTTAGCATTATTATTTCTGGGAGGGGGGTGGCAATAGCTGGCTAAGAAAGTATTTTCCCACTGCCTCCCCCACAGGGGTGCTGGGGGCTGAGCAGGGCAGCACCAAGGTCACGCAGCAGTGCAGGAGGTGATGCCTCCAGATGCTTTTGTGGTGCTGCCTCCTCCTCCTCCTCCTCCTCCTGCCGCTCACTGCGCTGCTCTCTCTCCCTCCCCAGTGTCCCCTACAAGCCTGGTGATGCTCCACAGCTCGCTGCTTTTGCACACATAGCGACGGGACCTTACAGGAGCCCGGGAGTGGCTGCCAGAGCAGAGCCCAGCAGCGAGGAGCCCGCCCGGGGCCAGCCCGGGGCCAGCCCGGGACCGCCTCTCCATCCCTCCCTGCCTCCAGGACGTGCCTTGGGGATTGATCTCCTGCCTTTCCAAGAGGCTCTCCCGAGGAACGAGGCTGTGCTGGGAGCTGGCACAAGGGGAAGATGGATGGTGTTGGGGTTCTGCTCCTCCACTCGGCGGACTGAGAGGGACCGGGGTCTGTTACTTGGCGTTCGGAGGGAGGAATTGCATGTGTTGTTGAACTGAGCCAATGAAACTGTAAATATAGGTACAGTCTGCTCCATCCTGCCCCCTCCCCACTCCTATACATAGAGATTTATATAAAAAAAAGAAGTAAATTTTTGTTGCCCAATGGATGTAAACTACTGTAATTAAGTGCAATTCCCCCATGTGTATATATTGGTCCTCAATATCCTCTCTTTCTCCTTTTTTTTTTAATGGTAAAGGTCAGAGCTGAGGATGGTTTGGTTTTGTATTTCTCTTTTTCCTTTAAACGAGTTAATTCCAATCCTGTGGCTGGCAAGGAGCCTGGTCAGGCAGCACTGGGCTCTGCTGGGCAGGAGGACAGGCAGACACGTGTCCCCTGCACGGTGACATCCCATGTGAAGGAAGGGCACAGGGCGAGCTGGGCAGGACCTGGGTGATCCATGTGGGGGCAACTGTGACTGCAAATTAATCTCAGTGGGTTTCCCTGCTTTTGGGGACTCTGAGATGGGCTCTGGTGGGGTGGGGAGGGGCTCAGCAGCCTGGTGAGCACATCCAGCTGCTGGGAAGTGTCAGCAGCTTCCAGGCGAGCCTGGAGCATTTGGTGCTACAGGGTGAATGAGGCCACAGAATTCTGGTGGGATCTTCCCCAGAGGGGTTCAGAGGCTGTCTCCCTTTTCTGCAGGGCACAGAAGGGGTGGGTGCCCATTTCTGCCTCAGCTCCTGCCCAGTAAATGGCCAGTACAGGTGGCTCCTTTCCACCTTCAGCAGGTGATGATGAGCCTGGTTGGCTCCACAGGGTGCTCTCGTCCTCGTGGTGCCCTGGATGGGTGGGTGAGTGGGTGGATGGATGGATGGATGGATGGATGGATGGATGGATGGATGGAATGTGGGCTGTGTGAACGCTCCAGCTGCTGCCCTGTCCCTGCATGGACAGCTCTGCAGGAAGATCTCCAGCTTGTGAACGATCCCAGCTCTGTGGTGAGGGCACGTCCAGCCCCTCAGGAACCCGCTGAGGACACACACCAGAGCCCTGGAGGAATTTGGGTGCCCAAGTCCAACCTCCCAAAGCCATGGAAGCTGTCAAAGGCATCATCTGCCCTCTGTGAAAGGATTAATACTCCCCAGTTGTGCTGATTTTTCATTAACTCTGTGGCATGTGCCAACTGCCGAGAGGGATTTAGAGAGCTGGACAGCAGCAGAGGTGCCCATGGACAGATAACCATGCCAAGGAGAACACTGGATGCTCTCTTTGGGCTGAGAAAGGCTCTTTGACTCAGTTGTCTGGCACAGTGGGACCCTCACCCTTGCTGGGACCGACAGGAGCTGCCCTATGGCGAATTGAGTCATCAGGAATTCAAAGACCAATATTCAGAATTACATTTAATTTAATGTATACCATAATTAAACACCGTTTCTTCTGAGTCCTTGCTGCTGCGTGGTCTGTGAGTTCCACAGTGGTCACGTGTGGTGGTTTGGCAGAGGCCAGGCTGACAGGGACACAGGCTGGTGGCACATCCCTCCTGCTGTGCCTTGCAATGATCATCTCCATTTATACCTGCCTGGAGTTTGCTGTGAATCCCCAGGTAGCAGCCAGCAATCGCAGGAGGCTTTTGGAGGTGGGGAGAGCCACATCCTCACCCTCCTAATGATGCCCTAATGATGCTGCCCTTAGCCCAGCAGGTTTCTCCCTCATTCCCTGCTAACTTTAGCAGCTGAGTGCTAAGCAAACCAATTAGGAGGGGAGTGCCAAAGCCAAGCCCCATCCGCTCTGGATGCTGAGCCCCTGGGTCAGTGCAGAGGGGGAGGTGGCAGGCTGTGCTCCAGGGGCTGGAAAGCTTTTGAAGGTCCTTGATTGTGAAGAGCTAACAGAGCTGAGTGACTCTGAGCACTGCAGTGGAAAAGGGTGGAACCTTTGTGAAGTTAATGGTAATGTGGAGTTTCCCTGGCTGATGCAAATCCAGGTTGAACTGGGCCTGCAGAGGGAGGAATGGACAATCCAGTGGGAAGCAGGTGGGAGAAAGAGGCACTAGACTTGCTGCAGTAGCTTTTGGGGCTTGATTTCTGCACCAGCTGTAAGAAATTATGGAGTTTGGGGTGTGAAGAACCCTTTAGTAAATGGTTCAGGGTCAGTGCTGCTCTCCAGAAAGCTCTGCAGAGAAGGTAAGTGAAAACCTTGGGAAAGGAAGCTTTGAGAATTGAGCCCACCAGAGAGGGATGAAAAGAGGTGAAGGAAGAGGGGACAGAGCCAAAAAAGGGGGGAAAAGGGCAGAGGATCCATCCAGGTGAAGACACAGATGGAGCAGGTGACTCCCACGGAGCAGAGTGTGATGAAGCAGACAGGATAAAGTCAATAATGTGAGTAGAACAAATGATTAATGACAGATACTTTCCCCAGAGGTGTGGGTTTATGAAGCTGCTGAGCAGTGTGCTGTGTGCTGTCACTTCCCATCCCTGGGCAGCAGGATGGGTTGCTAAGGATGCTGTGAGAGCTACACATACCTGCGTGGGGAGAAAGCTTCCTCTGGTTTTGAGTTAACCTCTGGCTGAGGAAACCTTTCTGGATGGCAAAAACCACACAAAACTCTTCAGAGCAGCCTCTGCAGCAGCTGGGCTGGGGCTGGCACTGTCCCTGGCCAGACCTCACCTTGCCTGGAGAAGCCCTGGGTGGGGTGTTTGCTCCCACATGTGCCCTGGCTGCCTCATTAAATTGCTGGAAAATGCAATGTCATGTCAAATGAAGCTCCTGGAAGATACTTTTTTCCTCCTCTTGCTGTTGGGCACGTGGTGTTTGTGTGTGATGCAGTTGTTATGGGGCAAAGAAGCCAGCAGAGCCATGACAAAGTTCATTGATGACCAATGCAGTTTTACAGGGCTGAGTGATTATTTTACAGTTCAAAGCTGTTTGTAAGGGAATTCCTTGCACGTGAGGATCCACGGGCTGCCACGAGCCTTTAGCAGTGTCTTCATGCAAGCTGCAGCCTCCTTCATGGACACAGGGATGGAGCTGCATTGAATTTAAAGTGCAGGTGTGGCTACAAAGGAATAATCCCCCAAATCCCAGCACTCCAAGGTAGCAGCTGTGGTCAGGGCTGCCGTGGGTCTGTGTGACACAAGGACCTGCTCTGTCCCTGGAGGCATCACCCAAAGCCCTCTGTGTTTTCATGCTCCTTCCCCAGTCTGGGCTGAGGGCCAGGGGAAGCCTGAGGTGTGCAGAGGTGGGATGTGAAGGGCTGGGCAGGAGCGTGGCCTCTCCTTCCCCTGCCAGGACAGCACAGCTGTGACAGCTGTGACAGCTGTGACAGCTGCCCTGGTGGGTGAGTGCCATGCCCCGACAGCCTCCTGGTTGTGCTGCCAGCAAAGGGAGAGTCTAAACCTTGCTGCCCTCCTCAGAGCCACAACAGGGCTTATCAAACCCTGGGCACCCTGGGCACAGGCTCTGGCTGTCCCTCAGAGCAGGGATTTGTCACCTCTGTCGCCATGGGAGGAACAGAGCCAGGGGAGCCCTGTCCAGGGCTGAGGTCTGGGGGCCTGGGTCCCTGTGCCAGGTGTGTGACAGCAGCCTGGTGCTGGTGCCCACCTCGCTGCCAGGGCAGTGCTGGGGCTCAGCTGCCATGCCAGCCTCTGGTGCTGGCTGGGCTGCAGCCAGTCGGGCTCACACGGGCCACAGCAAAGAGCCAGGCTGCTGAGGAGTCCCAGCTCGCCCCTCTGACGTTCTGCTGGCCATGAAGGCACCGAATGGGCCTCTCCAGGGACACTGAAATGCAGCTGAGGGATTCTGGCTATGAATCGGCCCTTGGAGCGCGCGCTCACGTAAGGAAGGCGCCGTTGCACAAGAGCACAGCTCACACTCGGGGCTCTCCAGACCCGTTCTGCCAGTCTGGCCAGGTGGCCGGATCTGCCGGGAATGTCAGCAGGACAGGCAGCAGGAGCAGGGCTGGGCTGTGCCAGGGCTGGGCTGGGCTGGGCTGTGCCAGGGCTGGGCTGTGCCAGGGCTGTGCCAGGGCTGGGCTGTGCCAGGGCTGGGCTGTGCCAGGGCTGGGCTGTTGCCAGGGCTGTGCTGTGTGAGCTGGGCTGGGCTGTGGCTGGGCTGGGCTGGGCTGTGCCAGGGCTGGGCTGTGCCGGGGCTGTGCCAGGGCTGGGCTGTGTCAGGGCTGTGCCGAGGCTGTGCCAGGGCTGGGCTGTGCAGCCCGCACAGGTGACAGGGACAGGGACAGCATTGCCATTCCCCATTGCCAGCAGGCTCAGCCTTCGGGCGGGTTGGGTCGGGCTGCTGGCGGAGTTTGAGGAGCACTCCAAAACGCACCCAGAGAAAACCTCTCTGCGTGCTCCAGTGCGTCCCCGATTGCTCCTGCAGCTCCTGCTCTGCCTGCGCTCCCCGCAGCAGCCGAGGCACCACCGAAGGAATCCTGGAGGATCCTTTCCCCTGCTGCAGCCCCAGGCAAAGGAGCGGCGCGATCCCAGCAGCCCAGGCAGAGCGGGAGCCGCCAGCACCGGCAGGGAGAATCTCTGAGCCCCCGGATTTTATTTCTCTGACACAGAGAGAAAACTTAAAAAACTCAAATGTGGCCTAGAGTTGTCCTGTCCCAGTGTAGGCATGATGCAGAGACATGGAAAACCAAAGCCTCAGGCATTTTATTGTGTCTTCTAATTCAAGGAACTTTGATTTTGCTTTTCTACTCAGCAAAACGAATCCTGCTCTCCGTAATTAATATGCTGCTCAAACGGATTCTTAATTACAGATAAATCACAAATCTACACACTCAACTGTTATGCTTTTCAAGTAATAAATCAGATCATTTGTCTTCCTCAGATGAACAGAGCCCAACCAGCACACCATTTCCCCCTTTATGAAGAATTCATTTGCCTTAGAAAGAAAGTCTTTAAAAAAACATTGCAAGGATTTCTTGAATAGGGGATCAAAGCTCCCACACTGCTGGAAACCATTTTTCGCTAAATAAGATGTGAGTAAAGGGGAAAAAAGTAAAAGTTTTTTGGTAGTGGTTGGGATTACAACACCCTTGGGAGGGACGAGGACGTGGGGTCAAGAAGTGGTGACCAGGTTAGCGACACAGGGAACAGAAGGGGAGCACAAAGGAACAGAAAGTGGAAATGGACAGCTGAATGAGGACGCATGTTTCTGTGCTGCAAGAGAATGGATGCTACATCAATTCATACTGAGAGCTGAGGGCTGAGGGGCTGTTAATGGATCGGGGGACACAGCAGGGGTCAGAGGTCACCAGTGTGCTCAGCCGGGCTAATTGACTGTGATATGCATATTAGTGATGATGATGAAGCAGGAGGGCAGGGCATGAGGGGCACATGTGCAGGAGCCCCGCTGTCCTGTAATTCCTGCCCTACACCTGTGCAACAGATGGACACACACACACAGATGTTGGCTTGGCTGGATTTCTCCAGGAGCCCAAGGCTACAGCAACTCAGACCTGGCTGTGCATGTGATGGAATAAATGCACTCACCTGAATTGCTTTGCCATTTTGTGGGGTTTTATTTCAGCTCCATGCCTGGGGCTCAGCCCAGTGACCTGCCCAGGGGCACATCTCAGCTGAGCTGCTCTGCACCAAGCCAGAGATCCCTGCAGGGATGGGGCTGTGTCAGGGTCAGGAGGGCACCTGGCTGTTCCCCACCCAGCTGTACCTGCTGCTGCAGGGCATTCTCTGCAAGGATAAGCAGTGGAAGCAGGAGCCAGGGCTCTGCCCACATCCCTGTGCAGCCCGTGGGCATCCTGCCAGTGACTCCAGGCAGAAGGGGCAGTGCTTTGCTCCTCTGCTGGCTGTACCCAGCCCCAGGCTCCTCAGCACGTGCAGCCAGGGCAGAGGCTTCCAGGACAGACACAAGCTGGGCCATGAAGGCTGTTACCCCTTCGAGGTGGGGGGTTGATGCCCCCTTAGCCTGGCACAGGTGGGTGTTTCCTCCTTGCTGTGGGAGTGGGAACTCCTTGTGAGGAGGGTCTGTGCTCTCCCTTGCAGGTTTGGATCAGTGACAGGAACAAAGTTAAGCATCCTTTGCCTTGTGGGGTTTCTGCTGCTGGCACCTGAGGGAGGTCCTTCTCTGCAAAACTTTGCTCAGAGCAGCAGCAACAGAGTGATGAGAGCCCCAGGAGCTCCAGAGAGTGGTCAGGGTCAGAACAGGCTCCCCAGGGAATGGGCATGAGTCTGGCAGAGCTCCAGGAGATTTTGGACAATGCTGTCAGGCACAGGGTGGGATTGTTGGGGTGTCTGTGCAGGGCCAGGGGTTGGACTGGATGATCCTTGTGGACCCCAGCTCAGGATATTCCTGGTCCCTCGCTCCTGGCACAGGGATTTTGGCCCCAGAAGCAGAGCTCCTCACCTCTGACACAAAAGGATTTCCCAGCTGACCGATGAAAGAATATTCCCTGTTTCCTCACTCTTGAATCTGCCAACAGCATCCCTTGGTGAGTGATGGATACTGGAGATGATTTATAGTTCTTTGTTACACAAATGCCTCCACATTCTTCCCCATCCTCTCCAGCAACCATTAGTCACTGCTCCCAGCAGAGAGCAGGAGCTTCAGCCTAGGAACTGCACGAAGGATGCAGAGCTGAGTCCTTATTCACTGGAAATACACCACTGGGGACACAAGAAGGGGAATTGTCACCGCTGTGGTGCTCTGCACCCAGGTCCCTGGGTCTGCTCCCACCCATTTGCTGGGGAGTTAAAAGTCTGGCAAAGAAAAAGCACTATCAATCAGGCAGAGAAGGGTGGAGGGGAGGATCAGGTTTACCCAATTTTTCATCTCAAAGTTTGTTATTAAAGTACTGAATGTTAGCCATGGCCTATATGTCTTAGAGCTCTTGGATTTCAGCAACATAGACCTTTACCCCTTAAGACTTTTATTGCATTAAATAATTTTTGTTGCCGCTAATTAAATTTCTGTTTGTTTTCCTTCATGAACAACCAGGAAAAATCTGTATTGTTTGATCTGATAGAGAGTACTAGATTTACCTGCACTATTGGATCTCACAGTTTATCATAATGAATAAATACATTAATTAAATAAATTCTGATCTTAATCTGGGCAAACTTTCTTGAATGCCCTGAGGAGCTCAGCCTGTTGCCAGGTTGCTCCTGCCATGGCCTCAAGCATTTCTTTCTTCAGGCACACTTGTGAGGCTGGATTGTATTAGTATAAATCAAGGATTAAGCAAAGTGGTTGTGCACAGGGCAGCAACACAGAATCATAGAATCACAGAATCACAGAATCAGAATCACAGGGTTGGAAAAGACCTTCAAGATCATTGAGTCCAACCCATGCCCTAACACCTCAACTAAACCATGGCACTGAGTGCCACATCCTGTCTTTTTTTAAACACATCCAGGGATGGTGACTCCACCACCTCCCCAGGCAAATGATTCCAGTACTTGACCACTCTTCCCGTAAAAAACTTTTTCCTAATATCCAACCAATATTTCTCTTGGTGCAGCTTAAGAACATCCTCCAGTCTGCTCCCTCCCAGACTCCAGAACCGCAGCAGGGCTGGAAGGAGCCACATGGATCCATCCGCAGCCCCACAGGGGGAAGGAATCGTCGCTCGCCAGCCTCGTGCTGTCGCGACAGCCGCTCCCGCCTCGCTGCGGCCTAGCGAAGCGCGGCCGCGCCGTTGCCATGGCAGCGAGCCGCCATGCCGGTTGCCATGGTCCCCGCCCGCTCCACCGGAAGTGCTCCCCGTTTCCGGCGGCGCGCGGGGGCTGCTGGGAGCGCGGCAGCATGGAGACCCACGAGCTGTTCCGGCGCTTGGGCACCGGCGCTCGCTTTGACGTGCGGCGCTTCGGGCTGGACGCGCGGCGCTTCGGGGTACGGGGGCAGCGAGGGGAGGGCTCGGGGATCGTCCCCTGCGCGGTTCAGGCTCCGGAGCGCTGTCCCCCCGCCGCCCGCGGCGCTGAGGAGCGGGGCCTGGCCATGGCCGTCACCCTTTTCCCTGTTCTCCCGCAGGTGGTTAAAGGAAACCGCGGCAGCGTCTCGCTGGAGAGCCTCGACTTCTTCGGGAATAAGGACGGAGCCCCTCAGGGATCTGCCGTGGAAAGCTGGGAGCTCGCAGGGGCTGAAGAGGAGGTGAAGCAGCAGGAAGATGGAGCAGGGAAAAACGATGGAAAGAGGAAAAGAACGACAGAAAGCAGTGAAGGGAAAAGAAAAAAGAAAAAGACACGAGGTATTTGTACACATACACGTGTATCCATGGCAGAATCATCAAAGAATCCCAGAATGGTTTGGGTTGGAAGAGACCTTAAATTAAGCCCATCCAGTTCTGATTTCCTTGGCTGGCCTAGCTCAGAGCTGATCTAATAACCACGCCAAGATTCAGTGCTGAGAGCTGGGGATGTGGTTGCCATCCTTCTGGAATCTTCATTAGTTTTATTTGGAATGAGAGAAAAAAGATTCTGAGATTTTTTTGTTTCCAAATAATTCCCTCTGTATTTTACTAAAGGAAATTTCAATTTGTTTGCAATGTCCAGGAGCAGTGTCAATGCCAGAATTGACAGAAAACAATGGAATAAAGTGGATGTCTTCTCTGGAAGCAAAGTTTGAAGATGCAAAAGACAAAAAACCTACTGCAGAGAAGCTTGAACGCTTGAGGAGAGAAAAGGTGGGACCAGGGAATTCAACAGGTTCCTGGTGTTCTGTGCATGTTTGATCTAAAATTAAGGTTTATTTATGGTTGTTCCTCATTGGAGGAGTGTGATGGAGTGTGAGGGAAAGAACCAGGAGATGAATCCATTCATGGTGAGTTTTATGGTGTAAAATTAAGGAGTTTGTGTTTTGCCTTGTAGATAAATCGCTTCAGGAACCAGCACAGGATCAACATTCAGGGAACAGATCTCCCTGACCCCATTGCCACCTTTGATCAGCTTCAGAAGGAGTACAAAGTCCACCCTAAAATCATGGAGAATATCCAGGCTGCAGGTTTCCATGTCCCAACACCCATCCAGATGCAGGCAATTCCTGTCATGCTGCATGTGAGTTCTCTGGGATGTCAGTCTCTGGGGTTTCAGGGATTCTGGCAAAGTTTGGAGCCGTGGCTGCATTTCTGGCAGTTTTAAAGCTGGATCAACTTCTTCAAAATTGAAAGCCTGGCTTCCACAGTTTTCCTCATCTATGCTTTTCCTAAGATATTTTGGGTCAGTTTACAGCATTGATATTTATAGGAATGGAATTTTTACTAGGTTGTTTTTTTTTCCTACTGAAATACAAGCTCTTGTTTTTTCTTACAGGGTCGGGAGGTTCTGGCATCAGCTCCTACAGGGTCTGGAAAGACACTGGCATTTTGTATCCCTCTCTTAACACATCTGAAGCAACCCAGGAACAAAGGATTCAGGGCTCTGATCATATCACCCACCAGAGAACTTGCCAGCCAGGTGTGTGTTGATGGAATCTCACATTGATGAGCTTCAATGTTTTCACTCTGCATCAGCAAAAGAGCAGCTTAGTAAATATTTTTTTCCTTTATTGCCCTCACAAATCAGAGAAAGCTAATTTAAATGTTTCTTTTAAGTGTTTTGACTTCTGTGAAGTAGGTACGTATTTATTATCTGAGTCTAATCTAAATGATTAGATTAGAGGCTCAAGGTTCTTTGATCATATTTTAAACTGCCCAGTGCTCAGGTGCTCTCAAAACCTCCATTCCTACTTGAGATTGCTAAGAGAGGTTTATCTGTTTGTCCCAAACTTGGAAATTCAAGGAATAACTTCATAACAAAGCTGTGTTATTAAAATGAAATAAAAATGACACCTTTGGGCAGTTTTTATTCATGTGAGAGAGGGAGCTATTTATGGTGGTGATGTGAATAATGCCTGTTGGAGAGCTGAATTTTATTATGCTAAAGAAACCAAAGAGCTTTCTCTGAACACTAAAATCAGGATGAGGTTTGAAGCTCTAGCTTCAGGATTAGGTTGCTCAGAGAAGCTGTGGCTGCCCCTGGATCCCTGGAAGTGCCCAAGGCCAGGCTGGGCAGGGCTTGGAGCACCCTGGGATAGTGGAAACTGTCCCTGCCCATGGCAGAGGGAACTGGATGGGCTTTAATTTCCCTTCCAAGCCAAACCATTCTATGATTCCATGATTGCCAGCAGTTTTTAGGTGAGAAATCTCATCATCTTAGTTTGAAAATCCAATCTCTGCTGCCTTTTCAGACCCACCGGGAGCTGGTGAAGCTGGCAGAGGGCACAGGCTTCAGAATCCACATGATCCACAAGGCAGCTGAGGCAGCCAAGAAGTTTGGGCCCAAGTCTTCCAAGAAATTTGGTAACTGTTCTGAGAACTGAAGTGCTTCTAAAAAATTTAAAAGTGTCACTGATCTTTCTCTTTGGGCTGTGTGGTTTTAAAGAGATGGTTAAAAAGTGGCAGGGAAGAAATGGGAAGTGAGCCTGACATGGACTCTGCTAAAGTGTGCCTCTGGCAGATTGGGTTGGAACTGGTGTTTCTCAGGGCTCTCTCTGTTGGGTTTATTTTGTGTCTTTTTTGACATTTTGCTCCTTTTCTTTTCATAGATATACTGGTTACCACTCCCAACAGGCTCATTTATTTGCTGAAAGAAGATCCCCCAGCAATAGACTTGAGCAGGTATGAGAGTCTGTTTGGGATGTGCTTTGCCACTCAGAAAGTGGCACTCCCGAAAACCAAACCTCCCTGTTTTTAGCGTGGAGTGGCTGGTGGTGGACGAGTCAGACAAGCTGTTTGAGGATGGGAAGTCAGGATTCAGGGACCAGCTGGGTTCCATCTTCCTGGCATGCACCTCCCACCTGGTCAGGAGGGCTCTGTTCAGCGCTACCTTTGCCCACGACGTGGAGGAGTGGTGTAAGCTCAACCTGGACAACGTTGTGCTGGTGTCTGTTGGAGCAAGGTAGGTGTTTTCTGGTTTTTTGCTTTCCTGGGAGATTGTTTTCTTTGCATCATCAGGTTTTTTTTGTGGCTGTTGTTAGTCAGCACTGCAGGTTGGTTGTCTCCAGAAAAAATTGTGTGGGCACGTAGATCTTTCTCGTGTGTTTTAAGTAAAGTGTTGTTTTCCTTGCCAATTACTTTGTCATCAAATAAACATCAATCTTAGGAGCATGCTGAAATAGGTTTTGTTGTGCAGTATTTCTCATCCATCAGGTAATATTTTTATGGGGATGATATATACTACATATATTTATTAATGTATAAGTTTTTGTTAATGTATATGAAAAACACTGAAGGGTTTCTGTTGGCTTTCTGGTTTCAGAAACTCCGCAGCAGAGACAGTAGAACAAGAGCTGCTGTTTGTTGGATCTGAGACAGGAAAACTAACAGCAATGAGAGAGCTTGTTAAAAAGGTATTTTGGAGAGACTGAGCATGTTCTTCCTGTTCAACTGAGATATTTTCTGTCAGAGACTCCCAATTTCAGAGGTCAAACACTTCTCTGTGACACATGTTAAACCATTGCCCAAATCTGCTGTGTCTCAGTTTCTGCATGGAAGAGGACCTTGGAACCTGAGATAAACTTATTCTTTTGCAGGGTTTTGCTCCTCCAGTCCTTGTTTTTGTACAGTCTATTGAGAGGGCTAAAGAGCTTTTCCATGAGCTTATTTATGAAGGCATCAATGTGGATGTCATCCATGCAGACAAGACTCAGCAACAGGTAGGAGGATTTTATTTCTTTTCAAGAAATCCTTGAGAAAGAAAAGTAAAAGAAGAGTGTTGGAATGTAACTCGAGATAACCATGGCAGCAAATTCCTGTAGGTTTTTGTTCAGAGGTTTAGTTTTATTCCCTAACATCATGACAACAAGGAAAGAAGTTCACCTCCTTTCTCAAATTGCTATTTGAACTGTTTCCAAATATATTTTCTGTTTTTTTTCCTAGAGAGACAAAGTAGTGCAGAGTTTCAGAGCTGGGAAGATCTGGGTGCTCATCTGCTCAGCGTTACTGGCTCGAGGGATGGACTTCAAAGGTGTGAATATGGTCATCAATTATGATTTACCAACGAGTGCAGTGGAATACATCCACAGGATAGGTGAGGCATGGCTCACAAATCACCTTTTTCCATTTCTGAAGTCTTTAATGTAGATGCTCTCATTTTTGTCAGCGCTCTGTGAACCTCATTGAGATGTTTCAGACACAGCTGTGCTTTCATTCACTGGGAACAATGTTTGGGGATTGGCTGCTTGGTGTATCCTTTGTCTGTGAACGTGCATCAGGAGGCTGGGGCTGTGAGGAGGAATAAAGGGAGATGTCTGAAGTAAAATCTCTGCTCTGCAAAATGTGTGCTTGGCAGGTCGTACTGGAAGAGCAGGACACAGAGGAAAGGCAGTCACTTTCTTTACAGAGGATGATAAACCTTTATTACGGAGGTAATGTGTCTTTATAAGAATGTCTTTATTTCTTGCTTTAAAAAAAATCACCACAAAACAAAAGGCCAACAACAAACCAGCTAGTTTGTTTGGTTTGCTATTTTCCACAAAAAAATATTTATCACTTGTCCAAGCACTGGAGTTGATCTCTTCCCTTCTGTCCTTTCCAGTATTGCCAACGTTATCCAGCGAGCTGGGTGTCCTGTGCCAGAATACATAAAACATTTGCCCAAACTGCAGAGGTATGTTCATTTGAGCAGTTAACCAGTCTTTTAATCAGTGCTTTTTTAAAATAACTTATATTAGCTTCTAGAACTAGAAATCCTACTAATTTCATGTTTCTTCACTAAATGTTGTTCTCAGCAAACAAAAGAAGAAATTTATTAAGAAACCTTTGACAAGAGAATCCATTTGTACCACTCCAAAGTGCTTCTTGAAAAAAGGCAAAAGAAAAATGTAAGTAGGTTTTGCTGAAGAGGAGGTAAGACATGCTGTTTATCCAGAAACAGCCCAGAAAATTTAAGCAAAGTAACAGATAACCTGCTTGGATGAAACCACCCAGTCTTAATTATTTTAGTGATGAAGTTTTAGTGTCAATATCTGTCTACTGAAGCTTGGATTAATGACATTTTGCCTTGTGTGGTGCCATGTGTCAGGTGACAGCATCCTGAGTTTAAGTCACTGGTTATGTTCAGGTGTCCTGATCTCCAATGTGTTTCTTCTAGGAAAACTGCAAAGGAAAATACTAAGGGAAAGAAGAAAGATAAAGAAGACAAAAAGGGCAGTAAATTACAGACTGTTTCAGAAAGCTGAATTCAGACTGGTGAGCTGGGCTGACACCTCTGTCTGTGCTGGAACAGAAGAACGAAGATGGCAGCGATGGTGAAGGGAGAAAAACATTTCTCATGTTTCCTTTGGGGTGAGGGTGGAGGTTTACATGCTAGAAAGTCTCTACTGCAATGCCAGGAGAGAATTCCTGGATGCTTCTTGTAGAAGCTGGAGCATGTGCTTGTGCAGTGAATGCTGTGTGTTTCTGAGAATAGTTCTAAGCCAGCATCAGTTTGTGTTACTTTCACACAGTTTTCTATTGCTCCTTGAAAATATGGTCTGTGTTCAGATCACCCTTAAGACATTTTTTAGACACTTTCAGGAGATTCAGAGACAAAAAACCACACAATGTTTACCATCAGGTTTGATAAACTGTCAGAGACTTCCCTGGACACTTCAAAAAAGCCAAAACAAATCCACTTGTATGTGAAAGTAAAGCCTTGCTCTTCCTACTGTTTTTGTTCCTGAAAATTATTTAGAAATAACTAATATTTACACATCCCATTATTTTGTACTGTTTTATTATAATTGAACCTGAAACCAGAATAAACAAGATCATAAGATGCTAATTCAGAAACTTGTGTGTCTGTGCAGCCTTGGTGGAACAATTCTGCAGGCAAAAAAGGCCCAGCTCTGTGTGTTTTCCCTGTCTTTGTCTGCCCAGTGTGTTCTCAGCCCACCTTGGTTTTGTCATCAGAATTCCAGTCAGGCAGGAATGGTTTCTTTGCAACTACAGTCCTTTAAGGAAGATTTTCTGGACAGGATTGTCATGTTTTGGATGGGACAGCCACAGCAACCTGTGCCAGTGCCTCAGCACCCTCACAGGGAGGAGTTTATTCCCAATATCCCATCCAACCCTCCCTCTGTTGGTGTGAATCCATTGCCCTTGTCCTGTTGCTTGTCACGTATCCCCAGGTGACCCTTTTTGTGGAAAATCGGTGGTTAGGATGCTGGAAACCGCCGATCCTGAGGGGAAGCCGGGGTCACTGATTCCATCCAGGCTGTTCCCGGTAACCCTGGGGTTGTGGGGCTGGGGAACCGAGGGGTTGTGGGGGTGTGGAACCAAAGAATCGGGGGGTTGTGGGGCTGTGAAACTGAGAACCCACAGAACTTTGGGTGAGTGGGGTGGAGGAATCCAGGGGCTGTGGGGCTGTGAAATGGAGGAACCGTGGGGCTGTGGGTGTGTGGGGCTCTGTAGCACCGTGGAACCGAGGAATGGAGTTGGGCTGTGGAACCGAGGGGCTCTGTGGGTGTCGAAGCAAGGGCCCCCGGGATCGCGAGGCCCTGGAACCGAGGGATTGTTGGGCTGTGGCTCTGTGGGGCTGTGAAACGGAGGAACCGAGGCTCTGTGGAGCCGTGGCTCTGGGGGGGCTGTAGAACAGATGAATCGAGGGGCTGCGAGGCTGTAGAAAGGAGAAGTTGTGGGGCCGTGGCTCTGTGGAGCCGTGAAACGGAGGAACCGAGGGGCCGTGGCTCTGTGGGGCTGTGGAACGGGGGAGCGGCGGGGCCGTGTCTCTGTGGGGCCGTGGAACGGAGGAACCGAGGGCTGTAAAACGGGGGAGCGGCGGGGCCGTGTCTCTGTGGGGCCGTGGAACGGAGGAACCGAGGGCTGTAAAACGGGGGAGCGGC
>JANRGV010000053.1:1260896-1298190 GCA_024734035.1 Alethe castanea
TTTACCCTTTATAAAGAAAGGTTGAAATATTCCTTTTTCTCCAGTCACTGAGAACATACCCTGACTGCCATCGATTTTCAGACATGATGTGACTGCCATGACTTTTTATATATGATGGAGAGTGGCTTATCAACTACATTAAACAATTCTCTCAGGACGTAGGGATGCATCTCCTTGGGTCCCATGGTCTTGTCTACGTTCAGGTTCTCAGATGATCTTGAACCTGATCTGCTCTTACACCAGGAGTGACTTCAAGTCCCCAGTTCCTCTCTTGAGATTTGGGAACTTCAGAGATGTGTGAAAAGTGATTACTAATGAACACTGAGGCAAACAAAATTGCTGCATACCTCAGCCTTCTCCCTGTCAATTGTCATTAGTTCTGTCCCATTTTGGGAGAGGGAAGGATGGGGTTGTGTGTGTACATTTTCTTTAATCTTCTATTTCTGACCAACTTGCCTATAGAAGCCATTTTTACTATTCCTTGTAATCCCTTACCAAATTCAGCTCCAGCTATACCTAAGCTTTCCTGATTTCCTAATAGCCCCTCCCTTACCCGACAGCACTTCTCTTTTCTTCCCAGGATATCTGCCCCTGATTCCATGTCCAATGCTTTTCCTTCTTTATTTCACTTTGTCCAGGAGGTCTTTACTGAGCCATGCTGGTCTTCTGCCTTCCCTGTCTGAATGCTCACTGGGGGAAATTGAGAGATCTTGGGCTCTAAGAAAAATGCCCTCAAAGATCTGAGAGTTCTATTCCTCTCCTTTTTCCTGAGTGCAGTTTTCCAGAAGGTCCCATCCAAATTTCTTAAATACCTAAAAGTTCAGGCTTCTAAAATTTGGGATACTAACTTTAACCTTTCTTTGGCCCATAACCCTTGAGATCACGAATTCCACCAGGGCATGACCACTTTAGCCCAGGCTGCCACTGATCCTGACCTCTCCAGTTAAGTTATCTGTGTCGGTAAGCAGCAAGTGCAGTAACACTTCTGTCACCTGGGTTAAGAAATTTTCCTTGATGCTCTCCAGGAGTCTCTTGGACTGCTTATATCTTGCTGAGCTGCTTTTCCAGCAGATGTCAGGTGACTGTCCTGACAATCCCTGCAGCTGGATCAGAACCTGCCAGAGTGATGCTTTTATGAAGATTTTATCGACAGGGTCCCTTCAATTGAGTGGTGGGCAATAAACACAAACCATGAGATTTCCTTAATTGGCTTGGCTTCTGATTTTCAACCACAAGGTCTTGACCTGTTCATCACTGTTTTTCAAAGACAGGTTTGTGCAATCAAGTCCATAGAGAAGGCAAATTATCTGTCCCTCCTTCACTGCCTGAACCTTCTGAACAGTTTGTTGCTGTCAGTTGGAGTGCTCCAGTCATGTGATTTGTCCCACCAAATTTCAGTGGTTGGGATTTGATCGTAGCTTTCCATTTGTGTTAGAGCTTAAACAAGGGATGCTGAACTGCAGGTGGGCTCTTTAAAATGCCGTTTATTGTATCCAGATGATGCAGCAATTCACAGGTCGTGGGTGACAAGAGCCCAGCCTTTTCAGCCACAGCTGTGGGTTCTCTGAAAGCTTCTGCTAGTTCTGGTTACAATGCATTATATATTTTTCATTACAGAGCGTCTTAAAACATGACAACCAATCAATACCTTCCTTGACTATTACGTATACGTAATCATAACTACATATATTACCGTATTCATGTTACTATTTTCCAATCACAAAAAGTTAGTATGTTGTAGTTTAAGCTAGAAGGTTTTTTTTTCTGTTTTCTTGCAGTGGAAAATTCTGAGATCTTTTCTCTACTTGCAACATGGCGTTTTTGTTTGTGAAAATCTTCTTGCTTGGTAAAAATATCTTCTGTTTGACGTGGATTTATCCTTTGCTCTAAGTTATAAAAGCCCCTTTTGCTCTAAGTTATAAAAGCCCCTTCCAACTCACTTGCTCTTTGCCTTCTTAGTTACCCAGTAAGACTGGCTCAGCAATTCTTTTCTTCTATATCAAAACTTACTTTCATTTTTATTATTTCTTCAGATTTTACATTCAAAAATCTTTCTGTTATACATACATATCTGTGAGACTTCCCTGTAAAATCCTTACCCTTCCCAACAGGGGAGATGTGGTTTCTCTGGAGCAGCATTGTTTAGGGCTGTGGAATATTGCTGGATATTCCATTGCCTCTGAAGTTTGTAGTGTTTGTCCAAGTCTGAGAAAAAGCAGGAGTGTGTGCAGCAAACCATCTGAATTTGAGGCAGTAGAAATGGAGAAATCAAGCACAAACCTGCTGTGAAAAGTCTCATAAAAATGATTTTTATATATACATATTTTAATCATTTCTCTCCAGGAAGAGGTTTGAGCACCAGCAGAAGTTCTTAGAGGAAGAAAGGAAACGGCGGCAGTTTGAAGAGCAGAAACAAAAGCTGAGACTCCTGAGCAGTGTGAAACCCAAGGTATGGCCTGAAAATGAGTGGGGTGTTCCTTTCTTCAGGGCTTTTTTTAATAGCTTTTAATGGGAGGGTCTCTTTCAACAAACAAATCAGTGGAGAATTGCATGAGATGCCAGATTATGGCTTGGAAAACTTCTGGAAGAATCAGTCCTTTCCACACTGCAGCAGCAGGCATTGCTAATTCTGGTACTGAGGAAGTGTGGGTATTGGAAGAAAACTGAGCTGTTCTGTGAATTTTTTCAAAATGTTTTCTGTGCTGTTTCAGACAGGTGAAAAAAGCAGAGATGATGCTTTGGAAGCCATTAAAGGGAACTTAGATGGCTTTTCTAGAGATGCTAAAATGCACCCAACACCAGCAACACACCCAAAAAAGCCAGGTTTGTAGTTTTCCTCATTTTCCAACTGAAAATAAAACTCCAGTGTTTGAAATCCTCAGCAGGGGGAACTAATTCCAATAAGTATTTTTATTTGGTGGTACAAAATGAGTGGATTAACAGTTTTATAAAATCAAATGTCATTCTGGCAACTGTTTGCTTGGTCAGGGTATGAGGGTGAAATATTAGATACCAGCCTTTATTAAAAGACTTGAATTCTTTAACAGAAAACCTCATGTGCTGTGCTAAATGTGAAACATCAAGGGAATTGATAAAGCATTTGCTCTTTTCTAGTCAAAGCATTAATTAATGTTTTGCAGAGTGCTTTTGAAGATGAGAAGTGCTATTTAAGTGCTAAGAATGATCAAAACCACATATAAAGACTTGAGTGGAGTGTCACAGCTGGCTGATGTGTTGTAGGGCACGGTCAAACCAAGCCTCTGTGTTCTCAGTAATTACACTGGCAACAATTGCCGCTTCAGATTTCTTATGGTCTGTAGTGTAGCTTTTTTTAGTGTCTAGACTGAAACAAAGCTTATCTAGGTGAGCTTTTTCCTGTATAAAATTTGTGTCTCTGCTGTGGATTCACTCCTTGGTAAGTTTGCAGTTACAGGTGGTCTCTGCCAACTTCCCTTTGTCTGTAGATCTGCCTGTCCTTCACCAGTCCTGTTAAAGTGGGTAACACTGGAAAGGATCAAGCAGAAAATCATCTACATTTCTTTTGTGTCTTATGATATATTGCTGAATTTCTGTGGATAAAACATCCCTTTGAGGGAGAATATCCCCCTGACAGACCCCATTATGTCCAGTTTGAAATATTACCTCTGGATTTGTTTTCACCCTGTCTGCTTAAAGCAGACAGAAATCCTTTCACAGCCAGTGTTAAGCACCAACTTTCAGTGTTTACATCCCAAGAAGCTGGGAGAGGAAGGTGTGTGGTTGGAAGTGGCTGCTCAGTTTCACCTTGTGTTTGCTGTGACATGACACCCCTCACCTCCACCACACACACTCCACGCTGCTCCTCCTCACCATTTGCTGTGTATTCCCAGTGTTTGCCACCTTCCCCACATCCCCACCCATGACCCTTATTCCTCATCACTCTGCCTTGTGTGTTCATTCCATTTGCAGATCATCCCACACCATCCCATTGTGCTGTATCTGTTTCCCATTCTGCTTTTCTCGATGATGAAGAATTTAGTGACTTTATGCAAGGGCCTGTTGAAACCCCCAAACTGGTGCCTCAATCCACCTCTCAGCCTTTCCATCCTGCCACTGAGGCTGGGCAGCTGCTTTCAGAGAGGGCTGTGCTCCAACCTGTCCCTCCAGCCCAGGCTCCAGTGTTATCCACCCTGCGTGGTACAGCTGGCCAGGTTCCTTATTTTCCTACCTCTGCATCTCCATCCAATACCCATAAAACAGGTAACTCTAAAGTATCTTCTTTTACATGTCACCCTCTGAGCTACACAGAGTCTTTACTTAATTTGCTGGGTTTTTTTTGTTCAGTCTGGCTGGAAAAAAATAATTTAGGCAATTAAGCAGAAATCTGCTGATCCATGGGAAAAGATGATTTAAGTCCCCTTCTCTCTTTCCTTAGAACTGCCTGTAAAAGCAAGTCATGTGTAGATCCAAATACTGCTAAATATACACATGCCTGATCTTAGGTGAATTAAATCTTGTGTTTTAGCATCATCCTAAGTCTGTGTGGTAGAGAAAGACACAGTTGAGATGGTAGTGTATGAAATAATGATTATGCTGCTGTGGAGCACTTGTGTGCTCCCTCCCTTGGAGGCTGAAGGGATGTTGGTGACATGAACATGAAGAATTTTGGAGATGTAAGTAGACACTGGGCACCTCTGCTCCTGATGCCTGGATGATTATGCAACAATAATCCTAATACAGGAAATAGTTTTATGTCTTCCTCCTCTTACTTGCTTTTTGCCTGTTGAATTTGTTGTGTTTGTGGTAAGTAAAGGGCAGAACCAGGCTCTGAAAAATGTCCAGAGAGGGTTGGTCTGAGCTGGGGCTGATAATCTCTAACTCATCTGTGCTACCAAAAGTACTTCTCCTTTGAAAAGTGTGGAAGTGCAGTCTGGGCAGTTCATAACAAAGTATAAATAATTCCTCCTGCTGTTTATTCAGGCTCTTCCTTGGAGGAGAAAGCTTTAGCTAATGGCTCAGATGAATCTGAACAAGGGCAAACCAAACTTAAAACATCCGAAGTTGGGCACAAAGCCTCGGCTGCAAGCCAAGCCCACCCCAGTCTCACCAGCAGTGACTGGGATGTTGTAGGTGGACATGAAAGTGGTCCCAGTGCTGCTGCAGAGGTGCACAAGGCTTCAGAACAAAACAGAGCAGTTGAAGAGTGTGGTGAGCAATCGAAACGTTTGACAGAATTTCAATCTAATGAGATGTTGCTTGGTGCTAACGCTCTGTTCACTAATTCCAAGGCCAACCCTGCATAATTTTGCTCTGAACGCCTGCTTGAATAATGTCAGTGCCTCCTGCTCCTTGCTCAAAGTGTAACTGCCATGATTTTGCTCTGAACTTTCTCCATGTGAGTTTATTGTTGTAATCACCTTTAACATGTTCGTTTAATCAGGTTCGCTGTTTCAAAATAGTCTGTCCTGTCTTGGGGAAAAAAGAAGTTGTGCTGTCTAAAGATATTTTTAAAAATCTATTTAGGGAAACTTACCACTAAAAATGGCCAGTGTCATGGTGGGTTTTAATGTTCTAATCTTGAGGGGATAAAGTTTTGCCAGGTTAAGACTCTTAGCTAGTTAATACTTGTTTCTCAAGTAGTTGCTGCTCATACACATTGTGTCTAAAACTGTCAGTGTTTTGGGGGTGAATATTCAAAAGATGATATAGGGGAAAACTTAAAACAAGGTTTTGTTCCAGTTTGGATTTTGTTAAAACTGTTGACTGAGTATGGAAGGGGGGTTAAAACTGAAGAATAACGAGATCTGAGGAAGTGGCAAATTTATTTCACTTGTTTGGTGAAATGGAAGGAATTGCTTATATTAGAATGTGCTTGGAGTTGTGGGATGATCAGAAATTAGGCTGCAGTCAGGAGGGAATCCAAGTGGAAGATGAGGAGATGCAAGGGTGCTAGGAAAGACAACGAAACCTGAAATGCTGCTGATTTTGGTCAGAGCTTCATTCAAGATGAGCATAAAATCTGCTGAGGGAGACTGAGGGGAAGAGTCCACATAGTGGAGAAGGAAATAACCGATTTTCAGGGAGTGAAGTGTGGCAGATCATGTTGTGAAAGCCTGTAGAAGGTGGCTGTGGTGTCCCCTGGAGCTGAAGACTGGGAGCTGTGGGGACAGGTTTGGGGGTGTGGGATATGATCCTGCTGAGGCCCAGTCACTGGGCTCCTTGTGGATTTCCCAGGGAGGAGGTTCTGGGGAAACACTGGGGGGGTTTGTGGTAGGTATGGATTTCTTTATTCCATAAATAGCCCTAATAGCAGGGAGCTGATGGGAAGCTGAATTTGTTATGACACAGAACTGCTGTGAAACTTGAAGACAGTGAGACTTCAGGCTCTGTACATCTGGTCATTCAGAGGGAGGCACGAGAGGAGCTCCTTATTTCATTACATTATAACTATGATCTATTACTTCCAAATCATTCTAGTTATTATTTCATATTCCTGCAGTATCTGTTTTTCTTCTGAGCACAGTGATTCCTATCTGAAATCTTTGCCTGAAATGCTGAATGATGCTGACCAGCTGTGGTGTAGCTCTTAAGATCTTTGTACCTTGTATCCTAACACAACTTTTTTTACTCAATGGAATACCTTTAGGAGTTGGAGTGTTCCCTTCCCAGGACCCCATCCAGCAAATTCTGCCTCCCTGGATTTACAACGACAGCTTGGTCCCAGGTAAACCAACCAGTGGGCACTTGGCCAGGTGGGCAGTGCAAGGGGTGAATGTGCTTTGTGTGGACTTACTGATCAAAGCCTCATTCCCTCATCAGAGGAATCCTGGATCTTTGCTGTGTTACATATTTATAGTGTCTTATCTGCATTTGAAGAAATAGGGGTGTTATTCAAGCATGTTAACAAATTCTAGATTAAACATTTATGGCAGCAGCTTATCCCAGCAGAGGATGCATTGCTGCTAATGCTGCTTTCATGGGTATTCTGGTTTTTGGCATGTCTTGTAATTAGACAGGCTCATTTCTGAAGGCTGTTTGTCTTCTAGGTGTAAATAACACAGTGAATAGAAAATGAATTGCTGTAGTAAATATTGATTACACTGAGGTTTAAATACATAAGGCTCTTAGAGCTGTCTTTTTATATGGGTTATTCTGCAATTTTGTTAAAGAAATGTAGTTTGAAATGCAGCACTAAGTGTATTTTATGTAAAATATTTCTCTGCTTGAGTTAAACTTGTCTGTAAAGGCCATCCAATAACACATTTAGATGAAACATGATGATGCAATACAGTGCCAGAATGCTCATGCCTTGCCTTACACTGAGTGCTCCTGATTTGATATCATGTTGAGTTTGAGACAAGATAAAAAAGCAGTAATATTTGAAAAGAGCAGTTGTCACTGTCTAACACTGCCTCCCTCACAACAGAGCTGTATAAGAAAATCTTAGAAACCACTTTGACTGCTGCTGGGATTGACACAGCCAAGCTCTACCCCATCCTGATGTCCTCGGGGCTGCCCAGGGAGACCCTGGGGCAGATCTGGGCCTTGGCCAACCGCACCACGCCCGGGCAGCTCACCAAGGAGGAGCTCTACTGCGTGCTGGCCATGATTGCTGTGACTCAGGTATGGCTCTCACCTGGCAGCCCCTGAGCAGCCTGCCCTGGGCTGGCTGTCAGCACCAGCCTGGGAGTGCACACCTGCCATAAAATACTGCTCCTGTTGAAGTGCAGAGGAGAAACCCCCTTGCAACTTCAGTGGGATTGTAATTTTATCAGCTGCATCACTTACATGTCAGTTACTTTCTGTAGTGTCAGTTGAAGTTCTTAGATAGTTACAAAACACATATTTTAAATATGAAATGCAACAAGTGACAGGACAAGATACATGGCCTCAAGCTGTGCCGGGGAGTTTCAGCTGGAACATGGGGAAGAATTTATCCGTGGAAAGGGTTATCAAGCACTGGGAGGGGCTGGTGGAGTCCCCATCCTTGGAGGTGTCCAAGGAAGGACTGGACATGGCACTCAGTGCTCTGGGCTGGGTGACAGGGTGGGTCAGAGGTTGGACTCAATGGCCTTGGAGAGCTTTTCCTACCTCAGTAATTCTGTGTTAAATAGAATTCACTCACATGGACCTTGATGGCTCGTTTGGGTGTGGGAGGTTTACTGGGAGCTTCACCAGTTGTTGGCTTCAGTACCACGAGCTGCAAACTGGAACTGAGAGCCCAGTGAACCCTTAGATGAACGCTGCACGTGTAACTGTGTTTGCTCCTTGCCTCTGCAGAGGGGGATCCCTGCCGTGAGCCCTGACGTGCTGAACCAGTTCCCAGCCGCGCCCGTCCCCACCCTGTCCGGCTTCCCGGTGCCGCTGCCGGGCGGGGTGAGCCAGCCCCCGCTGCTGCCCGCGGCTCCCGCTGCCTCCGTGGGGCTGCCCATGGGGGCGTCCGTGATGGGCATGGGCATCCCCGGCCCCGGCCCTGCCCCGGCCCCGGCTCCCGCGGCTCCAGCTGCGGCACCGCCCTCCGGAGCCTTCCTGCCCTCCTACCCGCCCGGCCAGGTGAGCTCCGTGCCTGCCTGCAAACCCCTTCCCTGCGGGGGAACCAGCCTGCCACTTCCCAGCTGGCACGGTGACACCAGGGTTTCAATCTGCCTGCAAAACCCCCTTCCTTGCCAGAAAAATTCAGCCTGCCACTTCCCAATGACATGGTGAGAATAGGTTATAAGTCTGCCTGCAAAACCCCCTTCCCTGCAAGGAAAACCATCCTGGCACTTCCAAACTGATGTGGTGGCACCAGGTTTTAAATCTGCCTGCAAAACCCCCTTCCCTGCAAGGAAAACCATCCTGGCACTTCCAAACTGACATGGTGACACCAGGTTTTAAATCTGCCTGCAAAACCCCCTTCCCTGCAAGGGAAATCAGCCTGGCACTTCCAAACTGACATGGTGGCACCAGGTTTTAAATCTGCCTGCAAAACCCCCTTCCCTGCAAGGGAAATCAGCCTGGCACTTCCAAACTGACGTGGTGGCACCAGGTTTTAAATCTGCCTGCAAAACCCCTTCCCTGCAAGGGAAATCAGCCTGGCACTTCCAAACTGACATGGTGACAACAGGTTTTAAGTAAATGGCAAAAAACCAGAGCTGAAATCCAGCCTGTGACGTCTGGAAATGTGAAGTGCCTCTAAGGGCATTCTTCTGTTTTTTTTCTTCAGTTCTTTCTGGTGGCATTAGAAGAGGTACAGAAGTGTTCTGTATTGCCAAGAGGATTTTAGTTGTAGTTAGGATTTTGTAATGCACATAAAATGGAATTTTAGGTTAAACTGCCCAACAGACTCTTATAGCTGGTAAAATAAGGAGTTACAGGAGCACCTGAGAACACTGAAAACCTTCAGTTCAGAAAGGTAAATCTTATGGGGTATAAATTTTGCTGTTTGTAGACATGGTTCATCCTTCAGAAAATATTTTTGCAGTGCCATTAATTTTAAATTATTCATTGATTTAAATTATTAATATTTGTCCTGTATTAAAAGATGTCTTGGCTATGATCAATTACATTTATTGTGAAGGAGTAGAGTTCCTCTGTTGTTCATTCTTGCTCCCTGTAATCCTGTGTGTGTTTGAGTAGGGTGAGGTGCAGACAAAATGGAAATGCTGATGATGCTGGTGTTGAAAGATTATTTTCCTTCTTTTTTTCCCCTCTTAATCACACTGCTCCAAGCTGCTTTCATGCTGTATGACAGTTTGAAGAGCCAGCAGCACAGCAATTCATGTGTTGTTTTAACTCAGGTAGTAAAACCAGAAGATGATGACTTCCAGGAGTTTCAGGATGCCTCCAAGTCTGGCTCCCTGGATGACTCCTTCACTGATTTCCAGGGGGAGGCAGCCAAAGCAGCCAGCTCCCAGCAGCGCAGCAGGTACCAGCTCCTTGGTGTTTCTGTCATTTCTCTGGCCACTGCCTAAACTTTTGATACCTGACTATAAATCTCAATTGAAACATCATGCAGACTCCATCAATCCTGGCTTTTCCTTTGGGAGACAAGATGTAATTCCTGATCAGGCAGGTTTTGTATAACAAAATAAATAAACATGTTTCCTCCCTTTGATAGGTTACAATCAATCTTTCAAGGTCTACAAAGACTAGGAAATTTCAGCCTTCTTTCCCCTTTGTGCACCTCACAGGTGTCTGACTGTAGACAGACACATTTTCTGGGTAGAGCTGGCTGTTCTTTGTGGCAAACAGAGCTCTGAGTTCCATGTGAGCCCTGATTACCAGGTGCTTCCTCAGCAGTGACATCAAATGGGGATGCTCAACTTAATTGTTCTCTTACATTACAGCAAATGGCTTCTGTGCAAGAAATATAATTTTGCTGATGGCATAGAAGTCCAGAATGTTTTAGTTTAGAAGGGGGCATTAAAAATCACCAGTTCCACACCTTACCATGGGCAGAGACACCTTCCATGAGACCAAATTCCTCCAAGCCCTGTCCAGCCTGGCCTTTGGACACTCCCAGGGCTGTCAGTCAATGCCACATGGATCTGGAGATGCTGATTTAAGTATATCTTATGTTAGATGTCATTTTGCAGCTGAAGCTAATCTGTTACTGAAAGTTTTGACAGAAAACTGTTTGTAGATTGCGCAATGGGAAGTAGAGGATCATAAAAAAATACTTCAAAAAATGGTGTTTCTTTTTCACTGCAGCAGTTCTCTTTATTCAGTTGTGAAAGCGTTCAGTTTTGAACAAAATGTTACAATGAGCTATAATCTAATTGCTTATGGAGCTTTATTTAAAAAAAAAAGCCATCTGTGGAGTACAGCTGATTAACCATTCCATTTGCCAAGATTGCATATCTAATAGCCTGCTTTGCAGGGATGGGAAATTTAATTATATTACCATAAGCTCTATTTTTTTGCCATTGCACTGCCTGCCTGCAAGCATCACAGCCCAGCATCAGCACATGTGTGCAAGTGCTTCGTTTGTGTGTTGCTTGTAGGCTGCTGATAAGGAGATTTAAATGGCTCTGGAAAGATTCTTGCTCCAGGCTGAAGAATGCAATAGAAATTCATTCAGGTTTTCAATGTGAATTGACACAAACTGGAGGTAGAATGCATCATTCATATGTAAAGGATGTTGTTGTGTGGAGCTGCCAAGGTCTGATAACAGGGCTTGTGTGGAGGGCAAGCAAAGCTCTCTCCTAAATCTCCCAGCATTTGCTAACAAGGTGTTAGGTTGTTGTGGCAGTTTTACTGGATAAAATAAGAGTGTGTTTATGTAAAAAGACTTGCTTGTGTAACTGTGCACTAATCCTTATTTTTGCTGACTAGATACCTGCCTGAACTCCCTGGTTGGCACTGACAGAAATTCCAAGTTATTCTTTGCCTTCCTTTGAACAGTGATCCCACTTTATTATCTTAATTTTACAATATGTAATGAGATATAATCAGAATTAGATAAGCTGAAAGCACGGAGCTGTCAAAATCTCGTGCAGTTTTAACTCTTTACTGTATCCAGTTCTATCAGGGGGAATTTTTAAAGGGATAAATTAAGCAGGAGTGATTCCCGGGGTGTGTCTGTGTGCTTGTTCTCTCCTGGGCTATGAATTCCTTTGTATAAAGTTCTGGAGTGTTTTGTTCATGGTTTTGATATAAATTAAAATCTAGAACGGTGCAAATTAAGTTTGAACTAAAGAAATAGGATTAGGTGAGATAAAGTGGGAATTTACCCAGCTGAGGTCACTTCCATCAGGGGCTGGATTAAACACTCATTAAGGCATAAGCTTCGGTTTAGAAACCAAATTGTGTAGGCATCCTAAGAGTCTCCTTTAAACAAAACCTGGAAATGCAGATTTCTTATGGATAAATTAAGGAACTTTGCTTTTATCTCTTTTGTTTTTAGTGTACCTTCTTTACTAATGCCACTCCCAGGTACCAAGCCTGATAAATATGCTGTGTTTAAAGGAATGGCAGCTGAGAAGCCTTCTGAGAGTGCAGCTGCTTTTGGAGGTAAAAGGACAAACACACAACCACTATGAGCAATTAACTGTACAATTTCACATATCTTCTTTTTGGCATTGATAAGATATTAATATTTAAAAATCAGAGCAATTAATATAAAGTTTGCCGTATGAATTCATGATTTTGCTGTATGAATTCATAATTTCTCTGTGTAAATGTATTTCTTTTTTCCTCTTCTCTAGATGCAGGGGACAAGTACAGCGCTTTCCGAGAATTAGAGCAGCCAGCAGAAAGCAAATACTTGGGTAAGCACTGGGGCTTTATTGTATTTTCATTATCATTTTTAGCATTTCCCTTCGAGCTGCAGAATTTCCATCTCTGCAATTCTAAAATAATGGTGGTGCTGCTTCTCTAAAAAGCTTGGTAGGAAGTATCTTGGAAAAAAAAAGGGCAGTATCCTATTGGAACAATGTGCAGATGGTATTTTGTAAGGTTGGCATCTCTTCTGGGTGCTCCTGAGTTTTATTTTAAAGTAATAATATGGTTGGAATTTGTTTTAAGTAAGGAGTCATTCATTTATGAAACCCCTGTGGTGTTTTTTGAGCTTCTCATGCCTGGAACCTCTTCAGGATTAAATGCTTGCAGTAAAATGAAATGACATTTGATCTCTTTCTGTACATGTTCTAAACTATAGAAAGTTGCTGTATTTGCCTGCTGTCAAGGTCTGACCACTCTTAACCCTTTCACCGGCTTACATTTCTAATGGAAAAGTTTGCAGTTCTTCAGTAAGTTTAGTTTGCTGTGCTGTTGCAGTTTTGATCAATGAGTAGCAATTTCAGGAATATTTGTATTGTTGCTGAGCCAAATGAATTGGTTTGGAGAGGAGGGAGAATGGAATAGAAGGTCAGGTGAAGTTGTGCCATTATTAAGAGTATTCTTTTAAATCTTGGTTAAACTAATTTAAAGTGTGACACTGTGGTAGCTTAAGTATTAAATGCTAGTGGTGTGTTTCTAAAACAGAAAAAAAATTTCTTTATTAGACACTTGTCTTAAAATAAGCATCAATACTTCAAAATTACAAGTAGTCCAAGTATGTATGTGCTGGTGAATGGGTTAAACAATGTTTTCATGTTCAAGAGAAGAAAGTTATAAAATTAGCACACCAAAATATTTAATGTAAATTCAGTGAAAACATTGTTACCTCATGTTGCTTTTGTCTCAGCCATCTGGTGATCCCCCCTGAAAAAGCTGCAGTATTTCAGGGGGAGGAAGGGAGGAATTGCTTCCATAAAAAGCAAATACTGAATTGGTATAAGTGAAATTCAAAATTACATTCATTGTTTGGCAAACACGAAGAGGATGAGGTGGGGAGAAGAACTTGCACGGAGGCCAAATAAGGCAGTATTGATCTCCTTTAGAATCTATTGGCATGGTGTGTTTTGATATTAACTCAGTTTAATATGACTTGGAGGCTATTTGAGAGAATTAAGTGTTTGCTGGAGTGAAAAGTGGAATCACTGACCTTGACACTTGTGTGGCTCTTGGAGGTTGAGTTTGCAGTTCTGTGTGCATCCCGAGGCCTTTCATTTAAACAGTTTGTGTAAAACCTTCTGACACTGCATGGAATAATTTGCTTGCTTGCATGGTGTGAGTGTGCTGTGTGTGTTGTGCAGGGTTTCACTGTTGTTTTCTGCCTGTTTTCATTCCCAGGAGAGAACCTTGCAGAGTTCAAGCCCTCAGGAGCCGACGATGGTTTCACAGATTTCAAAACCGCTGACAGCATCTCCCCGTTAGAGCCACCCTCAAAAGACAAAACCTTCCCTGCACCCTTCCCTCCTCTGCCTGCTCAGCCCAAACAGCCAACACAAGCCAAGACCCCTCTGAATCTGGCAGACTTGGAGCTCTTTTCCTCTCCTGGAGAAAACAAGCAGCCATCCTTCCCACCTGCGTTCAACACCTCCAAACCGGGCTCCTTTCCCCCCCCACCCCTTCCATCCACCTCTGCCCAGCCAGCAGCCAGCAAAACTTCAAGCTTAGCTGATGACTTTGGAGAGTTCAACCTTTTTGGGGAATTTTCTAACGGCGCATCAGCCAGTGGACAAGATGACTTTGCAGATTTTATGGCTTTCAACAACAGCGGCGGGTTCTCCGAACAAAAACCCGATGACAAATACAATGCACTCAAGCTGGAGGCCAGCCCTGCTGCTCAGGCTGGCTCCTCAGGCAGCACAGTGAAGGGTGGGCAGAGCTCTGCCACCGCTGCTACTCCCACCAAATATGACATCTTCAAGCAGCTGTCCCTGGAGGGCTCGGGAGCGGGCTTCGAGGAGGCCAAGGACAGCGCGCTCTCCTCGGCCAAGAGCGATGATGACTTTGCTGACTTCCACTCCAACAAGTTTTCTTCCAGCAGTGCTGAGAAGTCACTGGTGGACAAAGTGGCAGCTTTCAAGCAGGCCAAAGAAGATTCAGCTTCAGTGAAATCCCTGGATCTGCCTTCCATCGGCGGCAGCAGCGTGGGCAAGGAGGACTCCGAAGACACGCTGTCTGTTCAGTTTGACATGAAACTGGCTGATGTGGGAGGAGATCTTAAGCATGTCATGTCTGATAGCTCTTTGGATTTGCCAACAGTTAGTGGCCAGCATCCACCAGCAGCAGGTGAGGAACTGGTTAGATTGCTCTGGTAACGTAGGTGGTGCACATTCCGTGTTCTCTGTGCTCAATTACAGTATTATGCACTCGTCTTTCAGTAGTGGAAGACTCCTCAGTGTGTGTCCCCGCCAGCCACGGCCCCTCAGCAGGGCACTCCTTAGTTTTTGTCTTAGAAGACTATAAATAGAAATAGCTGGAACAGTTTGAACTCCAGGCCAGTTTATTTTTGAGATCTAACATCATCATACTGGTACCTGTTTGCTATTGGCACTTAAGGGACTCGAGTGGAAAATATTCCAGTGCAAACAATGTCATTCCATTTATATCTGCAAGACGATGGCAAAGTCTCACTTTAATCTCTTGTTTTCCACAAAGCATTTGCCATGGGGACTTCCCCCTGCTGGCACTTCCCAAGGGTCACTAATTGGGGCTGTTAATGAGAAGCTGACTAATCACCAACCCCAGTGTACTCCCCTTGCAGTGGGGCTCAGTGTGGGTAGCCAGGATTTTGCAGGACTGCAGCTATAGAGTATTTCACACACCTGCCAGTGCTAAACCCCTCGTGGGAATCATTGTGCCAAGGGGCTGCAAGTGCTGGTCTCATGATTGGGAGCTCTTGGATCTAAATTTAAACCATGAGACTTTCACTTTATCCTTATCAGGTTTCCACCTTCTTTAATTTCCCTTTATGACAACATTCCTGAGGGAGTGAACTGACCATCTCTGACCTGATCACATATCATAAAACAAATTTCCCAAGTGTCCTGCTTTTCCTTTTCATATATACACAGGAGATAAGCTGTAGTTAAATGTTCTGTGGCCTTCAACAACATGGGAACCATTACTGTGTTCTAGGACAAGTTTTATGCAGTCAAAGGCTTTTCTGAACAGGGGGAACAAACAAACTGTAAATGTAAAAGCTCTTACTGCAAGAATTGGTTATTTCCACATGAAATGTTTCTTCCATTTTTTGCAGATATGGGTAGAGAAAAAATATACAGTACTGTAATTTTGCATTATATGATATTTTTAAGTAGGGGAGAGAATTAAGTCGGCAACTTCGGTGTGGAAGATACTCTCTAACAGGGTACAAAATATCAGGAATAATTTATTAGCAAAGACATTTAATTTTCATATTACTGCTTGGGAAAACTCCAAGTTGAGTGAGCTGTCAAAACGTAGCACCAACAGTGTATTCTTGAATGTTTACTTTGGGTTTGAAAGCACTTTTTCCTAATATTTTTCTAGCCTCTTTTGGTGGTAGTTTGACTTCTGTAGCTCTTTCCAGGACGTGTGCTTTTGCCACAGCAACCCGTGATGAATAATTGCAGTTTGTGGCAGGAAAGCCTCTTTTTTTTGTTTGTTTGAAGGGGTTAGCCCTTCATGTGCTTGTTGCTAAACTTTTGAACTCTGAAGTATTAATTAGAAGCTATTTTTATTAAACTTAAGTCTGTATTCTCCTATGGTGCCAAGTTAGATGTTACTCCAAGAGGGAGAGTTTTGCTCCATTTAACTGTTTGGATTTGGTAGCAGGACGTGCTCTGGACACTCTGCTACAAACACTCCTGTGCTCATGTGTTCCTTTCTGTGTGTTTGATGCATTCCAAGCTGTGAACTGCTGATGGTCAAGTCTTTTTTCTTTCCTTTTTTTTTTTTTTCAGTTGACGCGAAGTTAAAAAGCAGATTTTTTTTTTTTTTCTCTTTTCCTCATCGTTTCCTTCGAGCTGTAAAATCTAATGTTACAAAAGGGACAGTATCCCTTTGTCACCTCACTGCTGGGCAATGGGAGATGGTCCTGGGGTGTGTCACATCTCCAGGGGAGCAGCAGCAGGACAGAGGTGCTGGGAGATGGCTTGGCTTTGTGACGTGCCCACACAGAGATGTTTGTCCTTTGGCTTGAGCTTTGGCATTTGTAGCTTCCAGGTATGGGCAGGTAGGTGCTTATGCTGGGAATTGGGGAGAAATCCTTGCCTTGCTTCCCATGCCAGGACCCTGTGGTCTCTTGAGGGGTGCAAGGTTTCCAGTTTTTCTCTCTCCCAAGGGGATACAGTCTCTTTAAACTCTGAACTCTCTGTGTGGAAGGTAGATGATACTAATGTTGCCTGATTTCTCTTGCATTTACTCCATATAACCCTTTGAGCACTGGCTGCATGCTGTTAGTTTGAACCAGGCTGCTTCTTTGACACCAAATTTACTTTTCACTCCGAGCTGAGAGCATCTGAATGAGCACCTGCTCCTGTTGGGTGAGCCTGAATTGTTCTTCCTGCCAAAGGTTGCAGTGAGAGGAGCCCTGCCCCCCCGGGCACCCTCAAAGGGTTATCTGCTGCACTGACACACCTGTAAAGTACCTTTTTCTTTGGCATTACTGGAGAGTCTCTGTATATTTTAACCTAACTTCAGGTTTTTTTGCTGCTTTTTCTAATGTCTGATTTCAACTAAACATTTCCTGTGTGAATGTGCCTTTTCAGATCTGCTTTGATATCTCTCTTCTGCAAGTATTGACCTGCATGCTTTACTCTGATACCGCCCTCCCGAGCTCCTCTGTATCACTATCTTTTGTGATCTGTAAGTCCTGCTGTGTTAATAAATATTATCTTGGCATATTTTGAAAACGTGGGGATGTGTGTGATTTGTTGAAAACCAGCAATGTATCTCCTTTTCCTCAAAAACACAGAGTTTAAGGTTCTATATCCCCTTAAGTGCCTTTCTCTTGCAAGCTGGGTGTGGGTGAGCTTCTTTCTCCTCTTCCAGCGCTTTGTCCTCGCTCCCTGTGACCTTCTGAATCTCTACATATCAGCCTAAATAATATTTTTCTAAAGATCTGTGTTTGAGAGGGATGGAGTGGAGGAAATGCGTGGTGGCAAGGTTGTTTCTGTGAGTTGGCACTGAAAAACTGTGTTGCTGTCTAGACTTTTGTAAGCAGAACCCCACTCTATAATATTCTGATATTTAACTGATCCAATGTGAGTTAACCAGAACCCCAAAGTAAATTTTCCATTTGGGAAGTTCTGCTTTCTAAATATTGAGACTTTCAACCATGAATGACAGCTACAAATTGTGGCCTGCAATTATGTCACTTCAGATTCCTCCAGCTCCTGAGCCACTGACAGCTTGGGATCAGCATCAAATTAGCAGACAAGGTAAAAAGCTAAAAATAATTGAGATGTGGAGTAGTTAAAATGTTGTGGGGTTTTGGAGTTGCCACAAGAGGAGAAACCAGCCCAGGAAGCAGAATTTGGCTTTTCTTTACTCCGAGCTGGAAAGACTTTAAAAGGGAAAAAAAGAAAAGGGGAGAAATCCATAACAGCCCTCCTAGGTTGTGCCCAGCCCTAAAGGTTTTAAACCAAAGCTTTGAACATAAAGCTGCGACCTAATTCTGCAGGGCTTATGCAGTTTGTGTTTGTTCAATCATTCCTGGAGGAGGGAGAGGAACGTTCATGACTGCATTTATCATGTTCTTGTCCAGACTTGGCAGTCAGATTGACTCCCCTGCCCTCATTTGGGTTAATTCTGCACACAGAAGAGCTTACCCAGCCTGGTTTATCCTGGGAAGGCTGGCAGGGAGGGTGTGGATGTGTTTGCCATGGCCTTCCCAAGGGCCTCTGTGGGACTGAGCTCCCAGTGGCAGCTCAGGGTTTTATTTTGCTGTGAAACGTCGTTTACCATGATCATTTCAAAATATCCTGTAGTTCCACAAGGTTTGGAGCCTTTTCTCTCCTATTTCCTTCATTTTCATTTATCTTACACTCAGCATTCTTGATGGTTTCCACCTTAGCTACAGCCATGGAAATAATTCCCTTATTGTTAACTGTTCCTGGCTGCCCCAGCTGAGAAATAAGTTTTGGATTTTTCTGATTGCTGACAGGCATGACACTGACAGCAGCAGTGCATGAAACCGTGTTCCTGCAGCCTCATCTCCTTTTAGCAGGTGCTGGAAGCTGTGAGCAGGTGCAGCCTGTCCCAGCAGCTCTGGGTTCCAGGTGTTCTGTCCCCAAGCAGGCTCTGGGTTCCAGGTGTCCCTGTCCCCAGCAGCTCTGGGTTCCAGGTGCTGCCTGTCCCCAGCAGCTCTGGGTTCCAGGTGTCCCTGTCCCCAAGCAGGCTCTGGGTTCCAGGTGCTGCCTGTCCCAGCAGCTCTGGGTTCCAGGTGTTCTGTCCCAGCAGCTCTGGGTTCCAGGTGCTGCCTGTCCCCAGCAGCTCTGGGTTCCAGGTGTTCCTGTCCCCAGCAGGCTCTGGGTTCCAGGTGTTCCTGTCCCCAGCAGCTCTGGGTTCCTGCTCAGCCTGCAGGGGATGTTCCCAGGGTAACAGCTCTGATGCTGCTCTGCTGGGAGCAGAGCTCCACAGCTACCACCTGTGTCACCCTAACAACCAAAACGTGACACCAGAGCTAGATTTATTCATCAGGCTTTAATATCCATTGAAATACAAAAACCTGAAAGTCTCCTCTGCTGGCTGAAATCCCTAAATTTATTCCAATGTTCCTGAATTGTCTTTCTCAGTTTTCTTCAGACAGTCACTAATGCTGTCAAGAGTTTTCCTTAAATGATTAAACTGTTGACATCGAAGGCTCCAGCTTGTAATTTGCCTTCAGCCATAACTTAATCCTTGGTAGTTGAAATAAATTATTAGAGTTGGCTCAAATCAGGGGTGGCAAGTGTTTTGTAGATGAGATAAGACAGGGAAACAGTATTTGAACTGTATTTCATCCTGCTGTGGGTTCCTTGCAGCCAGGGCTCTGCCTTAGCTGGCTCCTGCAGGTGCTCCTGGTCCCAGGTGATGATCAGGCAGCTTGGACTTTGGGTTCCACATTCTTATTTTACATGCTTCTCAATAAATTGTTTTAGGACTGCATGAGCTGTTAACACTGACTCTCAGTGCAGTGTTTTTCCTGGAATACAATATTCCTAGGAAAAAGTTAATTCACTGGAGTGATCTGGAATTGTACCAAAAAAAAAAATCAAACGTGCAGAATGGAACCATTACATTTCACCTGAGCCCTTGCACCTCTTCAGAGGTTTGGTGTCTGCCTGAATTCACACACAGAGAATCTTGACTCTTAGTTTGTGAATAATTCAACTCTTGTTCTGCCCTGACCTATTGATTGCAGGTCAGTTCAGGATTCCCCTGGAGCCTGAGCCAGGACTGGATCAGCAGTGCCCTGACCCGGGCCTTTGGGATGTGTTTGCAGCTCAAAATCTGAGCAATTATCCAAGGAATCATTCCCAAGAGGATGTGAGTGTGCAGATCCGGGGTGGGATCCTCACTCCTCCCTTTGTGTCCCAGGGAGCACAGAACAATGGACGCTCAGATCTTTGCTGGGTTTTGGAAGGCAGAGGTTGCCTGGTAGCTGGTGGTGTTTGCAGGATCCCAGCATTGATTACAGCTGCCTCACGTGTGGGAGCTGCTTCTGGCTCTCTCTTTCATGCAAAGCTTTCCCTTCCCTTCTTTAAACAAAAACCTGAGAGCACAGGGTGTGGTCTGAGGTGATACATCACCGACCCCTCTGGCTCCTTTCACCTCAGAGCCTTCTTTCTGTGCCGGGAGCTGGTGATTCCATCTCTGCTTACCCTCTGCAAACTGCTGCTCTGCACATCCACAGCTCGAGTGGCACTTGGAGGTCTGGGCTGTGTGCAGGGGTTTGGGGTGCTGGCATGGACAGAGGGACAAAGGGGCAGCTGCAGGAGGGCCCTGGGAGGAGCTGATGGGTGCTGGCCCATGGCAGTGGCCATTGAATGCTGTGTGTGCTGGGGTTTTCATTAGCCATGGATGTGGGTCATGCCTGCAGCCTGGCCTGCTCTCCCTTCCAGTGAGGTGGATAAACCAAGGCAGAAATGGCTTGTTGGAATGATTTAACCCTCAGGCTGGTGTGGCTGGAGTGAATAACGAGGACAGCTGGGAAATCAGCCTGTTCCCACTGTGGCTGTGTCAAAGCCCAGCGTGCCAGCCCAGCACCAGCATCTCAGCCCCAGTGAGGCTCAGGAAAAACAAAATTTTGTGATGTGGGTTTGCTGTCCCTGCAGCCGCCGGACCCCGGGCACTGAGCAGCAAATCTAATCCAAACTGACAATTGTTCCTGCTGGAAAACAGCCCCAAATCTAGGACAGGAGGGCTGGTTTGCTGGGGAGGGGGGCTCATGCTCTGGGGAAAGCTGCCCAGCCCCTGGCTCCGTGTGCCTTGGCTGTGGAGGTGAAGGATGAGTGGGGTGGGAGCAGCCCTGGGCACTGCAGGCTCTGATCTCACCCTGCCCCTGGCAGGGAGAAGAACCTATTGGGCCATGCAATCACCAGGTGGGTATAAATGTTTGGAGCTTTCTGCAAAATAATTGGATTTTCTCTAGACTTAGCTGTTACAAACTATTTATTCAGTTAGAACATGATCTCTGCAATATCCCTGTCAGTGCTGGCACCTGGAAGTTTGACGGGCGCTGCAGGAGCCCTGATAAGCTCAAACAGGGTTTCTAGGCTTTTTTAGATCCTCACTGCACATTTTTATATGTTATTTGTATCAAAGCATGAATATAAAATTAAAGTGTATTAATACTTTATCAGAGGAATGGAAAAGTCAGCCCAGTCTTCTGTGTGGTTGGATTTGATAAGATGAAATGATGCATTAAAGGTGTTTGAGTTGTAACATTTATATTTTGATTGTAGATTCTGCAGCCAGAAAACTCAACTGGTGATCTGTGCAGCCTGGACTGGCCAGAAACTCTTTTTTTTTTTTTAGTTTCCCTCACTACCATAGTGGTATGGTAACTGTGTTCCTTCATTACCATAGTGGTATGGTGACTGAGTTCCTTCATTACCATAGTGGTGTGGTGACTTCCAGCTTAAAGTGTAAGACGGCATTCAAAGGTCAAGGCTTACATTCACTGAACAGAGAAATTTTTGTATGAAATGCTGAGGTATTTTCCAGATTATTTTAGTGCAAACTCCAGCCCAAGCCTCAGTGAGACAGCAGCTCACTGTGTTTGTTCCTGCAGCTCCTCCAGGCTCTCGGCGAGTTGTTCTTGGGCCGCGTAGAGAGTTTGGGGTTTGAACTTCGGCTCCTAACTGTGGGGCTTTGTTTCAGATGTGGATGACCTGAAGGGTGGCCCGTTTGGAAGCTGTCACAGTGGCTCTGCAGTCAGCAGCCTGGCCAGCTGCGACTGCTCTGGCTCCGACAGGGACGACGCCCAGCCGGGCAGGAGGCTCTGCTGCTTCTCGGGGAGCGGCTCCTCCGCCGCCACCGCTGTCCTCCACAAGAAGGAGACCTTGTTTGGCAGCTCTGAAAACATCACCATGACAACAGTTTCCAAAGTGACAACCTTCTCCAGCGAGGATGCTTTGCAGGACGTTCCCTTCGCAGCCTTTGCAAACTTTAAGGACTCCGGGCCGGTGTCCGGCGCTCCGAGCGACGACGACATCGGGGATTTCGGGGACTTTGCCAGGCTTCCCTCGGATGCTCAGGGTGCAGCAGCAGCTGACACAGCCCTGGGTGCTGATTTCCTCCATGGAGTCTCCTCTGAGCTGCACAGAGAGGCCACGGATGACTTCGGGGAGTTCCAAAGCGAAAAACCGAAAATCAGCAAGTTCGACTTCTTGGTGGCAACTTCCCAAGGCAAGGTGAAATCCAGTGAGGAGATGATCAAGAGCGAGCTGGCCACCTTTGACCTGTCTGTGCAAGGTAGGCCTGCCCACAGTGGAGACACCTCGTGATGCATGTGCTGATTTCCCTAATTGAATTATCAATTAGCTAATGGGGATTATTCCAAAGGCTGCTGGAAACGACCCGGATCTTCTCATTGGTTTCTGTGGCATTTGGAGCAGGTCTTTTTCTACAAGGAAAATATGTGTTGTGCTAAAAGCCTGTAAGAATTGAGGGAGTGGGGAAAGCTGCAGCAGTCACTGAGTAAAGAGAAATATTTGTTCTTCTGGCGGAACGGGACAACCCTTGCTGCCACTTCATTAATTTTAAATAGCCCGGCTCTTTGGAGTAAAGGAATAACTTTTTACAACCTGCCTTTTTAGGGTCTCATAAGAGGAGCCTGAGCCTGGGGGACAGGGAGATCAGCCGCTGCTCTCCTCTGCCAGCTCTGGAGCAGCCCTTCAGGGACCGCTCCAACACCCTGAGCGAGAAGCCAGCCCTGCCCGTGATCAGGGACAGGTACAAGGACCTGACTGGGGAGGTGGAGGTGAGGAACAGCCTGGAGCACACCTGAACTGCCCCTGACACCAGGGGGCTGCTGTACCCAACTCTTTGGGGCTTTACCTGTTTGGATACGAGTGTGACTGTGAGGTGGTGTCTGAGTACAGTTGGGTGTTGTGAGTGGAACCTGGGAGTTTCTTCTCTCATGTCTTTAAAGGGAAGTGGGAAAACACAGAATGTTGTCTGAAACACAGAATCACTTGACCTTGCAGCTTAAGTTTATGACTGGAAATTAGTTACAGTTTAAATCTAATCCCAGCTTTGGCAGAGACTGTTTGCTTTGGGAAATGGCATCACTTTTTGACTTTGTGGTAGTTATTTCTCTTGCTCATCCTGAGAAGAGATGGGAAAAGAACTCAGATTAAATTCTGCTAATCCCCATGGCTAGAACAGCAGGCTGTAACAAATGTGTCAGGAGGAGGTGTGTGCAGTGAAATCCTTTACCCACTCCTCTATGTTCTCCTTTTGAAACTCATCCTCACTCCCAGAAATCAAATTCTAGAGTTCAGGTGCATAGAGAGTCTGAAAAAAATGGGGAGAAATCAGGAGCAGATCTGATCTGCAAATAGTCTTTTTAAAACACCTGCCTGCTGTGTGTCTGTTGTGTAGGAGGGAGGGAGGGGAATGTGTGTAGGAACAAGGCTGAGCCTGTGCTTGCTTTGCTCCAGGAGAGCGAGAGGTACGCCTACGAGTGGCAGAGGTGCCTGGAGAGTGCCCTGCAGGTGAGTGTGACACCTCCTGCTCCTCCTGCAGCCCCTTCCCTGCTCCTGCAGCACCTGCCTCACTCAGGCTTTGAGACCAACAGGCAGAGAAAGTGTGGGAATCAGCCCTGGGAATTACAGCTTTTAAACCAGAAGCTGCCACCTCCTCAGCTAAGCACCCTACACTAATCTCCCTGTCTCTGGGGATTAGTTTGGCTTTTCCCTAAATATTCCAGCTCTCAGCTTAGTGGGGTGGTGCTGTGTTTGGGTGCCCAGGATTGTGTGTTCAGGGCACTGGTACCAGTGCCTGGCTCCTCAGGGCTTCCTGAGGGCCAGAACTGGTGATGTGCTGTGCCCAGGGACCATTCACGTGCTGCTGTCAGATATTTCACAGCCAGATCAGTGCTCCTTAGCACTTCTTCTTGCATTTGATTATTAGAGAGCCCAAACTCTTATTGAATTAGACAGCAAGGCATGCCTGCTCTTAAAACTCTTCTTTTGGTAATGAAAATATTGGGGGGAATACATTAAGCTTTTAAATGTTCATACTTTCCCCTGATCTACTTAAGCAGGAGTGTATAAAAACATCTGATGGAGTGTGGCAATCATTCCTTGTTTAATTTGCCTCCTTTGCTGAATAACAGTTTCTGCTGGGGGCAATCTTGTTTGTAATGATTATTTAAAGATAGAAACACCATCCTTTTATGAAATTCATTTCCACCAGGTCATAAAGAAAGCAAACGACACCTTAAATGGAATCAGCAGTTCATCAGTTTGCACTGAAGTTATCCAGTCTGCTCAAGGCATGGAATATTTACAGGGTATGTTTGAATTTTCCACCTGTTTTACACTGAAAATTCTTCCCTAAAAAACAGGAATATAGAATCACTCTTCCCCAAATGGCATTATTTTTAATCTTTGCCTGCATCTGGATAGTGAAGAACTCTTCTGCCAAAGAAATGTACCTCCAGCTTTGAACAAACCCTCCATGGCCACCCCTCCTGTGCCACTCTGGCTTTGCCTTTTCTGAGTTCAAGGCTGGGGATCCAGTGCATTCCCAATCCTCCCCTGTTTTCCATCCACAGGGGTTGTTGAAGTCTACAGAGTAACAAAGAGGGTGGAGCTGGGCATCAAAGCAACTGCAGTTTGCAGTGAGAAGCTGCAGCAGCTGCTGAAGGATATTGATAAAGTGTGGAACAACCTGATCAGCTTCATGTCCCTGGCTGCTCTCACGGTAAGACCCAAAAAAACTGCCTGGTTACTAAAACAAATGTCATCATTTTATTTAAAGAGGCTTTGCAGGGTGTGCTGACTTGACAGTTTGTGTTTATTCTCTTGGAAAATGGAAATGAACTTATTTGTGAGAGGCAGTGTAAAACCCTCTAAGAAAACTGTTATTTATGCACAAACCTGATGTTGTCTCAGTACCTTGATTATTTAGGTGATATCCTGGGTGTCTGTGGACATCTCCAGTAAGGCAAATTTAATAAAATCCAAATAAGCCATTTTACCAAGCCAGAATGACATGGACATGTCTTGTTTTTAAAAAGCACTTGGCTTTAATGCTCACAATTCCATAACACACAGTGCAGCAACACAGGAACAACTAAACTGTTCTGCACTTGGAAATGCCCAAGTTTGTTTTGGTTCCTGCCGAGACCAAACAGCTTTTCCTGCTCTGCACTGCCAGGAAAGGCTCCCAGACAGGCTGGCAGGAGCTGGAGAGTTTTGGGCACAGCTGGGTGAGGGGGACAGGCAGGGATGGCCCTTTGGAGCAGCAGCACCCCATGGGAAGGGTCTGCAGGGGCACACAGAGGTGCACAACAGGCACAAATAATGACACCCTGCCATTAAATCCCTTCTGGGGTTTGTGTTGCAGGAGATCCAGTGTGCAAAATGACTTCCTTTACCCATGGAAAAACTGATTGTAGGGGATCACCCATCTGTGTGTGCTTTGTATTGGCTGGCACAGTGGATCCTTTTGGCTCTGCACATCCCAGGAGCCTTCAGGATGAGCACATCCCACCAAGCATCACTGAGCACACCATTCCCTTGGGGAGCTTTTTCTTTTGTGGCTTCCTCCTTGCACTGCAGCTGTGCCCACAAAAGGCTTTTCCTTCCCAACAAACACTCATTTATAAGCAAGGCTTGGAATTCTTGGTTTTTGCTTCAAACACCCATTTCCAGCTCACTGTCACTCCCTGAAAGGCAGGTATTAGAAATGATCAGTCCCTTTTTACACACCTTTTGCACATTTTAAAGCTCCCCAGGTGTTTTGGTGATGTCCTGTGCTGCACAGAGCCTGCCATCCTAGGAAATTTGTATCCTCAGCATTTTCCTGCCTGGCAGAGGGAGGTGATAGACCTGGAATCACCTGTTTGAACCCTGGCATTGTTGACAGGAACAATCCCAAGAGCTAGCAGGATCTTTTCCTAATTTAAACAGGTGGATTAAAATACAGTTGCTAAAGTGCTTTTCCTTGGAAGATTACAGGGATTACCTGAAAGTCCAAAGCCACAGCAGCTCCTGGCTTGTGGCTCCAGCTGAAGTTTCAGCACATCAGGAGCTGCAAACAGTGGCTTCTCACCTGACACACAGTCCAGCTGAACTTCCCAAAAACCAGGGACTCACTGCTCCTGTAATTCCCCAGATCTCCCCTTTTCTTGCTGCTCTTCCCCATGGGATTCACTGGGAGGGTGGAGCCCACACCTCTGGTGTTCCAGGCAGGGATCCTAAGTGATGCAATGATGCAGAAGTGCCAATTAACTGCAGAGAAGGATTCCAGCTCCCAGGCATGTGCTTGGAAAGGTTAATTTTATCTTTTAAAGGATTTTGTTGCAAGGTAATTTTATGCACAGCCTTGTGGTTTTTCACAGCAAATTGCAGGATGACCTTCTCATTTGCTTCACTCAGGCATTTGGTAAACAAATATTAGAGTGCCTTTATTAATTTGATTGATCTATTTAGAGATTAAAGGGTGTGTTTTTTTTCAGGATTCTAATTATTCTCCAGCCATTCAGCAGGGCAGTGTGAGCAGCATACCCAGGGTGTGGATTAAGACACACATGGCCTGGGATCACACCATTTTTTAAGCTTCTTGCATTTCTAATCATTGCTTTTATTTGCATTACTATTTTCATGCAAAATTTGAACAGTTTTGTATCACCCTTATGCAGTGTTTTAATTGATCATTTATCCCGTGGCTGAAATGTGAGGTTAAGTACTGGAAAAGTGACCACATTAATTTATTATTTACAGGTTTCTTCTCCCACCCTTTGCCTCTCTTTAATCTGAGCTTGTGTGTGGCTGGTGGCCTGAATCCCATGGTTTGGTTAACCTTAGTATCCCATTTTGTACTGCTCTGCCATACTGTAGGTTAAAAAAAAAACCAAAAAGAGAAAACCAGCTGCACTTTTTTGCTGTTTTGGAGTCCAGGACAAGGAACTCTGCTGCAGCCACCTCCCCACAGCTGCACAAACACCTGCAGATCCTCTGTTTGCCTTCCCCCAGTGCTCCTTCCCCTTTGGGAGTGGGAATGTGCAACTCAAGAATTCCTTCCTTTGTAGCTGGGGTGTTTTTTAGGACCTGGAGTGTTATAAATCAGTGCTGATGGAGGTGGCAGGTCCATCCTGACAGCTTTGGTGATTGCCACCCCTGCCATGCTGTGTGACACACTGGCTCTTGCTGCTCAGTAATTTTTATCCTGATGTCTGAAATTCTGTCAGGCACTGGAAATGCCTAAATGTCCCTGTGTCCTTTCTTTAGCCAGATGAAAACTCCCTGGATTTCTCTTCTTGTATGCTGCGCCCAGGGATTAAAAATGCCCAGGACCTTGCCTGTGGAGTTTGTCTCCTAAATGTGGATTCCAGAAGCAAAGTAAGTGTGGTGCTTCAGCTCCTTTGGAATTTACAGTCTGGGCTTCCTTTCACAGAGCCCCAGACTGGACTGGGCTGGAAGGGACCTTAGAGCTCACCCAGTGCCAGGGACACCTCCTGCTGTCCCAGGCTCTCCAGCCTGCCCTTGGGCACTTCCAGGGCTGGGTGGATTGAAAAAACTTGTTTTATGGTTATAATTTGTAATCTCTGACCTGTAGATGGGTCTCAGTAAAATCTTACAATGCAGTGTCCAGTGTTCCTTGGGCTTTGGTGTGACACAGCTGTGGAGAAAGGGCTGAGTTTAATTGTTCGTAATGAGCAAGAAACTGGGATGGAAAGATTTTCAAAAGTGTACGTGTTTTTTTAACAAATAAAAATCTTGTAATGACTTTTCTTCACGAATTGGCTCACCAGAGGGGACTGCTGCCATTAGCAGAGCTGGGAGGGACTCCCAGGACATGTGCAGAGCTGTGCCAGCCACTTAAAAACAGAGGCACTTTTCCTGACTTTCTGGTTTCAACGTTATTTCAGAAAGAAGAGAAACCTATGGAAGAACTTCCCAAGAAAGTATGAACCTGTAAAAAACATTCTTTCTAGCCTCATTCTTCTTGAGTGTGGAAGGCTGAGCTGCTGGTGGGCTCTCAGCTGTCATTCTCAGTTGTCCCAATCATTAATCCTCTTCCCCAGTCGTGTTTTGTGGCCCTTAACTCTTGATCTGATCAACTAACACGCTGCAGAGCCCCCTGTCTGTCTGCATGCCTGTCCCTCGTGGCCAGCTCTCTGGTTTTGTGCTCCTTCTGTTGTGTGGCAGGAAATCCCTGAGCTCTGGATTTGTGCTGCCCGTGTGTCTGTCGCAGGAGAGGGGGGGATTTCAGGGGCTTTGTGCTAGAAATATTGACTTTTGGCTTTGTGTAGCAGGCAGTGGCATTTTTAGAAATCTCTGCAGGAAATCCAGGGTGTGGAGAGCAGGGCTGGGATATTTTTTTGAGCAGGGAGCTGTGAGGCATTGGAAAGTATCTCCTAGCAACAAACAGCGAGGTGGTTTCAGCCTGTTCATGGCTTCACACACTCACAGGCTCCCATTGTAAAGCAGCTTCAATTAACAGGAGGAAGTAGCTCCAATTCAACCTGAAATAACACTAATAGCAAGAATTGCACCTGCCTAACCCACAGCCAGGCTGGAGCCAGGGAAATAAATGCAGGAGCTGTGTGCTGGCAAGCAGGACAAGCTTTTCCTTCGGTAGGGAGGTGGAACAGGAGCAGAAGATGCAGGACCAAGGTGAGTTAGTGCCAGGGCCAGGCCAGGGCTCCCTCCCTTCCTGCAGCTGCAGCTTGGCTCAGGTGTGATGCTGAAGGTTTTGTGCACCTTCAGCAATCAGGGCTGGTGGGGTGGAGTGCTCAGGGAGAGTCCTGGGCTGTTTTCCACTCTGTGTTTAGGCCCTGGAGGGGATCAGACTGTCACACTTGTTTCAATTCTTCTTGCAGGCCTTTAACTCAGAGACTGATAACTTCAAGCTGGCCTACGGAGGGCACCAGTACCACGCCAGCTGTGCCAACTTCTGGATCAACTGTGTGGAGCCCAAACCTCCAGGGCTGATCCTGCCAGACCTGCTCTGAGAGCAGCTGCTCTGCAGGGGGAGCTTTGGGGCTGATGGTGCAGGGCTTGGGGTGGCTGCTGGGCTGGAGAGGCTGGAGCTGGGCTCAGGCAACGTCTGGGGTTGATTTTTGGTCCAAAAACCAACGGATTAGAGCCACTGTTGCGGATGGCAAAGAATTCACTTGTAATGGCCAAGGTTTCAGAAATAACTGGAAAATACGGCAAAAAAAAAAAAGGCATTTCAGTCTTTCTGAGGATGAAAACGTTATCCTGTGGAAAAGCAGCTTGGTAACCATGTGCATAAACCTGGGAGAGGCCAGCATGGAGCTTCCCAGAGAGCCTGGAATGCTGGGCTGATTTGCATAGAAAAAAACCTCTTAAATACTTGAAGTCTGCATTTGCAAGCAAATCTTTTCCTTAAGGTTTCTGGGACGTGGACCTTGATGTTCTTTGAGTATTTGCTGCTGTGATATCACAGCACATGAGTCACAGCAGCATCCAGGCAGAAGGAGTTACTGACTCAGAAGGAGAAGCTGCTGGGTGTTTGTGCTTCTACTGCTCTGTGCTGGAAGCTGTGCTGGATGCAGAACTGGTTACTGCTGGAAGGTGAGGACTGGAAAACTGTTGTAATTTTCCCTGTGCTGTGTGGATTCTGTAGTGCAGGCAGCTGGAGTTTAAAAGTCACTGTTGTAAATACAGATCAGCTTCCCTGGATTTGTCCTGAGCTCCAGGTAGGATTTTGTCTCTCCTGACCTCTTGGGGGCTGTGTGGCTGCAGCACTGCTGAGAGCTGGACTCTGCTGATGCAGCACATCTGCTGCTCTGTAGATTCTTTCCCTTTTTTGGCTGTGGAGATGCTGTTCCTGATGGGATGGGGTGGCTGTGTGTGACTCTGCTGCTACCTGTAGCAACGTGTTCCTGTGACTCAGAGCTGGCAGCACAAGGTGGCCCCTGGCTCCTGCAGCAGGGAGTGGGATTTAACACCCAAAGGGATTGAACCCTGGAATTTGGTGGTCTCAGCAAGCTGTGTTTGGAGCATTGTGTCCCTGCTGGTCCCTGGCTTTTGTAGGTGCCTCTCTGGACAGGTTTGTGTCACTAAATGTTACCTGTACATCTCAAGTACCTGGTTCCTCCCTCAGATCCAATAGCCAGAGGACAGTGCTGCTTACAGGATTTTAAACCTGTGGGAGCTTCATGGTGTTACCAGAGACATCCCACAACCCTGTCTAGGTCTGCAGGGAATGAAGTGAGGTGTAAATCCATAGGGTACAACTTCCTCCTTAATTCTGTGGCTCAGATCTGTCCCTTTCCTCCAGAGATCTCAACAGCTTCTCCAAGTTAATCCTGCCCCCATTACAAGTACCTGACACTGACCTGTGGTTATTTGCTGAAACAGAAATTACGAGGAAAACGATGCTTTGTATTTAAAAAACAAACAGGCTTAGTTAGACAAAATCATTAATTAGCCCAAATGAAAGAATCTTGGCTCAGAGGTGTCTGGCTCCTTCCTTACACCAATTACAATAAATCTCCTTGCTGCCTCAAATTAGCTCATTCGTGAAATAAAGCACCCTGTGCCTCCAGCTGATCCAGAGGCAAATTTCCTCTGCTGTGCTTCCCACATCCTGCCCAGGAATTACCAAAAAAAAACAGAGAAGCAACTCCTTGCTTCTCTCCCTTTCATTTATTAGGTGGGAAAGAGCTCCAGCACCACACTGTGTGCCCTCAGCCCTTGTTTTCCAGCACAGTCAGGGCTGCTGTGCCCCTCACCGGAGCTGCCACAGGAGTTTGGGGACAGGGAGCCACTGCAGGTTTTCTCCAGTGGCTGGGAGAGGCTGGTGCTGAGGGAATGCTGTGCTGGGAAAAGGGAGTTTGGAGTCAGCCTGGCTTTCCACCACAGCTCCCCAACACTTTGCTAGAGAGGAATTTTTCCCCCTAATCAAAAGAAAATGCCACAAATACGAGGTCACGGTGTGAAATGTAAAGCACCAGCTGTATTGTCACAGGAGCATCTTCCAGTGCTGGATTTTCTGTACCTGTTACCAGCTCAGCCCCTCTCTGAGCTGCAGCCCACGTGGCTTTTGGCCCACAACAAAAGGAGTGGACATTTACAGTTCCAAGTGCAGCAGAGCTCCCTGCAGGGTGGCCCAGCAGGGAGAGCAGAGGGCCCATCCCTGGCTCTGTGGGCAGCAGGGAGGGCTCTGCTCCAGCAGCCCTGGGAGCACAGGCAGGCTGTGCAGGGAGAGCCCCTGGCTGAGGCCTTGCACAAGGGGGATCAGCTGCACAGCCCAGCCGTGCCAGTGACTCACTGGAGCATTCAGCATCTCTCAGTTGCTGCCAGCCAAAGCCCAGTGTCCTTCCAAGCTGTATCCAAGGTGACAGGATTGTCACAGCCCACCTTCCCCTGCTGCCTCTCTGCAGGCCCCTAGACAATATCAGACCTGTGACTCCTTTTCCTGCATGGATTCTCTCACTGGAAAAGAGAAATGAGATTTTTCTTTGGTTTTTTTATCTATGTGTAGATAGGTGAAAGGGGCTGCCTTGGTGTGGGAAGTGGGGTTTCTGTCTCTTTGTGTATATTTGGAGTTCTGAGGAATTACTTGCTCGGTTATTTAATGTATTTATGGCTTCACCCCATTGTGTTCTGGTGCTTCTGTGCTGTGGCAGCTTCTCCCTGGTGCTGGGGCTGCTCCAGCCTCTGCCCCTCCCTCCTCGTGTGGGGCTGTGAGTCCCTGCCTGTGCCCTGGGAATTGTCACCTCCTGCACTCCCCTGCCATCCCAAGGACTTTTCCTCCCTGCAGCTCCTGGAATCCCTGCAGGCTGTGGGAGTGAGGGTGAAGTTCAGCCCCAGGCTGAGCAGGAGCTCATGGAAACCCCATGGAATGCTCTGAGTCCTGTCAGCTGCACTGGGAATCACAAACTTGGAACAAAACCTGCCTTTCCAATAAAAGCTGCTACTGTACAAACTGCTGCTTTGGGTTTACTTTTAATTCTGCACCTGTATTTAATTCCAGCTCTCTGTGTTAAAATAGGAATGTCATAATTTTATGAAGAAGAGCAATCAGAAAACTTCTCTTTCTATTGTGATTCTTCTCCTGCCCTCTGGGCAAATGTTACTTTTCTTCCAGAAGTGGTTTTGTGATTATTATTTGGAGCTGTTTGGGTTTGTGCTATGCTGGAGTTGCTGCTGCTATTTTAAATCCAGTGAGAGTAAGTGTTATTAATTGACTTTAGTACCTTGTTTACTCCCTTAATTCCTGCAATGACTTATAAATCCTGTGTTGAGATTCCAACCTGGTGTTCAATAAAAAGCTCGTTTCATATCTGACCAGCCTGGGAAGCTGAAATATTTATATCATCATGTGGTGAAACCTGCTCTGTGGCTGGCATGAGGAAGGTGTCTCGATATAAAATGTTTTCCAGACAATTAAGGTGCCATTTGGAAGAGCCTGTGGGGAGCAGGAGGAGTGTTCCCCTCAAAGCCAGAGGGTGTGCCCAGAGCAATCCAAGCTACACCAGGGCTCTCTCTTTGGTTCCTGTAGATTTGAGAATGGAATAAACTGCATTTTTTCAATTGTGTAAAATCTTTTGCTGTAGTGAATACAAGAGGAGCCTTTGCAGTGAAATCCCCCCAAGCACTAACACTGTCCTATAACCTTGAATGGGGATTTCAGGTGGATTCTTTGTTTCCTCGTGTGCTTTATTAGGCAGTTTCACTTTTTATGGGTCTAACTTTCTCTTGTGTTTGAAGTCAGCCTTTGGTGCCTTCTTGGCTGAACATCAGCACCTTCCTCTCCCCTCAGTCCTCAAGCAGTTTGTGTGTGTAAAGTCTATAGAATACAAAGTGCAGAATTTTCAACCTTCCATTTTTTATGCCAACAATGCTGTTAAACCCTGCTTTGCCCATTTTTAGGTAAAAGTTTAATTTTGTGAGCAGATTTCAGTTTTTAGCATTTTTCCCCTTTAAAATGTCATGTGTTGGAACGTCTCCAGACCAGTGATTGATCTTGATTTTCACTCTCTGATTCCTCACTTACCATCTCCCTGGCTGAAGTTTAATTCCTGATAATTGGGGAGATGAGTCTGCAGTGTCTGCCTGCCACTGGACCTGGGATCCAGCCATGGAACCTGAGCTGGGAGCAGCTGGTGGCAAACCTCCCCTTGATTTCAGTGGGGCAAAACTCATCTGGAGAAGCAGGAGAAAACATCCTTCAGCCAGAATTGTTGAAAGGCACTGCTGGGCCTTAGGCTGCTGCTGGAGCTCCATTAGCACCGTTTGGAACAGGAAACCAACACATGTTCTGGTTTAATCTTTATTGATTTTTTTTTTTTTTTACAAGTATAGAATCTCATTGAAATCAGACAGCAATGGCAGCAATCTGCCTGCTCCTCCTCCAGAGGCAGCAGAAACTCTGGGCTCCAGGCTCCAGCCACACTCAGGGATCCCTGGGGCCAGGGAAGGGATGGCTCTGAGCGAGGCCAGCCTCTGTCACCCACCCTGGGGACAGAGAGGAGCAGCCCTGGAATGCAGCATAACCGTGAGGAGGGGCTGGAGAGAGGCAGGGACGGGCTAAGGCAGGCCTGGAGGTGAGGAAGGGAGGCAGCCCCTCCCCAGGGGCTGGGCTGGCTGCTGGAATGCTGCACACACAGCCCAGCCCAGGGCCACGCTCACATTCCTGAGCCTCTCTGGCTGCCCAGCACCCTCACCCCTCTCGCTTCTGGCTGAGCCACATCTGGACAAGGTCTGTCAACTTTCCACCCACAAAACACACCAGCATTTTCCAGCAGTTGAAGTGGATTCCAGGATTATTGCCCTGGCATGGAATGAGTGAAAAAGGATCTTGTATTTATTTGATTTGAATTGCTCCATATTTATTTCACTTGTGGCCGACATGGACTGATTCACTTTTTTTGTTTGGTTGGTTTTTTTCCCCCTTTTTTCCCCCTAACTTTCGATATGATTAAGAGCTGACTAAAGATCTCAAATACTACATACTGAGAGTCACTATGGATGTTAAAGAAAACACCAGCACCAGCACCACAGCCCCTGTGCTCCTGCCTCCCTGGTGCCTGGGGAACCTGCTGCTGTGGAGCAGGGCCTCGCCAGTGCTGCTCCTGAGCCACTACAGGGTTTTGCAAGGAAGCAAACAAGCTCTAACAAAACATCCAGGCTACTACTGCAGCACGAAGCACACTTGGGTCATCAACTCTGCCCAATGCCTCTTAGGCCCTTCCTCAGAGGATCCTAATAAACTGACAAAAAAAAAAAAGAAAAAAAAGACGGAGGCTTTATAGAAGGAATAAACTTATAATGAGACCTGGTTTTGCTAAATCAGAGATGCAGATGGGAAATCCCCATAGAGAAAAATGCTTTGAAGGGAATCGTTGGCCTTGCAGGTTAGTGAGGTGAGAACTGAGGTTCTGCTGTATGGTAAAGAACCAAAGCTGGCTGTAGAAGGAGAAGGGAATGTCTCCAGCCTGGTCACGTCCCTTCAGTTGCGCTTCCCGTCTGCAGTCCCATTAAATTCCCCAGTAAGGCATCAGGGGTCTCCTCTCTCTCTCGTAAACGTCTGGGATGATGCCATAGGGCGTCTGTACCATTTTAACCGTGGTCTTCCCAAAGAGCTTCCTCTCGTAGTCTATCAGCTGCCGCCAGAAGCCCACGTTGGGCCGGATCACGGGGCGCCGCGCCTTCACCCAGCTGTAGGCCTCCAGCAGGGACACCTTGTGGTGCTTCATGAGGAAGGCGATGCAGAGCGTGGCCGAGCGGCTGACGCCGGCGGCGCAGTGCACCAGCGCCGCGCCGTGCTTGCGCGCCACGCTCTGGATCTTGTCGGCCACGCTGTCGAAGTACAGCGAGATGGGCGCGTTGGGCATGTCGGCCAAAGGCACTTTGACGTACTCGAACTGCGGCCAGTTGAAGTTGGGGATCTCGATGGTGGCGTTGATGATGCAGGTGATGCCGCGGGAGAGCAGCAGGTGCCGGTTGGAGGCGACGCTGCCCCGGCTCAGGTACAGCGAGGGCGTGATCTGGGCGATGCCCCCCAGGGCGCCTTCGGACAGCACGCGCGGAGCCATCAGAGTTCTCGGCAGGGAGTTGTGGCTTCTGGAGGTCATGGAGGATCTTGGCACTCAGGCTTCCATTATGGGAAGAGAGCCAACGGGATCTTCAGCCAAGGGAGGGATTGTCTGGCCTGGTGGTGGCAGGACAGCGCCGGCTCCCGCTGCTTAGTCACTGCAAAACACAAGTGAGGTCATCAGCGGGGGGCTGGCCCTGACCCGGGGCCGGGCCAGGGAACAGGAAAGCCCAGCTCGCCCTGCTGTGGCCTGGCAAAGCTCCGTGGGGAATGTGGGGCTGGTTTCACAGTGCTCATTACCACTGTCCCCCAGGCACTGCCTGCACAGATAATAACAAAAAAAAAATCCTCCAGCTTAATTAGCTCCAATTACTTGCCAAGGGTTTACCTGTGGGCCTGGATAGCATCTCACCCGGAGCAGCACGTGGAGGGTGAGCTACACCTTCTCCATGCTGAAACACAGAGCTTCACAGCTGGCCACAGTTCAAAGGGACGGTGAGGAACAGCCGATGCCAGCAATTTCCAGCACGCTGCCCTCTCCCCAGTGCCACCCTTCTCCCTTTTTAGGGGTGGGAAAGGCCCCGCCAAAGCACATAAACAGAGGAAAGTCGCTCGTTAGGAAAGGCAGTGAGTCACATCCATCCCCATCAGGCACCGGCTCTCAGGGAGGCAGGGCAAGTGTGGAAAGAGTGACCTGGTTATGTCAGAAGCTGAGAGTAAAACCCAAGAGCAGAGGCTGGGACAGGGGAGGCTCCTGTCCTGCTTCAATGCCTGACTAATGCTTGGCAGAGGCCTGGGGTTGCCTGAAGGAGCCACATGGGCTGGGAGGGTCCCTGCTCTGACTCCCCCTGCTCCTTTGGGGCACCTCCACAGCCTGGGCAGAAGCTGCAGGCAAGGGGATGAGCCCTGGAGTATCAGGAATTTGCCAGTCTGTGTGTTCTCTGTTTGGAGAAGGGCCACAGTCTGTGCAGGCTGGGGAGTCCCTGCCCAGGTACCTCTGAGCTCACCCTGGTGGCACTGGCAGAGCTGAGGGGACTTGGGGGATGCTCAGGGCCTTGGGGAGAGGGATCTGTCCCTCCAGCAATTCTTCATTATGTTAAGAGGGTCCTTAAAGGGCTGTGGTTCCCCAGCCCTCAGCTGCCTGCCCTCATCCCATGCTCTGGGAAGCACCAGCAGGTCCCAGCAATGGCTGGTGGTGCTGCCAGTGGATTTTTGGCTCTGTGGTACAGAAACTTAATGAGCACAACGTGACCTCCTCCGTGGCTCTGCCCTGCTGGCAGCTACTTGAGCAGCTCCTGAAGCTATGGACCCAAAGCTGCAAAAGTTCCTGCCCCAACAAGGTTTTTGCTTTAGCTACGAATGCTCAGCTTCCCCCCACTGCAGTCACCCAGCTGGAGCAGCAAGGAAAGGTGTGTTTTTTTCAAAGGAATAAAGTTCTTTGAGCAGGGGAAATCCCTGCTTTCAAACAGCTTTTCCTGACAATGCAAAGGATTTGGGCACTTACGCTTGGTAACAAAGTCCTGCTCTAAATCACGGAGCGGCACCCCGGAGCTCTGGGCTGCTGAGGCTGGGAGGGCTCATGGAGTGTGTCCAACTCTGAGCTGGGGAGAGAAAAGAGCATGGATTTCACTGGGATCTGACTGGGATCTCATTGGGTGAGTGTCCAAGAACTGGGGGGGAGGAGCACGGCTTCCCCAGAGAGAGACTGAGGGCTCAGGGTGGCACTTGCTGTAACGTCACCAATTCCTGCCAACACGGCACAAAACCACGGCGAGCCCAGAGGAATCTGAGGCTGGCACGGAAGTCACGGCTAAAAAAAAAATAAGTCATTTAAGTAATGAATTTGCTGTAATGTCTCCTTCAGCATCCAGCACTGGGTCCCACTGGGGACCCCCTGTTCCCCATTGCTGCGAACGGGAAGGGGCAGAGCTGATGCCAGAGCCACAGCACCCTACTCCCGAGAGCTGAGGGTGGGGCAACATCCCCTTCTCTGTCACAAGCTCCCAGAGGGGAGGTGAAGCTGCTGGACCCCACCAGAGCCAGGGCAGCTCCAAAGCTGCTCTGAGCAAGGCAGAGCCTGCAGCTGCTCCTGGGGCAGCTGGAGAGCCCCTGAGGCGGGGTGGGAAGGGCTCTGCTGCTTTCCATAAAGTGGTTCCTGTTTGCAGGCAGGAACTTATCCAGGGATTTGCATGTGACAGGCTGGGCTCGCTCTGCAAACTCCGGGGCAAACACCTGCTGATCCCATACCATACCCAACCCAACCCAACCCAACCCAAACCAAACCAAACCA
>JANRGV010000053.1:1315539-1332580 GCA_024734035.1 Alethe castanea
TATATTTTTATTTTTTTTTGTAACTATCAGATTTAAGGACAAAGTTAGGGTTATTTATTCACATTGGAAAGTCTCTCACCCCTGAGCTGTGGGCTGCATATTTAGCACTGTTAGAGATAGGTGTCTATCCCAAATTTGGCAAGGTGATGAGACCTTGGGCACTGTGCCACTGTTTGTCCCAAGGACCCTGCCCTGCCCAGGCCCTGTCCCTGGCACTGGGAAGTCTCTCTGTCCCCTGGGCATCTGCAGGAGCAGCCAGGGTCTGGCAGGGTGTGAGGAGCCTGAGCAGAGCTGAGGCACTGGGGAGAAGCTGGAGTGTGAGTCTGTGGGAGGTGTAAAGGAAGTTATTTCCCAGCACTGCTCCCTCTTCCCATGGCATGGGGTGACTGTGCTGGGAGGAAACATGACAGAACTCAGTTTTACTCTTTTATAAACCCAAAAATACCACACACACACACAAACTACACTAAAGGAAACATATCAAGGCTGCAAAGTCAAGAGCTCAGAATCTGGAAGTGAAGCATTAATTTGCCCTCTTGTATATTCAGAGTGATGCAGCCTTTAATTAGAGCCACGTGGCAGCTCTTCCCCAGCATCCCTAGGCAGGATGTTTGCTTAATTAGCAACTCTATGGAATTTTGTTTGGGTTTTGTTCCACATGTGATGCTGCTTGTAAACACTGTGAGCTATCACAGCTCCACAGGCAACACAGTCCCCTTCATGGGACACTGGGTCCTTGACAAAAAGGGAAGTTCATCCCTCATTCCAGACCTTCAGTGGAAGACACTGTCCTCCCTTCTGACGTCCTGAGATACACAAAGCTGTTTTTTCTCCAAAATGCCAGATCTTAGCAATCACCAAATAGGTTTAGAACAGTCTGTAGAGCCCTGACTCACTGCTTGGATCTTGACCCAAATTTCTGAGGCTCCTGGAAGAAATGTGGAAGAACATACAGACCCAGTGTCCACCTCTGAGAGGTTTGATTCAAGTGGTTTAACAGCATCCCCATAAAAATGGGTGTAGGGCAGAGCCAAAGCCATTTTCCCTGACAACATTTAACAACCCTGCAGTAAAACTTTATCCCAGTCTCAGTCACCCCATGACCTCAACAAATGGGATGGGAATTTATTTAAGTCTTGCTCATGAGGACCTTGACTGACCCCTGAATTTGTCCTTACTGGGCACTGAAAGAAGATGGGGTCCTGGTCCTAACTTGTGCGAAAATTCTTTTGTTTCCTGCCTTGCTAATGTAGCTTTAGGATGGGTTTTGACCTCTAGTCAGAAAAATATAGAAATTCAGCAAAAAATCCTGCAGGATATGCGAGTGGAATGACTTGCAGATTGATGGAATGTTGATTTAAGCAGTGCTTAACCATGAGGCTTGAGGACTGACACTTTGGCACTCAAGAAAAAGAGTCAGAAAAAAGGTGTCACAGAGATATTACTGAGTTTTTAGCAGACACAATCTAACACTTACCTGTAGTTGAAGGAACTGGTACCGTGGGAGTTAGGCCAGAATCACTGAAAAGAAAGGAAATTTTCAAATTGCCTTCATGTTTTTTAAGAATAGCTGCATGTGTTGGCCCTGAAAGTGCTTCTTCCACAACTTGTAATAATTACACAATTCAACTTGCATAACCCAAGCCCTGACTAGGAGTCAACAGGATTTATAAATATTTAGTGTTCCCACATTGAAAAATATGTCTGAAACCTGTTAAAAAACCCAACAAAGAAATGTGCAGGGGCACAATTAAAAATCCAGGGGAGACTGAGTGGGGAAATTCCAAACCATCCCCTGCACACAGGATGCACTTCCTTTACATTGCAGCTTGCTCCTTAAATCCAAGTGCTCCTGCAGGGTGATGACACATTAATAATGCTGCTACATCTAAAATAATCTGAAATATTTCAGGCATCAGCTGTGCCCTCATTAATATCCATAAAGAGCTCATTTCCCTCTGTGACTTTACAAACAGCAGTTCAGTTCCTGAAATATAAATTTGAGAAAACGGAGGGGTTTGAGTCCCTCCTTTGCCTGCACTCAACAAGCACTATTGCTGTCACTTTTCTGCCCTTCTGAATTTTGCAGGCTGTTCCTCCTTTGATAAATCGGGAATGGATTTGTGACTGCCAGGCAGGAAAAGGTGTTTGATGCAAAGTGAAGCACAGAATGGCAGCGAGGTTTGGGCTGGGAGGGGTGGCTGACGTGAAGCCCATCGCGTGTCCCACGGCAGGGCCCCTTCCCCCGGGGCAGGCTGCTGCAGAGCCCAGCCAGGCTGGCAGGGGGCACTGCCAGGGCAGGGCAGAGGGCACTGCCAGGCTGGCAGGGGCTCCTGGGCACTGCTCACATGTCTGCCTGGCGGCTGAGCCACTGCTGGCAGGCGCTGCTGTCCTGGATGTACTGCAGCACCTCCGAGAGCATCGTGCGCTTCAGCCGCTCCTCGGCCCGGCTCTTCTTCAGGTGCTCATAGGTCCTGGCACCTGTGGCACACACACACAGCCTGCCCTCAGCACAGAGCCCACACTGCCTTTTACCTGCCTCAGGAAATATTAGGAAGTTCTCCGTCTCTGGGCCAACCTCTGCTGTGCTCCCTCTTGGCACCACAAGGGATTAGATCCCACCCTGCACCTTTCCCCCTGCTAATTTCAGGCCAAAAACAAACAGAAAAGGCTCCCATGATCTAATTCCAGGATAAAAGAGGCCATTTCATTGATGTGGAGGTTTTAGGCCTCCCTCCAGATATCACATGTGTGACAGGCAGTGAAAGTGTCCCAAGATAAAGCCCAGAGACCACTGTGCCATGACATCAATCTTTTTTTAATGAAGCTTTTGCAAAGTGGTGCCCAGAGCAGAGCTGTGTTAGGCACTGTGATCTCTCAGCTGATGGCTCCAATCAGCTCCAAACCAGCCCAGCTGGACTGTGCCTCATTGCTGAAGCCTTGCTCAGTCCCAGAGCCTCTCTGAACTAAGTGTCTTTTTATTCAACACATCCTGAATGTTGTAAAATCATCCTTCCCTTCCTTGATGGATGGCAATGGGCTGAATAATGCATCAGGCACTTACTGCAGAAATTGGTGATTCCTGCTGCTCTGTATTCCTGCAGTCTCTTTATCTCCCTGCGCAGCTCAAATTCCACTGTTGGACCCCACGAGGTGGCAGGAGGGCAAACCAAAAAAACAAAAGTGGGTCAGTGGGGTAGACTGGGAATGTGGCTCTCTGTTATTTGCCAGGTGAGCCCTGAACACACAAACCACAGCCAGGGTTAACCTCCCTCCACAAGACCTCAATCTCTCTGTGTCCCCATGCTCCTTGGTCACAGATTTCAGCTGGTTTCTAGCATTTGTGCACTCAGAAAAAGTATTTTCTCTCCATGCTTTGATAGTCCCTTTGCCATACCCTGGACAAGGCAAATAACAATCATGTGGGATTTCTGGAAGGCATTTCAACAGGTCTGAGGAACAACTCCAGCCAGGCTCCTTATACATCAAATACTCTCTTGGAACTATGATTTTCCTAGCTGGACCTTCCAAAATTTTTCCTTGCAGACAATTTTTTTCCTGCAGTCAGTAAGATGAAATTATGAAATGTTTCTTTTGCTCAGAGATATTTCCTGTCTGCTGCTTTCATCAGCTGCCTTCCAGCTCAGTTTTACAGAGAGCAGGTTTCCTTGTGAATTTGTTTCCTGTCGCTGCTCAGGAGACCTGTGCAGTGCCTGTACCTGACTGTCAGGTTCACCTGAGGATCTGCAGCCACTACAACAACAAAACCAGGTTCCAGGAGCAGCATTCCCATGTGGGACTCATGATTTTGCAGGGTCATGCTTCTGGCATTTCACACAGGGTGTCCTGAAAACATGGGCACAACTGCGTAAATGCTTTGTTCTTTCTAATGAGCAACAACTCTCCCAGTTTAAGTCACAGAATGGAGCAGGATGTGGTGACTGGGACTGGAATCTGCATAAATGCAGGCTATGGGATGATTCAGGGATGGAACAATGCCTCTCCCCTAAGGTAAGGACATAATGACCACTGCACTGTGTAATTATGTGACATATAATAGTTTAACGTGTGCCTTTCAAAGAATTCAGCTTGCTGCCAGCTCCCAATCTCTCCACACAGCCATAACAGAGGGATTTTATTCTTCCCCTGATACAGAGTCCCAGTAAATAAACAGTGGTCTTTAGATAAAAAAATATTACCTTAAACACGTGACCAGAATGTTCAGTCAGCTGTGAACTCAAACAAAGAGCTTGGACACAGTTTAGTGGAAAAAACCCACTCACCATATCAAACCACAAATGGATTTGTTTTCCTGAGGTAGTAGGATGGGGGAGGAGGAGGAGAAGCACCTCCTGGCCTGCAGGAGAGGGATGTGTTTAGGGAGGGGATGATGCAAGGCCTGCAGCGAGAGCAGAGGCCGGACTCACGCGCGTGGCTCTCGATGAACTTGTCGTGCTCCACGGGCCCCAGGATCCGCGCAAACCTCCGCATGCTCTCGTACAGCTCCTGCACCTCCCTGGGGTAGCGCCTCTCCAGAACTGCAGGGGGCAAATCCACACCTCAGCACTGCTGCTGCCACCACAAAACACCTCTGGGGGGCTCATGTCAGCCCCAGCCTCGGGACTGCACAAAAATCCCCATTTTGGCCCTTTTGGTGTCACCGCTACAAACTGCTGAGTAAAAAGCAACAGGAATTACAGCCCTTAAAATCCTTAAGGCATTAAGGGTGGCATTTAAATGTTGGTCAGACATTTCTCACAAGAGTGAGGTGCACTTAAAAGGCCTGGGTTTCACCTTCCCCCTCTTCCCCACTCAGCAGAGCCCAAAATGCTTCTGAAGAGGGATTTGGAGGCGGTAACTAAAACACTGAGCTGGGAGCAGTGAGAACCAGACAGCTGGAAACAGCTGGGGCAGGAAATCTGCTGGAATTTAGAACATCTGAATATGTTCCAATATGAACAAACCACACTGGTGACCTGGAAATGGTGAATGTGTGAAGTTCTGCCACTTTGAAGTGAAGCAGTTACACCTGATACTCACTCTGAAATTTTCTGAGGTTTATCAGGCCATGATCTCTTATAATCCTGGAAATGAAAGAAAATTATATTAATAAAGGCCATTACTCCTGCATTGCCTCAAAAACACAAAGGCTTCAGAAGAAACTTTGATTTAGACCATCAGAGGAGTCTAAAACTAAACATGAATGAAATTTCCATAAGCCCTGGGCTGGCTGGAATGGAAACATGATGCAGTGTGTCTTTAATCAGGGTAAATTTTGGACAGTGGTGTGCATTAGCCCTGAGCACAAAGGGAGCTGCAATCACTTTAAAGGTTGGAAATTGCTTTTTTAGGCAGAGATTTCACATCTACAGCATCTTATAACTTGTCCTTCCAAAATCAGAGGTAATGAATGTCTCATGAACATGATTTCCAGCTTCAGACAGAGACAAACACCCCTCTGCTAAAGCACAGGGTAGGGCTGCACTGTAAATGCCACTGGGAACAGGAGGAAGGCATTTTTCCATGGCAGCTTGGGTTTTAAAGAGGAGATGGAGGTAACTCTGGGTTTGAACAGCTCCTGATGGGATCAGGGCAAGGAGCAGAGGGAAAAGCAGGTGCCTGATAAATCCCTTTGTCACCAGTGTGAGCAGTGCCACGTGCTCACTGCTCTGTGGTGACTCTACTTTGGCAAACAAGAAACCAGAGCTGGGCTGTCAAGGTCAGGTCAGAACTTGCTCTATAAAATCCATTACATTTCCTCTGCTGGGCACAAAACCTTCCTGTCCCGTGCAGAGTCACCTTTCTGACAGTGACATCAGCACTTCTGTGTCATTTTCCAGATTTTTGTCCCACCCTGCTGTTGGAACTTCACAAAACCTGACACTGATGTAACCACAAGAGTTCTGAAGAGCCCTGTAGCACTTTCCTTCAGTATGACAAGACTGATCATCACGGAAATGACACCACATAAATACTTTTTATTTATGAATTATAAAGAACCAGGTCAATCTTTCCTGTCACTCAGCAGAACTGTGTAGTTTTATGAGAAGAACTGGAGCAGCCTCACTTCAAATCACTAATTCTTCCAGCAGGGAGTAATCCAGCAAGACATAATTTTAAATATTGAACAAAGTATTTCAAAGTTATAATAAAACTTAATTTAATTAATAGATTGAGTCATTCTAGAATGCTGACAAATGAGCTGAATAAATTATTCAAGCCCACATCAGCAATAGAGTTATCTTCAGTGTGGAGAACTAACTTAGGGACCACTAGGATTTAAAAATAATGATGCAAATATTTCTGGGGAAAAAGTGGGGGTCCAGCAATCAGTCACAGTCTGGCAGGATTTTTTTTTTTCTGGAGCAGGAAATTAACGATGTGTAATCCATCAGCATTGCACAGGGCAGGAAAAAACAGAGTTATTGCTTCAAAACTCACTTTTTCCGTCTCTGTCTTTCCTTTAACCTGGAATGATAGATATCTACAACTGCAATCTTCAGAGCTGCAAAACACAAAGATTAAAGAATTCATAAGCAATCACTGCAGGAGGCTGATAGTCAAGCTTTTATGTTCACATAAGGCTGAAATGGTCACTGCTTTGCTGGTTTAAAAATCCTGAGGCAATTTTCCAGGAGCATCAACTCGTTAGAGAAAAACCTGCAGTCCTTGCTACCTGGGGAAGGTTTCTTTTGCTTACTCCTGCCAAATTCATCACTGGAAATACACTCATGTGAACATGAACCTGGGCAGATCCTGAGAATTCTCCTCTTCCTTCTTGGACTGTTTAGCTATCATTATTTATTTGTTCCTTCATTCACACAGCTGCCAAATATTCCTTCTGAGAAAAGAGTGCAGGATCTGAGGTGCCACCTTTGGGCAAAGGCCTCTTTGCCCAGAACAAGGAACTCCAAAAAGCAGACACAGTTCTGAACAAAGTAGCCTTTGCTACAGTTGTTAAAAACAGCTGGAAGATTCCAGCTTGTTAACTTCCAAACTTATCTGTCTGCCAGGAGAACAAAGAATAGTTCAGGACAATGTGAAGAAGCCCAGGAAAAAAAGCCATGCTCATTAGAAATCACATCCTTCCCAAAATCAAACCTGTCTGCAGCCTGTCTGAGCCACTCTCAGAGCCTGCAGCTCCTCTTTCCTGCAGCCATTAGCTTAATAAACTTTTTTTGGGGTAAATTCTTGAAAGACAAGATAAAGAGACACCTATCACCTTCCATTCCCTCGCTCTCTTAGATAACACACAAATTCCAGGTCATTAAATGAGTGTAGAGGTGGCTGATTTTTAGTGTTTTTAAAAAAAATTTTATGTTAATAATTTCCATGTGCTTGGCAGTGGTTTAGAGGCTGTGACCCAATAACCAGTTTTTGGGAAAAGGGGAAGTGGGGTGGCCCAAGGATCCATTTCCCTCTGTAGTTACACAAAAAGAGCAAAACTGATAGTGGCAGTTTATTGATTGTACTCTCAGATTAATAATTAATAATGCAATTAAGAAGTGTGGTTATGTGTCTATTTTAAATATGTATGGAGGTGTAAACACCAGGAAGCCCCCAGCCCCTGGGAAATTCATCCCTGCATCCCTCTGGGTAATCAAATTTCATACAAACAGGGACAGCTGAAGCCCAGAGGCTGTGGGGATTCAATCAGGAGCTTGATCCCAAGGAAAAAACCTTTCAGTTTGTCCCAAATTGATCTGACATTAATCTAACAGTAAAGGGTTCTGTAGGAGATAGGAAGGGTGCTGCAATATTCCTACTTATTTTTCCAAATTTCTTGCATTTTTCCAGCATCATTATGTATTTTCATAGCGAGGGGTTCAAGTTTCCTAATTTAAGAACAAGCAGAGATAGCAAATTCCCCTCTGTGCTAAAATGTGGGGATGAGAAATTGGGAATGCAGCAAGTTAAACATGAATGAAATCCATTAGGAAGGGTTGGAATTGGTGCCAATTTACGGAAAATATTTTTGTAGTTTTGAAACCCTCTGCAAGCCCAGCCAACTTGTTATTTTCTGGGGTTTGTGTGGGCAGAACTTAATAAGTACATGCAGAAACTGCACTGGAGAACCTCTATAAATATCACAAGTAATTATGCACCTCTAACCATGGAGTTTTCATGCTTTCACCTGAGTGCACAATATTCTAAAGAAATGATGATCAGCTGGGGAGAGGAAGGAACAAATGAAGAGGAAAAAAAAAGGAGCTTCTGCTTCCAGTGAAATTAGTATTTGGTTCCACATGCCCTTTTGGAGGGGCTTTTGTTTTTAACAGCCATATTCACCCAGGAGCAGGCGATTAGCAAATCTGGAATGCATGAATAACTCTGACTACTACACTGCTGCACATGCATGGAAATGAGAGGGGAGATGCTGGGGGAATGAGAATGATCTGCCTGTGCTTCTCCCCATGGATTCTGGAGGGGAGGAGTTGCTTGTGCTGCTAATGGGAGATAATCCAAGCTCAGGGTGTCCACTCTGGGCTCTGATAAAGCTCTGCTCACTGCAGCTCTGAAGGCCCCACTGATAGGCAGCAGTTCAAGGCTCCTTCCTCCATTCGAATAAAAAAACCAAACCCAAATATTTTGGTTTCTCCAGAGTGTGTCCAAAACAGTTTCTTTGCTTTTCATTCCTCTTCAGCCTCACTTGGTGTGCAGGAAACTTTGCTAATGAGTGAGAGCTTTGTTCCATGGGAGCAAACCTGCCTTGGCAGGCCAGGCCCAGATAATGGGAAGAATGCAAATGAATCCCAGTAAACAGCCTGTGGGACCAGTGTGTGCTGGGCTGGGGACAAACTGAAGGGCTGCAGTCCAAGCTCACCCACCCTGGAGGAAAGCAGGACCTGTGGCAAACAGTTATCTGCCTTTGGAGCATGGCAGGAGCCTCCACAGCACAACAAACACCATGTCCTGCCAGCAAGGACACTGACTGCCTTGCAGCTTAAAATCAAATCTCCCTGCCAGTTGCAGCCTGTTTCCACTCACTTCTAAATCTGTGGTTTCAGCAATTACTTTGCAGTGTTAGAAGTGAAAAATCATTTACATGAGAAGAGGGGAAAAAAAGCTGGGAAAAAGATAAATTACCAACGTTCTAATTCAGCCTGATGAAAACTTGTAGTTCATGAAATATTCAAGCACTGTGGGCTGAATTAGGGTTGTAACTGGTTGGTGCTTTTGATCTGTCCATTATGTTTTTGTGTAACTGCAATATATATTTGCATGCTCTTACTGTACTGCCAGCACCGAACAAAAGAGAACAATTCCAGGATTTAATTGAAATGTGAGAGATTTCATACAAATTTTGGCCATCTCACTAATACTGAGAAGTGACTGAGTGATGTCTGTGGCCTCCTGTGAGGTGGGGAGAGCAGGTACAGGTTCTGTGTTCCTCAAAAAAGCTGCCTGGGAGCTTCCTACCTTATATTAAATTGCATTTTCTTGTGGCAATAGCAAGAACTTGTTTAGAGTGACACAGGGAAATCTAGCAGGTAAAATACATGAGATAAAAGTATAAATACAATATCATACAAAAGATATAATGCATCAGAAACCAGAGGCCAAGCAGCTCTGATCTAGAACTTCTTAAAAAATAATTTTTACAAAATATTACGAAATATTCTCTCCCCAAGATGCCTCATGTGAAAGGGAAAAAGCTGGCTGGACCCTGGCACTCCATTTTTTGCAAAGCTTTCTCTCTCACAGCTCTGGGCAGCTCTGGGACAGCTGTGGGAAGGCAGATGCCAGAGTTCCTGGGCTAGGAGATCCAAAATGCAGCTGCTCATGCTCCACCACCTCTGCCAAGCAGTTTGCACACAGCAAACGCCCAACATCTCTGCCCAAACACTGAAGACAACTGAAGGATGGAGTAGAGAACAGCCAATGAAATTATCAGGCAAAAATATTGGGCAGACAGGGGGAAGCATTTTCTCACACAACACATAATTAAATTGTGAACTGCTAATTGGATTGTGGAAGTCCCTGTTGCAGGATGTGCAGGAGCACAAGCAGATCCAGCTCCAGCAGGAGTTAGCAGAGCTGCTGGAGGACAGGACCTGCCAGGAGAGACCTCAAATGGCAGAGCTGTGCCAGGGAGGAAGGCAGGAGTGAGGGCAGAGCTGCAAAACCTGCCTGCCTGAACATGAATCTATCAATCAACGTGCAGAATTAGGAGATTATTCTGCTTTTTCAGTTCACCAGGACCCAGAATGGGATGAAACAGCAGAGAGCTGCCATGAGGAATCCCTGCCATGGCCTCAAGCCAGTGCCCCTCTCCATAAATGCTGAAAGGGGAGAGGCTGACAGACTCTCATTCCCCTCCCTGAGCCAGGGGAGTTTGCATTCCTAAAGCTCCTGCACACACTGCTCAACTCCCAACTGGTTTTCTTAACTTTGCCAAGACTGTCTGTATGTAACAGGATTTGTCTGTCTCCAAGGGATGCAAAGGCTTTAGCTCAGAACTGCCTGACACAGATGGCAGAATTCTGAGGCATAAACACAGGACTTTGAAACCCTGTGTGTACTTACAACTGTGGGGAAAAGCAGGATCTTCTCCCCTCTGTGGATTAAAATGTCACTCTAGTAATTCCTGTTATTTCATATTATTAAGGCAGCCATGTTCACAGAAACTCAGAGCAGGAACTGGGCTCATCTTCACAATAAAAAGGAAGTTGTCACACACAGCTGATGCTACTCTAACTCAGGGCATGTTGAACATATGAAAAATCACACAGCTATGAGTCCAACACTTCTAATGTGTTTCACATAGTCTTAAACTACACACCTCCTTGGTGCCTGCATTAATACCTACCCTGACAGATTTAATGCATTAAAAACCCAAACATTAAACCCCATACATTAAAAGTGTATGTTCCCTTTTAAAGTGTGTGGAGAAAGAGACCCAGTGAAAAGCTGCACAGGCATCTGAAACAGTTTTGGGTACAAAAATATGGCACTTACCATGCAAAATGTCTGAATCATCTTCTACAAAATCAATATCTCTCAAATCCCACTCAGCATAGTTGTCAAACTCCTGTTCAGAGGGGATTAATACATTGTCACTAACCAGCACTAAAATACTGCCCTCAGGTTTCAGAACATGCACAAGGACTGGGAACAGAGAGATTTATTCAGACACAATGTCCAAGGCTCCATCCCTGAGCAACAAACAGCACAGGGGAGCTTTACCTGGGGAAAATGTGTGTAAATGCACCCCCATGGCTGCAGCTGGAGCAGGATGTTGTGACAGGACAGTGGGAATTAATCAGGTCATGACTCCTGACTGTGATGGAAATCAGTCACAGAATGTCCTGAGCTGGAAGGGACTCACCAGGATCACCAAGCCCAGCTCCTGGCCTGGCTCAGGACACCCCCAAGAGTCCCCCCTGCGTGCCTGAGAGCCTTGGCTGTGATTTTTGGGTGCTGATTCTGCTCAGAGGTACAAAAACAAGCCCCTGTATGGCTGCACTCATCCCCCCACGGACAGGAGCAGGAACTGGGGCTTTGTGCAGGTGTCCCCAGGGATGTCTGGAGCAGGGCTGAGTGTGCTCCCCTCAGGCAGGTGACAGGGCTGCAGCTGATCCTCTGGCAGAGCAGCCAGCTCCAGCACCCAGCAGGGCCACCCCCGGCGGGACAGACGGACACAAGGACACATGGACATCTGGTGGCAGCAGCAGTTCCTGCAGCCTCGGTGCCTCCCCGGCTCTGCAGGCCACCAGCGCCACCTCTGGCATCAACCCTCAATTAACCCAGAGCTCTAATCACCGACTATCTCAGCTTGGAAGGGACCTGCAAGGATCAGAGTCCCTGCTCCTCGTGGGATAGCCATAAATTAAACCACAGGGCTGAGAGCATCCCTCAGTCCTGTGCCCTCCTGAGGTGGTTTTAAATGAAGAGCAAAGACAGGCGGGGCAAACAGGGATGTGTGTGAGCTGAGCTTGCACCCAGCAGCAAATTTAAAATAATGGGAGAGTCATTCTTACCTCAACAAAGTCAGCTCTGGCTGGCATGTACCCTGCCATGTCCCTGGAGAGCAAGGAATCAAAGGTGGGCCGTGGGGGATCATCAGCAGCTGAAAAAAACAAAGGTTTTCACTAGTTAAATAGGGCTTGGGATCTTTTCTTAAGGATCTGTAAATAAGTGTTTGTTTTTGCAGGAAAAGTGGGAATAATTAGCTGAAGAAAAATATCCTGATTGGGCTTTTATCCAGTGTTATAGTCAGAAAAGACAGAGTTCATCCAGAGAAAAATGCAGCAATCTGAGATCTTCGTAGTATTCTCAGGAGTCAACCACAAATTCAAGGTAATAAACAGGTAATAAAATGTAAACTTTACATTTTGGAGCTCAGCATCCCCCTCTAAACCTCTGCAGATCCCTGGGGGCTCAGCATGCAGGTTCTTTTAGTTAATAGCAACAGGAGTGTTAAATCTGCCTTCTTCTGGGGGCCATTGACAGAGCTGCAATTAAAGGCAGAGAACTCCCAGTTTTTACAGCACTTCCCAGCTGAGGAGCTCGGTGTTTTACAGACAATAATAGTCTGAGGCTCACAATGCACTTGTGCAGGAGCTGAGCATTGTGTGTCCCACGGCACAGATAAAGCAGGCTGAGGCACAGAGAGTTTGTCTTGGCCCAGGGCACATAAAAATATCAATAACAGCCAGGGACAGAACCAAAATTGCCCAGTTCCTACTGTTTAGCTCTAACCACTCTACTGGGAAATGTAAACCTCCAGACAGCCAGCAACTGCCTCACCCAGAGAGGCTGGGGAGCTCTGGAATGAACAGCTGCCAGACTGGGGGAATGCTAAAGATGTGAAATGCAAGGAAAACTGAGAATTTGTTAACTTGCTGCAGACTTTTTTAACAGGCAGCTTTCAAGAGAGAGGTGTGAAATCAGCATAGTGTAAAGGAGTGATTTTGTGACAAATTAAACCAGCAGTTAGACCTGGGACACAGTGTGTACACAGTGATGTGCACATGATCAGAGGCAATGCTTGCAGGCAGAAATCCCCTCTGAGCTCCCTTTGCTGTGCAGGGTGAGAACCACACTGCTATCTGTCTCCATGAAGGAGTTTTGGGGTGGATTGTAATCCAATGGATAAACCAGACAGATTTCTGTGTGCTCTGGCTGTGGAGGAACTTCTGCTTTTGAGCCCCTGATGTTTGTGTCAGACCATGCTGCTTCCTGCCTTTCCCCACAGAACTGGCAGCCTTGTCTACCTGACACACCCAGCAATGAGTCCAGTGTGAAGAGAACCCTTCTCCTGACATTCTCCAAGCCAGCTATCAGAACAGGTTATCCCTCTGGGAATGAAAGCAAACAGGATGTGTGCTGCCTGTCCTTGCCAGAGCTGCTGACTGCAGCCCTGGCAGGGCAGGGATACTCACAGTGGAAGGGAATGGCAGTCTCGTGGTGCTGAGCCTCCTCTGCCTGCTTCAGGTTCAGCAGGGTGGAGGCAAACAGGGGGTTGTTGATGAAGTGTTTCATGTAGTGCTTCTCACACTCCTCCTTGGATTTGGTGCACATCTGGTTGGCCACGTCCTGCCTGGAGCAGGGAGAGGGGGAGGCTTCATGTGAGCAACATAGAAATGTTGGGGCTTTTAAAAAATTTCTCCAGTGGGGAAAGATAATTTTGGACAAGAGATTGGTTGTGTGCAGAGAAGTGACCTGTGATGGTGTCTGAACTCACCTTCTCAGCACCAACACTCATAAGTTTGTGCCAGGTAGCATTTTTGGGTGCCCATGAACAATGAAATTCAGTTTTCATGTGGGATGGAAGGTACCAGATCTTTAACAGGCTTGAAATTTACTGATGTTATTTGAGAGCTTTTTCCACATTTTACTGACTCCAGGTAAGGGTAAACTCTAACCAGTTATCAGTCTTACTTCTGACAGCAGTGTGCACCTAACAACTCTCAGTTCTGCTTCTGTGAATTCTGGGGTTCTGTACTTTTAACACAACTATTTTTAATAAAGGAGAAGACAGGTAACTCATGCAAACAGGATCTGATACTCCAGCCTTCCACTTTGGCTGCTGAATTAGTGTCTCACCCACAATGAGTCACTGAACAGCCAATGTGCACTGACAAATTCAACACTGAGATCCAGGGAAAAGGAAGGCAAAACTGCCCATCATTGACTGAAACTGGCTGAACCCCTGAATTCTCACCAGTTCCCAAATCCACAGTCCATCACAGCTTCCAGGAGAGACATTTCCTCCTGAGCTGTCCAGTTGGGATCCAGGACAGGGAAGTCAGATGTCTGGAGAAGAAAAAAGCAGAACAAACTGTGATCCTCTGTTCCAACCCACCTCAGAAAGGGCAAAGAAGTTCTGAACCATGGGGTGTCACAGGAGATGATTCTGGTAGTTTTAAACTTTCACAAAACCTGATTGAATAATTACTGGGTTACTTGGGGCACTGGGCCATCAACCACAGCAAACACTGGTACATGTTGTGTCTCCCAGTTGTAATTCCACAATACTATGAAACACAGTAAAATTATTGGAGACTTTAAGAATTATTAATTTTGAGGGAGAAGAAACAAGCCTAGAGAAACAGAAGTCAATGTACCTGGTTCAAGGACTGTAAGTCTAGTGAGGTGCATTGTGTTATCCAGGCACAACAAAGAGATGCAGCTGTAAATGACTCCACTACTCCATTCTGTTCCAGGTGACATTTTTCTTTTTTAAATAGTTTTAAACCTCTGAATCAAAGACTTGCATCACTTAACCTTTCAAGGCAATATGAGTAAGCAAAGGTCCCTCACTCCTGGGAAGCTGTGAGAGCCCAGGACTGAGCAGATGTTATCCAAAAGGAATATTTACCATTATCTCATAGGTGTGATCACTTTGATGCTTCTTGTACTCAAATCCTCGGGTGAAACACTGCAGAACAGAAGAGCAGAATTGTGTTACTTCTGCCCTGAAAAGCTTTCACTGGTCCCTTTTCCAACTTTCCTTCTCTGACCACCTGCCCACGTGCCAATCCCTCACCCCCCAAACCCCGTTTGTGATTTCCCTGAGCGAACACGTGTGCTGCTCCATGTGTGCAGGGAGCAGTTCTTCATGTGTCCTGGACACCTGGCACCAGGCAGGCCCTTCCTGGCTCTCACCTGCAGGCACAGCAGGAAGGGAGGGGGCCCACACTCAGCACACTTCACGTAGGGCTCTGTCAGGTACGAGGAGCAGCCTCGGCACGGGGGTTTATCAAAAGGGTCACCTGGGAAAACAAAAAGAAATCTCTCCTGTGACACAAGCACAGCACTGCTTTGGCAGCCCCTAAATTCACCTGTGCCCAGCCCCAGCAGCCCATGGTGCTTGTGGGTCCAGCTCAGGATGTTCTGTGATTCTGTGGGTTTTAAATGAACTCAGTTGTGCAACAAAATGAATAAGACTGTCAGTAATAATGGCTCCAAACTCAAAGAGAGCAGGGTTAGATGGGAGTATTGGGATGAAATCCTTCCCTGTGAGGGTGGGGAGGTACAGGGTGCTCAGAGAAGCTGTGGCTGCCCCTGGATCCCTGGCAGTGTCCAAAGCCAGGTTGGAGCACCCTGTGACAGTGGAAGGTGCCCCTGGCGCTGGCAGGGCATGCAATGGGATGGGCTTTAAGGTTTCTTCCAACCAAAACCAGTCTGGGATTTCAGGATTCTGATTTTCTCCAAGAAAATGGATTTGAACCAACTCAACTGTAAGTAGAGAGAAATAAAACAAAACTCACACTGAATCATTTGTGTGACCACTAAGCCATGTCCCCAAAGTGCCACATTGACACATTTTTTTTGGAACACTTTCAGGGATGGTGACTCCAAAATCCCATTGCTGCAAGAAATCCTGGTACCACACAGGTTTTTCATGCCCAGATGTGGGAGCTGCATTCTCTGATGATGCTGCACTTACTGCTGAAGGAGGCCAGGCGCTCCATCCTCCCCTGCTGCTGCTCCTGCTCCCTGCAGTAAAACTGGCCCAGACCCAGAATCCCAAAGGGAATTCTCTCCCTGGCTGTGATCCTCCCAGGATGGCCTGAGCAGGAAGCAGAAGGGCTGGCACCAGAAGGGCTGTCCACTGCACACAGATCTGAGCCTGATCTCTGGCTGTGGGGAGAAATCAAACATGGAGCTGTGCAGTGATGGGGATGGGACCCCAAAGTGAGGTTTCAGTGGGAAGGGATGTGCTGAGCAGAGAGTTGTGAACAGCTCTGGTGCAGGGAGGGCTCTGCACCCCCCAGAAGCACTCCCCATATCCCACTGCCCCATATCCCATCCCTATATCCCACTCCCGAATCCCCACTCCCCAGAGCCCAGTCCCCAATCCCCTGTCTCCCAATTCCCATTACCCATATCCCAGTCCCCAATCCCCAATATTCCATTCCCCACTCCCTATATCCCACTACCTCAGCCCAGTCTCCACTCCCCCACATCCCAATCCCCACTCCCCATATCCCACTCTCCATATCCCAGTTCCTGCTCCCCCATATCCCATTCTCTATATCCCAATTCCCATTCCTATTTCCAGGCCCCACTCCCCACATCCCAGTTCCAACTCCCAAATTCCCACTCCCCAATTTCCATTCCCATTCCCATATCCCATATCCCATATGCCACATCCCAATTCCCATATCCCATATGCCACATCCCAATTCCCATATCCCATATCCCATATCCCATATCCCAATCCCATATCCCATATCCCATATCCCATATCCCAATTCCCATATCCCATATCCCATATCCCATATCCCAATTCCCATATCCCATATCCCATATCCCATATCCCATATCCCATATCCCATATCCCATATCCCATATCCCAATCCCATATCCCATATCCCATATCCCATATCCCATATCCCATATCCCAATCCCATATCCCATATCCCATATCCCAATCCCATATCCCAATCCCATATCCCATATCCCATATCCCATATCCCATATCCCATATCCCATATCCCATATCCCATATCCCAATCCCCTCTCCAGCCCCTGCTCCCCGTCACCGCCAGGCCCCGCCCCCGCCAGGCCCCCCCCCCACCGGTCCCCCCGC